>VWZV01004326.1:861250-1374774 GCA_013397155.1 Irena cyanogastra | reverse complement strand
TGGTATAAAAAAGTGTATAGAAGACAATTGCCAAATTTGTAAAAACTGAAGGGAACAGCTGCTTAATACATGTGTTAATCGGCTGTATCACTGCCCATGGCAAGTGAAGAGGGTTTTTGATGTTCAGAATACTATGAGCAAAGAGACCCCTGTGTCTGAGGCAAGTTTGGACTTTAGGGAAAATCAGTGCATAGAATACAGCAAATCATTACATGTTAAAACTGGGCCCTTGAACTTAGGGTATGACCTTTGTGATTTGAGTTGGATTTTTTTTCTTCACACAATTGAGTAACTATACAGTTTCTTAAATAAACTGGAAGACACAGACTGTTCACCCTATAGGCCATTTTAATTTTAGACACCTAAATTTAGAGTTTGGACTCTTGTTTAGAGCATTGGATTTGAGAGATTTGGACTGGAACCCAAGAGCTTCCCTGTCCCTACTTACATCAGTGTCACCTCTCTGAACCTCTCTCTAATGCTAAAAGTAATAGCACTTCTTTCATTCTTGAGACCTTCTCAAATTGCTTTATTCATTTTTTCACTCATTTTGCTTCAGAAGGTATGTATGTTGCAGTTCCTTTTATTAAAAAGAAAATATGAAGCAGATATGGAATGCAAGGAGTTTTCTCACTTACAATTAGAAATTTACAACTGTCTGCTTTAGGTGAAGCTTACTGTGGAGCTCTTGAAATATCTGTGTTGTATCATAACATATCTAGATAGAACTAGATATCTAGATGTTCTATCATAAAATGAATTAATAGATTATATGAAGAAAAATTGCTTATTATGGTTTTATTAGAGTTAACTGATGTGTTCCTGTCATTGCCTGGATTGTAAAGTAAGTTACAATATATAGTGACTCTTTAGGATTTCATAATCAAGAAAACATCTTCAAATAAAAAAAAGTTACTACATCTGTATAGCGGAGTAACTGACAGAAATGTTTGTGTTTTAGAAGGGAAAATAGTCTCTGATATCCTGAGCACAATTGCATATTCAACCTGTTACTGAAGTTCAGCATTGGAAGTCAGATCCAGCACATTCTGTGTTTTAAAATGATTTTAAAATTATTAAAATCAGATCAGTGCAGCTTTACATCAAACCAGTAGTCTCCAACTATATAGGCAAATGTGGCCTGAAGTCTCTCAGCCAGACTTCTGAGTTGGAGTACAGGGCAGACACATGCTGGAGTTCTAAAATACATTAGGGATGCTGATCTATTCTACTGTTCCAGTATACTGCAGAAGCAGTATTGGAAGTGACACTGTATTCCTTTAATCACTCTCTTTTATTCTCAGCAGCTCAGTGGAATTAAGCTTTGGGCCAGACAGTGACAGCTAGAAGCCATTTATGTGAGCTCTGCAGAAAGCAGCCATCGTGAAGGGTTTTTTATTTTTATGTCTAATTTGGGAAGAGAGTAGTGTTATTTTCCAGTGGTGTAGAGAAACTAATATACATATCATGAACCATTTTTGTTTCATGTTTCAATGCTATCCAAGTGCAAACGTCAGCAAAATCTCTCATCCTCCACCTCTCCAAAGCCATAAACAACCTCAGCAGTGTCATTCTCTGAGATTTGTTACTAATACTGTCTTTTCTTTTTAAATTATACATATCAACAGCTGCACAATAATTCTGCATAGTCATTAAGGCACTAGATACAGAGATAAAAGTATGTGACTTCCACGAGCTTCTCCAGAGCAAGGCCCCAGAAGAAAGCAGCAGTCTTGTGTCAGAAGAGTGAAAGGGTAAGGAAGCATAGCCAGATATCACTTGAGGCCTGCAGGCATGTGCTGATGAACACAGTCACTACACATTTCCCAGATTAAGAGAAGTAAGACAGTAAAAAATATGCTCACAGTTCATTGGGGTAAAAGCTTGCATTTTCCCTTAAATCACTGGTATAATTTCCATTTCTTCCCAATTATGAGAAGCAGTAAGATTGTTAAAAGTTCCAGCATGCTGCCTTTCACACCATTTTTTTATCATAGTTCTGATGAATATTGTTTTTTGGCTGCAATATTTCACTTTTCTACATTTTAGAAAGTCCAAAGTAGCTTGACTTGGATGATTGGGTACAGCTTTATCTGAGGAATATGTACTTCTGTCTAATCAGAAATGCTGTTAATGGTTTACAGCTGTTAGATGGCAGATGTAATATCCAGTTTGGGTTGTGTTCTAGATAAGAGAATAAATAGATTGTGTAGAAAATTGTTTAGGACAAGATTAATGGTGTATGTTTCATAGATGTTCCATGGTTTGGGTGGACACATTAAGACTCAGTTTGAATAGCTAATATTTTTCAATAGGCCAGATTATACAATCCAAAAGAATTTCAAATACTGAGAAGAAAAGGTTTTCTAATTGTGTTGGTGTGTTTTTTTTTTAGAAAGAGCTGAATTTGATGAGATGCCTTTCTGAAAGGCAATCAGCTTTGGTATAGGAGATTCCATGTATTGGAGAATGAAATGTGATAGCTAAGGCTAAGTGAGAATTGAATTCAACAGATATCCAAGGGAAAAATCTGTAAATCAAAGCAGCTACAGAATGCAAGCCATAGTACTGTAGCTTTCTGAAAGGATGCTGCACAAAAATAGTTGTGAAATGTATTTGTAGCAGCGGGAAACAAATATTTCAAATAAGCAAGTATAAATTTATGACTGAATACTTTACCATCCCCTTTTGTGTGGGTTTCAAAACCTTCCATAGGTTTTGAAAATAAATTCTGGTTTGGTATGCCATCCAGTTAATTTTAAAATTAATTTTATTATTCAAACAAGAATCATTTTGTAATGCAACAGCTTAGACTGGGAGTTTGAGACAGTATTTACTGAATTTTCTATCTGGTGTACTACAGCAATCTGTGCAACTGGGTAGTTAGAGATGCTGTACAAATTCAATTATTAAATCATAACAGACTTATTTTTCTAAAAAGCTTGCTCATCTTCAGAAATTTTTTTTTCTTGGTACACATGTACATTTTGCCTACAGTGCGTGGGGGTGGTTTTGCTGTGGGTGTCTGAGAATGTGCTTTTGATTGATGAGCTAAGCTGTTTCTTCAGGTACTGAAGCAAATAACTTTGGATGCAGCACTCCAGAAACTGCTGCTCCCAAAGAGAGAGGCAGACAGAGATGCTGCTCCCACAGTGCTCCTGCTCCTGACACAGGCTTGGCTTTGCTTTGGGAGCTGGTGTGGGAAAAATATCTGCAGCTTTCCACTGCTGCACTTAGGATTGTCCCTCTCCAGAAGCTGAGCCACGGCTGTGGTCACTGAAAGATGGACATAATGCAAAAGTAATGATTCTGAGCTTTGGGGACTCTAAAATGGGATCTCTTAGTAGGAAAGGGAATTTAGCAGCTTACTACCTAATAAAATACTCACATTACTGCACTACCTTTGATTTAGTAGCTGCTGTGTTTCAGGAAGTTTTTTAAATTTGTTTTTCTTTCTAGGAATTGGATGGAGGATTTCCTATAAATAATAATGATATTTCTGTAAACTTTCATAATTTGACACAATCTGCCCTTTCCTGTTCTTTTGTGTCTCCGAAGGATTTTCTCCATAATTTGGTTGATGGAACAAAGGCCAACAAGCTTTTGGGACTGTACATTGGTGACTTGGTTTACTAGCTTGTCTTCAAGTAATATTTTCACCTCTGGCAATATATTCCCTGATTCTGTACATGTTACTGGTTCACCAAGGCAGCATCTTTATTTCTCTGGCTATTTTACTGTTAATTTTAGAAGGTGCTTTCTTGTCTTCAAGCTCGAAACGTATTTTGGCAGCCAATATCACTCTAAATGAGAAAGCAGGAAAAATTGGAGCTCGGCAAAGAACGTAGCTGCGGCACGCTGTGTTAATTTTTGGAATATCAGAAGTCCAAGCAGCTTTTGACATATTTGCTTCCTGAAGTTAAGGGAAAAAAGGCTTCTGGTAAGGGCCTAGAGGAATGAATGCTGTGTATTTCCAAGGTTTTCAACAAAGGAGCACATTAAGTGTGTGAGTAGCCAGAAGACTCCTTGTTAATCCCTTTCCCAACGTCCAGTGTCTACAGGCTGGGGAGAGGGAGTTTATTTGGTGCAAGTTTTAACAGGACTGGTTTTCCTTGCATCTATATATTCCTGTTTGTGGAATATTTGTCACATGGTCCTACTACCATTTAAAGGAAGGGACTTTAAATAATCCCTCCTATGAACCCTATGAACTATGATCATGAAATTAATTTTACACTAAAATATAAGTTTTCCTTCAGGCTTAGGAACAGTTGACTCCCCTGCTTTCTCAGACAGTCTTGTCCACTCTTAGAGAGACAACTGAATCTCCCAGATACAGTACAGTATGCTAAATATTTTGTTATTTAGACACTGGAAAACTCCTATTAAACTTTCCTAAGTTTACTAGTAGAATGCCTCCTTGCAAAAATTTTATCGTTTCTACAGTGTCTGTGGTATCACTTCAAGTTGCAATTATTTTGCCCCTTCAGTCATTGAGTAAAAAGACCTCTGTAAAAGAGGCATGAGGTGCTGTGCCTTTCATTTTGTTGATATCTGTGTGTATTGGGGGGTTTTGGGGTGGTTTTTTGCCTTTTGTTTTTTCTCAGAGAGGCTGATGGTTTAAAGAACAGCTGGACTGGCTGTGATAGAGACTTCCTGTTAGGTGTATATACAGTGTCAGCATCTTCAGTGAGCAAAATCCTCTGACATTGAAGTATCTCATCTAATAAGTGTTCCAGTTCTTCAGAGGAGTGGCCAGGAAATAAATAGATTTTGTAAAAGGAATCAGCATTTCTCTTCCTTTTTGTAGTAGATGGTAGACAAAATATGTAGGCTGATTTTGTGAGAGGGGAAGATGTATGTCTGCTGAGGTACAGCTCTGCCAACATAGCAGGGGTTTTTGTTGCCATTTTGACTTCAGAGAGAGAAAATCATACTAGGATCCATTTCACTGCTTGCTGGATGCCCATGAACATAATAATCCTTTTTGGAATTAAAACCTACTAATTGTGCCGCAATGCTGGGTTACCTGCTTTTATCAACAGTTCCTATATATGCATCACTCTGCATAAGACAAAATTTCTAGGGACTTGGTAGAATCCTTTTTGAGATACAGATTTTTCATGCAGTTTTGTTGGGTTTTATTTCAATAACACAAAGAAATTGCATATTTTCAGAACGTACTTGGTAATGAAAATTCACCTTCTATTTTCAGCAGTTTGACTGAAAACTGCATTGCCTGGTATCCACACAGCACAGTAAAAACTGCTCTGAAATCTGCAGTTCATTTATTTGTACAATAAGCAAACAATACAAATATCCATACTGTAAGAGCTACCTTAGCAGAAGGCTATGCTTGAAATCCAAAGGCTAAGAAGTTAGGAAGTGATAAAAGAAAACTTAGCTAGATTTGTAGCTCAGTGTCTTATGTTTACTTATTACAATGCAACCTTGTAATAGTAATTTATTAGGTCTCAATTTCAAGTTATAACTTGAGCATTTCCAATGTATCTGAAAAGAGTGACCCCAGAAGACTTTTCAAAATAGAACAATGTTTTCAAAGATTAACTGACTTTGTTCATCAGTTCCTCTTCCATATCAGTAGATGTGTTTTTTTTCTGTTTTGCAGATACTCTTTGAAAGTTTTGCCTGGTACTGGTTTAAATAGGAAGGCCCTTCACAAACTTGTTGAGGTTTGTTTGTAAAGGTTTCTCTGAGGTCAGAGATCTGTGAAGGCTCACAGCCCACCCACGCAGGTGTGAGGGGCAGTTTAGAGAGCTCTGCATTAATAACTGGGATGTTTTCTAGTCAGCCCTTTATGAATGAAAAGGAAATTTGTCTTCTTATGAGATGCTCTAACTACTTCCAGACAAAGAAAATGTCTTCAGCTAAAAACCTATTGCCATGCCTGACAGTCCACAGGCTAAAATAGGCAAGGTGAATGTGTAACTCCATTTAATGGTGTCCTCAGCTGTCAGTGTGCAAACTGCCAGCAAACACTTGGGAATGGAAAAGGAGTGGCAGTGACTGTCAGGTGTGACTACCAGGGTCCCTGTCCTGACTGCCCAAATGTCCTGTACTGTCACATAGAATCCTGCTGGCTGCTTGCAGCACCAACGTGGGACTTTATTGAGCTGTAAAAGTGTCTTTTTAAAGCCGAAGGGTAAATCTCATTTATTTTTTTTTAAGTGGGTTTCCAGTACTGTAGGAGCACTGATCTGCCTGTATCAGAGATGAGAGCTGAAATTTCTACAATCTCTTCTTACAAGACAAGCTTTGCAAAAATAAAAATGGATTATTTACTTTGGGGTGGAGGTGGGGAAGGTTAGAGGAGATTTAATTGTTGCCTAAAATTACCAGAACAGAGGAGAAGACTAATGGTAGTAGGAGTATCTTTTTAAGCATAGACATGGCATGATGAGCTCTATGACTTAGAAAATGGGGCTAGATAAAGCAGAATGGAAGCAGATGACCAAATTTTCAGTGGCAAGTTTAATTAACCCTCTGGGATCTGAGGGGTTTTCCATCAGCTGAAGTCTTTTAATCAGTGCTGGTTGTCTTCCTAAAATCAATGTTGTAGCTTCAATGAATAGAATCATAGAAGTATTAATGTTGGAAAAGACCTCCAAGTTAATCAAGTCCAACCTTTGACCAAACACCACCACGCTCACTAACTGTACTGTGAAGTGCCACATCCACTCATTTTCTGAGCTCTTGCAGGGATGGTGACTCCACCACCTCTCTGGGGAGCCTCTTCCAATGCTTAACCACTCTTTCAGTGAAAAAATTCTTCCTCATATCCAACCTGAACCTCCACTGGCACAACTTGAAGCCATTTCCCCTTATTCTGTTGATTGTTATTTAAGAGAAGAGGCCAACTTGCTCCAGCACCTCATTGTTCTTCTTGTCACACTCCCACCCAATCTGGTGTCATTTGCAACTTGACTGAGCCCTAGGGGACACCTGGGGTTGGACTGACCAACTGGATGGAACTCCATTCCAATAGAAGTCACAGGCTTCATACAAACATGACAGAATGAATTTCTTTGGCTTGCCTTGTGCAAGAGCTAGGCAGTCAGAGATCCTGAATTACACTACTGTCCTCTAAATTACTACTTTGACTTCAATTTCACTCTCAAATTTATGAGGATAAAATGCCAATTTTTGAAATTATATATTTGGAACAAATTTAATTGGTTGAAACTCTAGTTTTAAAAATGTATTGTTTATTTTTTCCCCTTTGTTCTTTACAAAACTCTGATGAACCTTTTATTAATAATTTTCCTTAAGAAGTTACATCTTTATATCGTTAGTAAATGGCAGTGTACTCAATTTTGAGAAAATTGCAGTGAAAGGGGAGGAAAAAAACCCAGTAAACAGCCTTCTGTAACATCTTTTTAGATGTCCAGGGTGTTGGACATCTAAACAATAAATATTTTGGTTTACTTTTGATGTGAGTCCAGCTGTAACTTTATTGTTCTGGTTTATGTTCAGTGAAATTTCAAAATAACAGTTCCTTGTTAGTTCAGGTTAAAAAAGCAATGCTTGACCAAGTTTTCAGAGCGGGTTGACTGCAGTTCCCTACTTATGATTTTTGAATTACAGATCTTGACACATTGAAAACTGAAAGAACAGTTGTAGTTGTGCTGTTTTGTAGAAACTTAGTATTCCTGTGGTCATTGCACTTAATGGAAAAATCTCTTTCTCAGTGTACATATCATTCCCTGTGCCTAATTGGATGAGTGAGGAGATTTGTGGCTGTTCTTGTCAGAGGAAGTGTCTTATGGCATGAGTTTGTTCATGTTGTAAATCACAAGCTACTGTCCTTCAAGGCAGCCCACGGGCACAAAAGCCTGTGACCACTGTAAGCCTCTTGCAGGACAATGTGCAGCCTTCTGATGTGTGCAGCTCTGTAACTGTTGACCCCTTTTCTTTTTTTCTTCATTTTTGCACAGCATTGTGTGACTGTTTCTCCACTTGCATGTTTCACCTTCCTTTTTCAATGTGGCCAATTATGGCTGCAGTTGAAGAAAACCGAGAAAGAAGAAAAATTCCTTCCCCTGCTGTGTATGAAAAAAATTAATTAATGAAAGTATATGAGAATATGCTAATACATGTTTCTTTTATTTATACATGCTTGTAAATATACTTGTTTTTTCCAAGAGCTCATTCTTGACATAAACCTGGATACACTGGAGAAATACACAAGTTGCCTATCATGCAGCTGATCTGTGTCCATTACGTATTTTGTACCTTGCTGCCATCTGTCCACTGGCACACTGCATGGATGGAATAATAGGGGAAAATTCCAGTTAACTGTGAGCAGCATACAGCAGATATTGGTGGTCTTCTGATCCATGGAACAGCATCAAATGCTCCTCAACTTAAAGACTTCCTAAAAATCTTTTGACCTTTCCTTCGTATGGTATTGTATTAGTGCTAAAATATGTTACAGTAACTAGACATTGTTTTAAACTTAAGAAATCTAGACTGAAATTTTGAGAAAATAACATAAAATGTAAAGAATGTATTACTTTATATATATATTGAGAGAGAATATCTGCATTATGCTAATTATCTGGTTTTCTACACAAGTTCAAGGGTTCAGCAGTGATCATTGCTGAAAACCTCACTCCAGCAGGACTCTTCCATAGGAAACCTTATGCACTTACAATCAGCCAGCTGAATTGCACATTATCTGCAATTTTCAGTAATCTGCTCTACGTGACCTGTCCAAGTCAGGTAGCACTGCAGCATTTTTGGATGGGAGTGCTTACAGCCCTCGCCTGAGTCTGACAAGTGCCTGCAAGGTCAAGGCAAGCATTGCTCAGGTAGATTTTGAGTCTGCAAGCTGTTCCATTTGGCTCTAATTGTCTGTGCATTTGGAATATGCATGTCCATGGGGGACAAGATTACCAGTGAGTAAATTCTGGCCCCCTCCAAGGAAAAATTTCTATGTTATTACTCTTTGCTTTCTTCATTCATTCAGGGATAAATGTCTTCACTGAGCTCCCAGACAGTTCTTTGCTATTTTGTTTGGAAATAATTAGCAAAGCTGTGTTAGGAAAGCAAACTGAGACAGGAAATGTAGATAAAACCATGAGGGTGCATGTACCGGGGTGGGTTGTACAAGCCTGCTTAGACAGCTCCTCTGGTGGAAGTCTGTAAGAAATTACACAAATTTCAGCAAAAATCTTGTTTCAGGTTATAGTTTAAAAGTTATTTTCCTGGTCCTCTGGAGACATTAAAATATTTTAGGGAAGAACTGGTTGCAGTTTAGTTCAATTTCTCCTGAGACATCTCTTTAATGTTTATTCCTTAGATAACACCCCTCTGTTCAGGTCACAATGCAGGGAGTCAGTGGTTCAGTGTCTTTGGCTAATACTATTTTTAATGTTTGTTTTGTCCCTATAAGCAGGTCATAGAGTTGAAATTATGATTTCTCCTTGCTGCTCAGATGGAACATGCAGTTATAGAAGCAGAATTTTGTTTTTACTGTGGCATTGACAGTATTCATAAAAGTCTGTGGCACACAGATGTACACCCTTAAGCTGATCTAGACAACAAATCCCTTATGAAAGATGGTAGGGTTTTTTCCCTTCTCCCACAAGAATTGCCTTCCTGTGGTTGGGAAATGTTTTTATAAGGGAGATAGAGTGAGCTCCCTATTCAGATTATCCCTTTCTTGGAATATTGGTCAATATCTGCTTCAGCAATAAAGTAACATTTAGCTAGAGTGAGCATTTCCAAAGGGTCTGGAAAATATTGGCAGCTTTGCATTATTTATTTTTGAGGATGAAGCTATAGAGAAAATGTGGTTTTATTTTCTTCTCTTGGTAAGCACACGTAAAAGCTCCTAAATTTTAGGGAAATTAAAACCAATAAATTAGCATTGTAATATAGTGAATTTTCCATCTGTGTTCTGAAGATTTTGATATCCCTAGAATGATAATTCTTCCCTCTTGAAGCCAGTGTCAGAATGACCAGTTCTTAGGAAGTTCAGCCCCTGCCAAAGAAGGGTGTTCTGTCCTGCTCCAGTGATTTGTTCTCTGGCCTTCTGTGGGTTTCTGTGTCTGGAACTTGTGTGAGGCTGGTTCTTGTCTGGGTGCTTTGTGAGGCCTTTGGAGGATTGCCTGGGAATTGCTGTAGTGACTCTAATCAAGCCATGGACATTGAGGTCACAGTTCCTCTAGAGATGCAGAGAAATCCTGGGTGTGTGGACAGCGTGTGTTCAGCTCAGATGTACCACGGATGTGCAAGAGGAGAGATTTGCACATGGCTGAGAAATCCAGCTTGCCTAAGACAGAGCACTTGGCACCCTGTTTGACCTAAATACTCTGTCTGTTTTCTCACAGGAAAATCATAAATGGCAATGTAAGGTGCAATTAAAGCTTTCTTCCCTTATTCAATTTCCAGTGCATCAGCTTCTGGAGAACCTAAGTGGAGATAATGGGAGTGGGGAAGGGACCACACTGCAGTAAGCAGTAGATGGACCAAGCCAGGCTTCACCTTGTTACATGAGTAATTGCAGAGCTATGATTTAGAGAAGGGAAAATGTGCATGTTAATCTAAAAACTTCTTTTATCTGGAAAAACCTCCACAGATTCTTAAGAAGCACAGTGCAAATCATGAAGAAAATTTGGGATCCCTGTTCTAGGTTTTTGTTCTGAAATACTTGGTCTGCTCTGAGCATCAGGAAAATCTGGCTACCCTATTCAAAGTGCATCTCAGCTGGCTCTTTGAAGCTGTTTATGACTTTTGTAAATGTTATTGCAGTGATGATCTACAGTGTGTCCTCACGTCTGCTTGAGTGTTAATTATTTTATTTTTTTACATAGTGTATTCAAAGCTTGTCTGTTCCATTTAAAGCTCGAACTGTAATTCAATCCTTAGGATGCCCCCCATGTGAGGCAGAGTTGCAGAACAGGAGGTTAGGATGCGGTTATCTCTTTCCTGCTGTGCTGCTGCCTTGGCATATTATCTGTTTGACATCTTTGGTAGATGAATGTCTGAAAAGAGAGAGAAAGATGACAAAGAGATTTTGTTTTCTCATCTTCCGTATTGGGCATCTCACTCTCCTCTTATGGTGGGTTTTTCTGTTTCAGTTTGTGTCTCAGCGGGAAATATTCCGATTAACTTACGTCACAGATGTACCTTGTTGGAGATCACAGCTCATTTTGCCAGGCACTGCTACAGTTTTGTTATGTGGAAGTTTTTTTAATGCAATGCCCTCTCTTTTTGCAATTTAGTATAATAATGCTGGAACTCTGTAGTGCTTGAAACTCTGTTTATGATCAGTTGCACTGTTTTGTCTCCAGCCTGTTGTTCAATTCCCTTCCAGCTGTAACCCCCATTGTATTTTCTGACTGCTAACATTGGGGCTAGGTTTCTCCTGTGCTGCCCAGTGTTCTTCCAGTCAGTGACACAATTGTTCAGTTGGAGAGTTAAGCAGGCGCAGTTCTGTTCATGACTTGAGCAGGTTTTTACTTCTGCAAGATGACAGTCTTTTTATTGAATGTTGGCCTGTGTGCACACTGGAGGCCTTTCTGTTTTATTTATATGTAAAGATGCTCTACCAGTATCACTGTGGAACATCTTGATTTTTTTCTGGAAGAATGGCGTATTTTGCTGAGGTTTACAAATTATATTTAAGTTGCTGGAAATATGATTCTTCCTTAGCCAGTGGACAACATAAAGTTTTAGTCTTTTAACTAACAAAAGGATTATTTTTCTCTCAGTGAAAGGTAGTGTTGATGAAACTTTGCCAGGTCAACCTGGGAAATGTTTTGTCCTTGAGCTGTATTCAGTCACTTATAGTCAGGGTAAAGATACTTTTTTTTTCCTATAGACTATGGTAATATCTATATTCTGAGGCAATAGTGGTTTTATATTGCACTTTCTGTTCTTTCTAAACAGCCCATAAGTCATCATTCACCGACTGTCTTGCTCACAATATGCATTTCAGACAAGATACAATCTAACAAACGAGTTCAAAAAGAGCTTAAATAAGTACCTTTAGAGGTAGTAGTAACCATCATACTCAGTTTAGTTTCTGGTAGATTTCTGCTATTGGCCAAGCTGTTATGTTGCAAACTTGAGCTTCCTTAAATTACATGTTACTTACATCTTGTCACTGTGTTTGAATCACTTTGGTCCATAGTTCCACCGAGGATTTTGTTCTCTGCTTTGACCTTTGTGCTGCAGTTCAGAGCTCTTTACTTTGTCTAACACTATAGCAAGTGAGTGTATTTTGAAATGTTGTCTTTTTTTTCTGACAGACTTCATGTGTATAGTCTCAGGTGCTTCAGAAGTGCTTCTGTAAATGGCTGGTTCCCCTGATAGTAATTACACGTTTTGGACGCAACTGGCAAAGGAACAAAGCCGAGTGGGATGGAGTTCAAGGCACCTGGCAGTGCTACCTTTCTCACAGTGCCAAGGGGACATGTGACAGATTCACCTGCCCCACTGCAAGGAGCGGGGGAAGCTGCGGCTGTTACAGACTCTGCCTTGTGGCATTCCCACCTCTGTCACTGTGTGTGTGTGTCCTGTCTGGGAAAAACCCTCTGAAAAATTTCTCAAGATATTGCAGGTTAAATAAAGGCACAAAATCAATCCTTCTGGAAGGCTTGGGAGGTGAAATGGAACATCATCACCTTACAATCATTTTAGGGATCATTGTAGTTTTTCTCGTTGCATTCTGTTGTAGACTGCTTCATGTATGAGATGTGACACTAGAAAGAGCTACTTGTCTTCTGTTGTAGTTTACCTTCTTTCTGCTAGAGGGGGAAGAATAGATAGTTGATAAGTTTAGGGAGATAACATGGAATTATCTAGAAAATTTCATACTGGTTTCTGCCACACATGGCGCCTTAACACACACAATAATTAAAAAAAAAAGAGACAAGCAAGCTAATGAACCAAGAATGGAGTACTACTTAGGATATTTTTTTTAATTAATACCTCTTAATTTTTGGTAAAAATTATTAAAGCAAGGGCCATTTGTTATAAACAGATTTCCCATCCCTCACTGTAAAAATGTGGAATGTCTTTTTCTTTCTTCTCCCAAAACGTCCAGGGCTCCACGAAATCAGCCTGTGGAAAAATTAAATGAAATGTTACATTTCTGTGTTGTCAGATGTCTGTCAGCTGCTAGTAAGAAGAATATTAAATAAATCCTTTAGGCTCCAACTGCATGGCTTACCACAGGGTTAGGGATAAATATGTATCAAGTTCTCTGTTTTAAATTGACAGCTTCTCCCAAATAGGAAAAAAAAATGGTGGTAGTGATGTTAGCAAAGAGATCTAGATTATCTAGAGATAAAAGTATGTATATTTCTGTCTTTATAAATATATCTTAATACATAGACATACAGACAATATAGATGCGGTATAGATGTAATCTACGTATATGTTGCATATAGATTCTATAAGCATGTGATATCTATATACATTTTAATGTGTGCATAACATTTCCTTTCTGCCCATAAAAACTCACTTTTACTTTTTATATTTATAATGCCTTTATTCTAATGCATTTGACTTCTACTTATTAAAATACTTGCTAATTTCTTTGCATGTTACTTGGTAAGCTGCTCAAAAATTGTAGCAGATGTGGGGAGATTGTGCTCCTTTTCATTAATGGGTAGGACAGTTGGGAAATAAAAATCAGTTCTAGGGATTGAAGTAGGCAGTTCATCCACAGAGAATTATTGTCTACATTTTGTAGTGGAAAATATGGAAATAATTTCTCTGACTTCAGCTGAAGAATATATGAAAGGGATAACATAAGAAATCTGTGATAATCTTATGTACACAATTGTCTAACATGACATTTAATTTTTTCAATCTATGGCAAGGTTACATTCCTTGCAGTTTGCATTAGGTGGTCCATAATGTTGTCTTCCTTAAACCTTGCAGAAGACCTAATTTGATGAAAAAGGAAAAAAAAATTCTCTTTTATATTCTCTCCTAGTACTTTAAAACATGGGAGAAGAAGTGGAGATTGGGGGATTGATTGGTTAATGGGTTGGTTGGTTTGATGGTGGACATTTTTTCATCTTTTTAGGTGAGTTTTGATACCAACTACTGTGCAGATACGTGTTTGTGTGCTATACAGCAGAGCAGATCCAAGAAAATTCTTAGTAGGGGAATTTAGTGTGTGTTTTCTGATAGGTTTTAGTGGCAGATCACATTTGTAACTAAGCTTCGCAGTACTTTCCATGTGTAAATATATTTTCTTTAATGTATTCTGGCCTAGATGTTGTGTCTCAGATGAGAGAATTAATTAGATGGGGAATTCCATGGCTGGATTATGTCAATGACAAGTAAATGGACTTCTCTTCAGTTGATGTTCAGTTCTTTTTAAGATTAGTATAATTAGTCTCATTTTCCAGGTGTAGAATCTGATGCAGAAAAGCAGAGCTCCATGGGTTTGTAGGAGCCTTGTGGAGCCCATCTGGGGCCGTGTGAAGGAGGGTGCTGGGAGCACTGAGCTGCTGCTGGGGCTGCAGCCTGGGTGTCTGTGGGTGCCAGTGAAACACCTCCCTTGCCATGGGCCACACAGCTCCAGAACCTTTGCAGGTCAGCTCTGCGTGTGGCGGTGTCTGCTGCACTTAATATAAGGCTATTACTTGAACAGTGTGGCATCAACACTGTAAATTCATGGCCCTTTCACAGTGTTTAGATATGCTTGAGATTTTTGTCTTTGCCCTCTTTCCACTTTCAGGACAAGTTTTGATGTTGTCCTGAACAACTTGTAACACTGAGGAAAAGAGTGAGAAGAGGGATTTGAGGCAATTGTTGTTTTGCATCAAATGCAAGTGCTTCTTAATGTGTCAGGATGTACAAGCAGGAGGAAAAGAACAGAGAAATGTGTGAGCCGAGGTGAAGAACTGTCGTTGCTCTCCACCACTGAATAGGCAGAGTAGGCTGATGTCATTGTGGCCATAGGAACAAAAAAACCCCAGAGAGATGCTAGGCTTGATTACATCAGTTCATAAAATGGGCTCTGCTTTCCTCTTTGCACTACCAGCTTTGATGCACGCGCTGATGTAATGCAAGAACACTTAGTAAAAGTGCAAAACAACCATGCTGTAATTTTTTTAGCTTCAGAGAGGATTCTTTGTTATTGAAGGAATGGTGATTGTGGCACTCATTTTAGTAAGTACCTTTTATAACAGTTGACTAGATGACATTCAGCTGGACTGGCAGAGACACATTTCCATCCTTTGATGTCATTTCTAACCGAGTCCCTAGTTGAAATGGACAATTTTGCTTCTTCATCTTTTACACGTACACAGGAACTTGAATAGAGAAGAATGGAAGTCCTGCATTATTTTAATGCATTGAAATATGCAAAAATACTTCCTTTTTTTGTTGTTGAACTTCCTGCTTATTCTGCCAATATATATGAAAATTTGAATGGGTCCTACTAAGAATGCTTACTGAAGCAGGCTTGCTGTAGTGGGGGACTTGAGCTCAGTTAGAACACCTAGACTGGCCAATATTGAAACAGCTGCCTTTGCAACTTGTTTCAGGAACATGGGTAAATAAGGCTCTGCACCCTTACCAAGCTATTTGCAAAATGAGAGCTTAAATGTGTTTGGATGTAGGTTAATGATACACAGACACCTAGAAATTGTAATGAACTTATCTTGGGGTTTAGTAAGCATGGAGTTGTGTTGCAGAACTCTTTACTGTCTTTGTTAAATGGTAGCTCTCAGTGTAAAATTTTGTCCTGTACATCACATCTGAATTTCATGCTTTACCAGCATGGTTTGAGAAATGTTTAGAATGTAGTTTTCACAGGGACTGAGAAGACGTGTACTGGGGAATGCCCTTAATAAAAGGGATCCATTAAGGGTGTTGTGAAAATAATATTGATTTAGCACATAAGAAATAACAGTAACTATTTTATTTAGCATAATAAAAAATGTGGAGTAGGAGGATGGTAGTTTTTGGGGCAGAAAATAGCATTGTGAAGAAGTGGGTGCATCCTGGGTCATTTTGCCAATGAAACTCTATAGCCATGTAAGCATAAAACATCAGCTTGGAACAGTTAACCTAAAATGTTGGGCATTTCTCCTTTAAAACTCTGTCTTGCCTACTTTTGAAAAAGTAGAGTTAGGCATTTAAAATTTTGTTTCTTGCGCTATAAAAATAGTTAAGGACTTTCTGTTAATATCATACTAAAATAATCAGACAATTCTGTTGTTTACAAGAAAAAATAATTTTGTGATGTATTTCATCCTCATATTAGGAAAGAACACTCATCTGCCCACAAAATTTACAGTTTTCCAAAGGATATAGAAAAATTATATAAAAAGAAAAAAAGGGGAGGAGGGGTGAGAAGCAAGCATTCAAATTTCCATGGAAGCTCTGTGTTTATGTAAAGTACAGCAGCTGCACTGCAAATTCCCCTCTCAGGATGACCTCAGTTCTAAACAAGACAGACTGTTCTGGGTGCAGGTGTGATTACTGAATTATTTGTTCTGTTTTAGTGTAAGTCAGTTACAGAGGAGTATTATGGGTAAAATTTGTATCCACTGAATAAAGTGAATTGGTAGATTTGGTATTCCACAGTTCACTATGTGCCTTCCTGCTATTGCAGAAATAGTTTATTTTATTCTCTTGAATTGCATTAGTTAAATAGGACAGACAAGAGGAAGGGACTCCAGCAACAGCCTCTGAATACATCAGGCAGGCAGAAAGGCAGGATTGCACTGAAGACAGTGCTGGACATAAAAGACAGTTTTGACAGCTGAGCTAGGATTTTTTTTTAAGAGGTTTGTATATGTTGTTGGAATTGAGAATTTTTTCTCCGTGCTTCATGAGAAATACAGCTGTGAGAAATGCTCACTCCAAGCACATGCATCTAGTCTGCCTTGGTTTGAGTGTGATTACTCTTGTGAGCCTGACAGCAGTTTTCCAACCTACCTTAGGTCACACTGGTCTTTGCCAGGTGTCTGTACTTATTTATGTTCTGTGTGCCTTTTATCTCTTATTGGTTTGTGCAGTTTTATAGGAAAATCCTTTTCTTTCATCAGTGTTTAGTGTAGACTGCCAGAGAGCAGGACTAATGTACTGGAACGTGGCTGCTTTTCTCACACTTGTCTCCAACCAGACTGGTGCAGTCAGACTGGGGAACCTGGCTTCCTAACACCTGAAGTGCAGCATGTTGGCTTTTCAGGGTCTTGGAAGAATCAGCATAGATCTAGAACCCACAAAAGTGAGTCCTTGTACAAAGATGGGTGTAGTTTTCTCCAAATAATTAGCAAATTCAGCTTCTGCTTTGGTAACCATGCAAGAGAACTATTCACTGTAAGATGTGTGACTTCAGCAGCCAAGGCAAACTTGCACTTCTAGGAGGTTCTCCCTTTTATTGCTGAAAGGGCAATGAAAGAACATGGCATTTCAGGTGAGTGGTAGTCCTGTAAGGGTTAAGGAGTGATGGCAACGGTGTCTTTGTGCATCCACTATTCTGATCCTCCTCTCTTCAAACATGGCCCTGACAGGACTGGCTTTGTGTGAGGCACAGAGCATTAGTACAGAAATGCGTGTGAGAATTTGGAAACATTTTTTTAAAAGGAAAAGGCATTAACATTCCTATGCAAAAAAACAATGTACTCATAAACACTTGTGTGTTGTGTTTAATGAGCCTGCCATTATGCTTTGTGCTTTAAGTAAAAAATAGAAAATGGAAGGATGTTTGCTGAGACTGGTTTTTAAATACTGATCTTGTTTCTGATCCAGTGCAGTTTCTTTAAATGATATTACTCTAATTGAAGACATATAGGAAAACAGATCAGATATCTCTGAGGATTAACAAGGGTTTAGGTGAGCAGTGAATGATAAACAGGTCAAAGGAATGTGTAATCCAGTGCACTCATACTGTGATTCTCCTGAGCATGAGAATTGCCAATGTTTCTTTTAAACCATCTGAAGCGGATAGATCTTCCTCATGAAATTGGTAATGCAGTCATGGTGGGATGTGGAAACAGATCAACACTTCTAATGGTGGGAAGTAATGGAAGAGGGATTCGGCAGGGTCAAGGACAGCTCAAACAGCACCCACTGCTGTTGGTGTTGGGAGTAGTGAGACACTGGTAAACAGCTGGGACTTCTCTGAGTCATTCATTCTCTGTTCCCATCTCGTTGCTCTGTCTACCTGCATGGGTGGCCAGGTATGTTTCTAGGCAAGGAAGACATTAGAATTGATGTCACATCTCACAGTGATGTTAACTGGGGAGAGGGGACATGATTGCATCTTTTTCTTACCTGTTTTGGAGCCTTTTTGCACTCACCTGTGTGTTGTACGTGACCATCAGTAAAAAGGGCAGGGGACCAACACAGAGATAGCCAGTTACTGTCCCTCATGAGGACACCATAGCTTGTATCTTTAGTCTCACATGTCTGTGACAGGCCAGGCACTAGGCTGCACATTTCTATTAAGGTGCAGGAAGGGTCTTTTTGAGAAACAGACCTGTGAATATCTTTGTATTATTGTGTTCATCTGCCCACCTGCTTTCTGGGGAGTGGATGGTGGCTTTAGGTTGATAGCAGTTGATCTGGTCAAGGATATAAAGGTTAGGGGTGATACAATTAAGGATGTGTTAACTTCAGCAGGTAGTATGGCTTGTGCTTGAATCAGTTCTGCCTCCTGCTGAGAAAAACTGGTGCAATAATAAAACATCAAGGCAGGGTGTCTTGAAGCTTGATGAAGGTCACAAGTCAGAGTTCATGGTGTGCTCACTGTCCTGCACTAATAACAACTTGTGTCTGTTAACACCGGGGTTGGACATCTTGCTTCAGAAAAGGCACCTCCATGTAGAAACCTAGGGCAAGGTTGCTACCTCAGCACGAGGCTACAGTAACCTGGAATAGTATTTTGTGTATGTGTTCTTCAGTTAGATGGTGTAAGGTTGAGCAGAGAGTCATCCTGCTTCTTTTAAAAATAAAATCTGACCCACCTGAGCCCAGGGAGGCCAGCTGGGAGAAGATACTGAAATCCTCCAGTAAGTGAGGTAGCACATGTAGCATTCAAACAAGTTATATATAATTTGAGATAAATAAGAGTTGTTTCTTTATGATCTTTGCACTTTGTTTGCATGTTTCTCATTTTTTTCTTTCAGGTAAGACAGTGAAGTCTTTAACTGCTCCAGAAGAAGAGGGTCTGGAAAGAAAATGTCTCTGGCAAAAAAGTATCAGGTAACACTGGTAATGGGGAAGCTTCATAATTCTGAAAATATTTATCTGAACCAGTCTTGATGAACTGAGTTACACCTGAATTTGAAGTTACAGGTTCAGAGGAAGGAAATCTTGAGCTCTTGGTCACTGAAATCAGAAAAGTGCCTGCTTTTCGTTTTTATGTAAAGTGCTACTGCTTTTGATATGCAAATGGTGCACTATACTCTGTAACCTCAGTCTTCTAGAGAGCAAAAGGAAGGGCAGAGAAAAATGTGTGTGGTGCCGGAATTCAAATGATGCGGAGACAGAGTTCCTACTCTCTTTTACAATGCAGCCCTAAATTCCAGTAAAGCACAAAGAGATCAAGTCAGCTTGGACTCTGAGGGCAAGGATTGCCCTGTGTTGTAAGGGGCATTTGATAATTCCTGCGTGCCATGAGTATAAAAGGTAACTGAGATGACTGAATGTTAAAGTAGCTGGAGGAAGCAGTAATAGAACTGAGTGGGTTGTGACAAGTGACAGCTCATCATATAATCATCATGTTTTCCACTTAGAGCATCTCTGAAAAACAAGAAATATGGTTTAATTCTTTTTGGTTTTCCTCTAAAAAGAGATTTTGAATAACTGGGTTTTTTTTTTTTAAACCTTCATTGACATCTGGGCTATAGGTACCTATTTTGGGTGATAGAAGAGTTATTACCTGTAGTTCAAAATGTATTCTCACACACACACACACACACACACACACATCCCTCATTAGATCATAGGAGAATTTCCCTTAGTCATTTTTCTTTTTCCTTAATTGCCTTCTCTTGCACAGAGGTCAGGCTGGCTCTGCTGGCATTTCACAGTGTAGAAGCAGTCACTGAGGAAAGCACAGATTTGTGTGTGTTTTGGTGGCTTTGATGCTCCATTCTTCCTCCTGCCCACATCTCACCCCTGAGGAGCTGCCAGAAGAATCCTAGATGGGCACAGATGGACCACCTGAGTGGCTCTTTGAGGGCCCTGCCCTTCCCATGGCACAACTGTACCATGGTTGGGAGCTTGTCAGGTTTTGTATGCAGAGGTGTGCTTTGCAGTTAATAAAATATAATTCTTTTGAAAGTGAAATTGCATTTATTTTTGGTAAGGGTAAAGCTGTCCCTATGAAGTTGATGAAGTGTTGTAAAAATGTCTTGAAGGGTGAAGCTATGGCTGTGTTTTCCTGTGAAGTCAACAAACTGGGTGGTTGGTGCAGAGTGTGAGAGAGTAACTTCAGTTGTTTGTATTCTTTCAGAAGGGGTAGCTCTGTTAGTGGCAGTGCACTCCACTCTCTAGCAATAAGTTTTCCTTCTGCAGCCCACCACTGAAGTGTCTATATGCCTGTAACTTGCTTTGCTGATGGCTTTCAGTTACTGTTGGGGAGGGTTACATGTGTATAAGATTCAGAAATAGCTTTTTCTCAGAAATTTAGGGCAGATAAGTTAACTAGAAATCATCAGAAATTAGGAATATACATGTCAAAAGTCATTAATCTCCTTCCACCTAGGAATGAATGAATGAAGGACATATATTCTTATTTAATTGAGAATTCTGAGCTTTCAGTGGCTAGGGAAAAAAAAGAACTACTTATTTAATAGTGTTTTTAAAAGATGAGTATGTTCAATAAAGCATAGGTTTTGACAGTATTGGGGAGGCAAAACCAAGCTTTATGATCTTGTATTTATTTCTCAGTCATGTTTACAGAGCACTCAGACAATCAGCAGAGCAGGTGTCACCAGGTGGCCCAGAGCAGTGGTGCAGAGAAGGAAGAAGAATCCACCTGTTCAGGTCCTCTGGGTTTTAGCATCACCTCTGAGTCAGTGCAGACTGCTTTTGCTGGGAAAGTGCTATAAAGCAGATAGGTGGAGATTGGGGATAACATCCATTGTTGGTTCAATTCAGATTTTACCTATTTTATTTCAGAAGATGAATGTAGAATGTAGATAATTGATAAACTTGAGAGTTGAGGTTTGGTATCTTTCTAGCATGGGCCTGGAAAAGTGCCTTTGCTTTTTGTCATAAAGAATTATGTGTGGAGTGCAAGGTGTTAATTAAAAAGAGAGTTCTCACTTGTAAAAAGGTGTCTCTAGCTTTTGACCAGTCCAACATTTGCTGTATTTTCTGTGACTTCATGCTGTTACTACAGATGCTGACACATAACCAGACATCTGCCTCAAAGTGACGTGTGCTCTGGGAGCTAAAGGGACTGTACAGGAAACTTCCCAATATCTTGGTGACACTGCTTCTGTCACCAAAACCTTCATGAGTCATCAGAGATTGTCACATTTTGGTTATGCCATAAACAAGACCCAGGTTGCATTTTGAAGTATTAATAACCTTTATAGGAAATTACTGTAAATGTTTCATGTTCTTTCCAGAAAAATTTTCTTGTGATTGTTTCAGTTTGACTCTAGTGCTGTTTGTTTTTCTTTCATTATGGATGAATCATCAAATAGCTGAATGTAGAATTGAATTTGACTGAGGTCAAATTCATTGCTTGTATTGGCAATTACACTTTCATTTAAATCTGTAGCTCACACTTGTGAGAAGCTGTGGCTTTTGCTCTAGCCTCTTCATTGAAAGACATGTTTTGTATCTCCATGCCCATTATTTGTGCTGTCATATGAATTAAACCCAATTAGGATGACACCAATATTCTTGCTCTCATTTCCCTAACCTCTGTTTTATTACCCAGTGGATGCATGCAAACATCCAGGGATGGTGTTAACAGGAGGCAGAGAAACCACAAGAGGCTTTTCTCTGCAGCCCCTTATGTATTAATTATTTTCCTTCTAGTTTTTGCTATCTAAAGAGATATTTGCTTTGGCTATCTTTTAACTTCAATTGGAACAATTGGAACAGCTGTTTTTATTGGGCTTTCAGTGAGACCAAGGGGCACTTGGATGGACAGTGACACTCTGAGTAGTCCTTCCATGTGTGCTGTTTCTGACTGAGTGCTGTGAGTGTGCAGCAGTTGGGCAGGATGAGAGGGCACCAGGACAGCACAGCAGCATTACTGATGCACCACCTGCTCTCAATGAGAGACCAAGATCACAGATCTGTGGTGCTCACAGATCTTGAGCAGCATTTTTCATCTATGAGAATTTTGGCATGATTATGTGTACTAGTACAATCTGCACATAACAATAAAAACACTACAGTGAAACTGAGGTGAAGTTTGGGTAATGTTTCAGTCTAGAAGTTTGAAATAAAGACTTTGGCAAGAGTGAAAAAAGTATCTGGACAATCTCTTTAAAATATCTAAATTTGGCATTTTGGATTGTTTCTTATAATGCTGAAAATTAAAGGTGTGTTATCTTTAGTCCAAAATGTCAGTAAAATCTTGCATGTGAAATGCAGTAGAAATTTGTTAAAATGTACATGCAAGTTCCTGACAGCATGGAGTTGTATCTTCATTTTCTTAATCTTCAATATGTTGGTTTTGTGACCACCAGCACTACTTGGAAATATTCTTTGTATGAATATGGAGACTATTTAGTTCTTCCTGGTCAGGTTACCGTGGCTGTTTTCTCTTTGCAGTGCAGTTCCACAGAATAGTGAAATTCATACTCTAGGTGGCTGACTTGAGTTCACCAGGTGAGCTCAGCTCAACCTGTGGTGCAGGTATTGCCTAAGGGCTTTAAAAATGTCCAGCAGAGGTGTGTTATGTTGAAATCAATTTGTGCAACAGAAAAAAAGGAAAAAATACAGCTAAGAGTTTGTTAGTATTTTTTTTAATAAATACATTTAACAAATTATGTGGATTTTCTTTTTAATAAAGGAGAAAGTGTAACTAGGAGGGATATAACTTGAAAGAATTGTGTGAATTCACAATTCATATTCTTAGTATTTAAAAATTATAAGAATGAAAGCCCCAAAAACTTTAGATTATGTTTTAAGACTTTGACTAATGATGCATAGACTAATAGAGAAGCAATGTTTAGTCAGTGTCAAAGAAAAAATTATATTTGGTCACAGTATTGCCAAACAGGCTGTAAAAGAAGAGTATGTGCAGGTCATTTTTGCTGTCTTAGCAGGTAAAGCAGATGAAAGCTATATAAACTACAATATTCTCACAAATCCAGTCAGGATGCAAAACACTTGAGATAAAGCTCATTAAACCAGCTGAGTCTATGCTTCATGGTTAATTTAATTAATATTGAGGATTCTTTTAGATCAGTCTGCAGTGCTTGTTGGTTTTGGAGTTACTGGTTTTTTAAAATCATATTACTTTTTTTGAATAAAATGAGTGGTTTTCAAATCTGCATGTGAATTTTTCATAAGTAGAAACAGACTAAATATATTGGATCTACTGGAATATTTAACTCAGTTCTGCCACTGACAGAACTGGTCAAACTGGTAGAAAACCAGCCCTCTAAACTGGATTTTGAGGTGTATTTCCTCCATTTATCTAAGGCAAACAGGAAGGGGGCTGGATTCCTAAGAAGCTGCCATCTGATGTAGATAGCATAGAATCATTTTTTCTATAATAGTGCTATAGAAAACTGTTCCAGAGTCAGAGTGTAGTGGGTATGACAAATGGATGCAGAACTGTAAATTAGTGTCACTTTTGGAATAAAATAGTAAAACTTGTTCTGCTCTTCTCTTCATCCTCACAGGCACATGATACTGCAGAGATTCAAAATCAGAAGTAAATCAGCTGGACAGTTGCCTCCTGCTTTCCTAAACAGACAAACATATTAGAAACAGAAGAAGGGGCCTACCTACCTCATTCCTGTGAGTAGCTATAAACATCCCTTCCACCCCTCAAATCAGCATCTGCCAGCTAGCAGTTTTGGAATGCTGAGCATAAGGATGTGGGGAAGAAAACAAAAGTTTTAATTTGTTTTCTTGTTGACAACAATTAAGTGTAGCCAACCAAAGAAACCAACTAAAATTATTAACAGGCTACCAGCATGCCCGTTGCCTGTGGCTACACAGAGGTGATGGATGATGCATTGTTACTCACTAAATGAACCTTTATCTGTGCTTCCTAAAGCTTGCATGCTGCATAAGTTCCTAAAACCACCCATATCGATGCTGCAGTTGATGTGTCACTGCAGAAGCTGTTCGGGGCTTAGTTCTTTGCTTTTGTATTTCTTAGCAGCTCATTCTGTCATTGTGAGGCTTGAACAGCAGATCTCCGGTGTTCCCCTGGGCCAGGGCAGGGAACAGAACAGTGTTTGCTGAATAGCTGCTGTGGAGCTGACGCTCACCTGCTCTGAACTGCCTTTTCCTTGCTGACTTCTCTGTCCTTTCTCCAGGGAGAAGGTGGGTTTGCTGGTGTGGATGCCTGCCTTGTTTGCTTCACCAAAATGAGTTAGGGCATGCAGGAGAGAAGGGAGACTTTTGCAAGCAGAACTTATCATGGTGAGTCAGATTTTGTCCCTGCTTTTGCTGTAGAGCTTCTCAGTGTCACTACATTGCTTAAACCAAACTGTTTATGCAGAACCCTCTCTTCCCTGGAAATGTTACACATAACACTTCCTTGGCAGCAGTGCTGGATTGAGAGCTTCTTCCCTACTGCTTTTGCCTCCCCTGCCCCGTGAGGTCCACAAAAGTGCTTGGGGGGACCTTCAGAAAATTAAAGCAGCAAATTGAATGGAGCTGAAAATAATTACTCTCTACCATGTACACATGAAAAGTATGAGAAACTGTGGTCTGTAGCTTTGATTTGGAACCACAGCATCTGTCTTGAACATTATCCTAAAATTAAGTACATGTGAGCTGTATTTTTAATTTTGAGTTGCTAAACACTCTCTAAAATACCTCATAGAGATTAATTGTCCATTACTACAGATTGTTTTCCATCATTGTTCACTGTGATTGTGAAGGAGTCCCAGTCCATAGCACTGCAGCATGGACGTTGTATCTGCCCTGGTATCTTCATTTAATAGATTTGTTTCTAATTTTGAAGCTTAACCTTGGGTTTGAAATTCACTGCAAAGAACTTTCTCAACAGCAATAGGGGGTAATGAAATGTAGTTTGTTACAGAAGCATTGTCCTTCTCCCTCTCCTCATGGTGATAAGTCTGTCTCATGTCTTGCCTTCCTTACTGCCTTCATTTCTCCAGGTTTTCCCAGCCTCCCACTTCTGTGTTATCTCAGTTTTCACATCATCTCAGTACCTTGTACAGATGTGTCAGGTCGAGCTTCTGGGCAGAAGGTTCCACATACTGCACTCAGGCCCAAGCACTTGTGCATCTACAAATGGGACAGTTCTGAATTAACTCAGCATTCATTTAAACAACAACAAATCCAGTATCTTCTGGAAAATGTTTACTTTCAAGCAAACCTTCATATGAAACACATGTAAACAGACTGGATTTTGTGAGAATAAGCAAAAAAGCAAAGTTAGAATTCACAAATCTTTCTTTCCTGCTTTCAAGGATGAATGTCTCCAGTTTCTGTGTTGTTTTGGAGACTTGTTTTTGTTTTTACTTGTTTTGGGTTTTGGTTTTTGGGTTTTTTTTTTGTCTCTGAGTGCCAGAGGTTTCTGCTTTAACATAGTTTCCATGTCTGTCTCTGCTTGAACACAGATTCTTTCTCTTCTTTTCAGAAGTGGGACTTGATGTTCCAAACTGTCTTAAGGCTCTTGAACTATTGCTGAGCTCGTCAGTTCTCTCTATAGCTGATGCAGAAATTTTTTCTAAGCTCCACCCTCCTCTGTGCATACTGGATTTTATTTAAGCTTTTGAGGATTAAGTATGGTATTAGTAAAACCTTTGGGATTCTTGCTGAGAATTGTATAAGTATCCATTTTGATCATGGAGAAGCAGCTGTATTCATGTGTTGAATATAGAGTTGTTCCTTTGGAACCATTGTCACTTCAGAAGTCCTCGTGAGTTTGCACTCAGCATCTGCAAGTCCCTGTCTTTCTACTTGGGTGTCAGACTACTTTGATTTGTCCTTGCCAGATCACCAGCACTGAGCAGATTGCATTGCTCTGTTCTGCTGGGATGAAGGCAATCCATGTTAATGGCTTCTTTAATCTTTTAAAAGTGATTATTTTATTTGGGGCAGTGGCTCCAGCCAATTCCATTCTCTTGCTAGGGATAGTAGTCAAATAGAGATAAGCAGTGCCTGCATAAGACAAGTTCAGACTCTAATCTTGCCTCATTTTGTGCCTAATCTAACTGAAAAAAATTTCTAAACTTGGTTCTCAGAAGTCATAACATCGCATAGCTTATGTGGTTTTCCTTCTCCAGCCTTGATTTCAGGTAATACTAGTTAGCCCTGTATAAACTATTAACTCTTATGTATTTAATCTAAACTAAATTTATCCAATTTATTTACTTGTTTATGCATCTGAACTGTCTAATTCAGTATAATATACAGTATAACTGTATACTTCTGTTAGATTTTGGTTTTTAAGGTCCAGAAGAGGGAAAAATTAGAGTAGACCAAGGAACCTGCAGACTTGAAGAAAGAGGAGGAAATTCAATTATCTATTATTCCACCTTGCATAATTTTTTTAATGGTATAAGTTTCTTTTAAGCTATTAATTTTTTTTGTAAAAATAGATCCTCCTTGGATATTTCTTTTACCAACTTCACAGAACTTACTTCTCTGTGTGTCCCCTGATGCCCTGGTTTAGATGGCTAAATCTTCAAGTCACAGGTGCTGTTGTGTTGCTGTATTGAGCTGTGGGAGCCCTTCAGGTCCTCCTAAGCTCAGTGTCTACTTGAGCAAGGTGGTGTTCTGCCTTGTAAATAAGCCCAAGTATCTCTCACCTTTCCTCTCAGAGCCTCCTGGGTGCTCCTCCTTTGCAAAGGAATTTCCAGGTTCTAGTTTGTTTTACACATCTGCATCAGGCAGCTGCTTTTTTCCAGCAGGGCTGGTGACAGCATCACCCAAAGCACAACAAACTCCTGCCTCCGAGTTGTTGGGAAAGTGCCTTCTTTGGGATGTAGGCCATGTCCCAGAACTTTCCTGTAGTGAGGAGGTGGTTAGCACTTTTAATTTTCTGATGCAGTTACTATAACTTGTAGTCAGAGTGATGAGACACAAATGTTATTCCATTTTATTTAAGTTCCATCTTGGTTGTTGCTGTGGTAGTATTTTTACAGAAGTTGGCTTATTATAGAGCAGTGGCATTTGGTTTTGCAAGTAACTAGGACACATTACCTGCCACTACAGGCAGCTTACTCTTGAATTCATCATTTGGCAGTTACTGTTCATTTTAGGCTGATTTAAGGTGAGGTACCATTTGATTATAGTCTGAATCTCAATATCGAATGTGTCCTAGGTATCCTCATTGAGATACAATTAATAAAAATTAACTGCTGAATTAGGATACTTGGGCAGCTCTGCCTAACGTGGGTGGAAGTAGAACTGTGTTGTGATTACAGACAATACTCTGTCATTTTGAGATTTAATTTCTACTTGGATTGGTTATTTTAATAACTGTCTATTATCAGACAATTATATTGCATAATAGCAACAATATTGTTATGGCATGAGGTACATACTGTGACTGAGTGCAAACATGGAAATGTAGAAAACATAAACACTCCAGTTAGTGCTCTATACCTCTGCTACATGCCTTTACAGCTTTCATCACTTATTTTGTCAGTGTGAACTAAACTAATTTACTCAGTTCTCGTGAAATCAAAATACTTTTGCTATATTTTAGAAGTAGAGTAAAATACTTCTCAGTCCTGTTCCACAGTGAGAAATTAGATTCATTCTCTTTTGCACAAACTGTTTAAATCCTGGTTTTTACCACTGAATCCATGTCTCTAAAGCACAAACTTCACAGAGCCTTTCAGGCCAGTGTATTTCTTCTCTTAGCCAGTACTATCCTAGGTAGTTTCTCATGGAATTTCAGGAGATTTTTGTTTGTCTTGAAGATTTCTTTTTCACAGTAAACCTATTTTTCCGAGGTAGGTAGTTCTAGACCTGGGTGAAAAGAATTAAATGTATCCTTTAAAAAATGTTCTCCCTGGACAATCTAACCATCCAGATATAATTTAATTTAAAAATATGGACTGCTTCAGTTCAGAGCAAGATCCTGCCATTCTACAGAAATACATCTTAATCTAAGAATCTTAATCCATGAAAATTACCAATATAGAGCAGTAGAAGGATACAATTTAAGTATTTGATGCAGTATACTTTGGTAATATTTATACACTCTTTTTGTAGTTATTTAGCATGAAGTCCATGGGAATTTCTCTTTCATTGGTTTTGCTGTTAATAATATGATGTGCATATTAGCATGGTGTCTGCAGATAAAAATAGAGAGAGTGCCTGCATGATGAAAGTATGATCTTTGTCTCTCTTGAGGTATTACTATTTTAGATAAGGTGATGAGAAACTCTTTAATTTCTAATGTGTTAAACCTTTAAAATGAGAATGGTTCAAAATAAATACGTCCATCTGTTCTAGATGCTGCATGGGTTCTGTCGTAGAGTTTTAGCATTGCACAACTAAATTATGGCCCAGCTTATGTTCATTCAGAGTCATATTTATCAGTAAATTCATGTGGTTTTGAATTACCTGTCCTGCAAAGCTAGAAGGGATTTCAGTAAATTAGACAGAAGCTGTCCATACCTGATCTCTCGGTGTTTTTAATGTATATAAGGGCAGAGAGCATATGGCTGGGGAAGCTGGCAGTTTGTACTGCTAAAAGAAGACAGAGCAATAGAGAAGGCAGGGAATACCTTGTTTCCAAGGAAGTCATCTCCTCTCAAATTTCTTTTGGGCTACCTCTCTATATTTAAAGCATGAAAAGCTGACATCATTTGTTTCACAAGGATGTTTAAAATCTTTGGAAACTTTACCCAGAGAGGATAAAGTTTTGAGTAACTGAAATAAGTTACAGCGTAAATTAGACGAGCAAGATTCTAAAAGCATCTCTTCATGGAGCAGTGAAGTCTTTACAGAGGACTAGAGGAGCCTTAACACTCTTATAAGCTGAAATAATGTTTGGCAAATAGTAAGTTTCAAGACTGAAAAGGGTCAAACACTGTGGTGAAGTTCCAGACACTTATTTCCTGGTCACATTTTGCTAAATTTGGAACTGAGTCTACATCCTTTGCAAAATGTGTACTGCATGTAATTATATTCCAAATATTGTTTCACTGGAGGCTATGAGATTTGACTGTTAAATTTGTGCTATTTATTATTGCTTGTTACAAAAATGAATTGTGCATTGCTGGTACAATAAACTACCAAATGTCTTATTTGTCTTATTAAATGGGCAGGGATTAAAAGCATGTTTTATTAAAATGTCTGGGTTGAAAAGGTCTGTGAGTAATTGGATAAATTTTTATGGTGAGCTATTTTATTTTGTGAGGGAATGATCTTTCCCTTTATGCAGAAATTGAGAGAGATTTACACTCTTTTCAGCAATTGTTAACAGATTTTACTGCGTACAAGAAATCATTTTAATATTTTTTCATTGATTTTGAAAGAATCTGCTGGATTGCTCAATACTATGATGAGACTATTAGATACAATTTTCGTTCTTTTGACAATTAAAGCATCACTGAGAGGAGGTACCCCCCAAAGGGAAGCCAGTTGTCTCTTTTGGGAAAGTTTGGCTGGTTTAGGGTATGAAAGGACAGAAATTCAAAGAAAATGATGCTTCCTTCTCTCTGCTGCTTGCAGAACAATTTCCTGCAAAGCTGATAGGATTTCCCAAATAAGTTTTCTTTTGGACTAGTATATTAATTCTGTGAATTCATAGATACTAAGTGTGCCTAGAAGCATGCTGGTCCTTGCTTGTTAACCAAAAGTAGATAGATGGGTCCAGATAAAACTGAAGAGATTGGCACCTTCAGCATTGAGATCTGCCTTCTATTTCTGAAAAATGCTGGAGCTATTTATAAATTTGGAAGATCACAGGACTGTATGTGGCTTATCATGCTTATGCTTGTTAGTTCAGCTTCTGATGTACTATTGTAATTAACTTTATTCCTAGCTTTCACAATCACAAAGCTGTTTTTCTATTTTTAAGGCCTTCTGCAGCAATACTGGATATTTTATCTTCACTGAAGCACTGTGGCACATTGCAAATGATGTGTAAAGCTTTAGTGTTTCTCTTTATTTCTCTTCAGAGTACATACTATATACATTGTGCTGTTTGACATCATAGCCAGCTTAGTAATGCCCAGGAGAAAATTTCCAAGGCCTAGAAGGGAGAGCAAAAGTTACTATAAAAGCTAAACCCCAAATTTCATCTTTATGCCTCTACCTAAAATGAGCAGGGACCTGAAAAAAGCTTTCAGTGGTTTTTTTCAGGCTGTTTAAAATACAGATGCAGGAGAAGGAAAAAGACTGCAGTTCCTCCCTGCTCTTCCTTAGCACATTATCCCTCTTCAGAGCAATACCCACTGTCTGTTTTTCCTACTCAGCCAAGGCATGGTGAGTCTATCAACCTGTCTGCAATCTTTCCATTGCAAACATTACTTCATTGCTGCTGTTCCATGTTAGCAAGGCCAAGTGACATAGTTCCAGCAGTTCAGGTATTTTCTCAGCCAGGTTTCTCCAGTAAGAAACCTGATACACTACAGTGTCAGTCCTTGCCGTTCTGTCTCTATGTGGAAAAAAAAGGCCCTTGCTGAAGCCTTTGGTCCCATAGATGTGTGTGCCTTCATCTCATTATTTAACAGATGGATTAGTTCATGGAAAGAACTGAGAACAATGTGAGCAAATCTGTCCCTTAGGAAATTCTTGTAGTGGTTTGTAGAATGCCTGATAGGACGGGAAGATTTTCAAGGTCAGCTTTCAGGAGTGCCACTGGCTGGAGTGACATTCTATTAAGTGTCTGACTTTCCAGAGGTAAAGTATTATGGGAACATTTACTGCTTATCTCTAAGTAGCAATTGCAATTATAATATAAATTCTCTGAATGTCTTTCTGTTTGAGAGCTTAAATTCTATAATTTGAATTACAGAGAAGGTATAGAGACAGATTTTCAACCTCCTGCTGGAGATGGTTTGTATGACTTTGGGCCATTTGGCTGTGGCTTTACTTCAGGAGACTGACAGTCTAATTTAATCAAGCAGGTGTGGATTTGTATATGTGGAGTAGATATTCAGTCACATAATCTTCGTGAAAATTCACAGGTCAGATTCAGGAGTGTTTGAAGTTGCCCAAGAAGTTCTTTGCGACTAAATCTCTTTTGGATGAAATCTATTATGGAAGTGATATATTTTTTTCTTCCTTTTATTTAGTCTCCAATCTATAGAGATCATCATCACAGAAAACATTATTGTTATACATAAGAAAATAGTAGTTGCTGTGTAGTTTGAGTTGCATATATTGCAATGCACATAAGCAGATCCATTTCTATTTTAATTAAAACACAGATACGAGTGGCCTGAATTTAGTTCTGATCCAAGTTTAAATATTTGACTGTTTGATGATGGTGACCACTTTCTTTTCTTGACATACCACTTCTACTTTGAAGCTAGTACTTGAAAAATCAAATTATTATCAACTGGGTAAAGTTCAGCTTGTACCTTTTTTACATTTTCAAGTATCATGAACTCCCCACAGACAGTTTGCTTTTCAGTGTGTACTGACTGCAGCTCCAAGAAATGAGCTCATTCTGTCTGTCATGAAATGGAGAACACTGCTGGTTAATCGAGTGGTTCAGCAAATGGAAAAGCAAGAGGTTTTTCCCAAACATTTGTACATAAGACAAAAGCTGACTCAAGTGAGTGAATATTGCACGTCTGCTGGTTTTGGCTGAGCTAGAGTTAATGTTTTTCACACCGTCTGGTATGGGGCTGTGTTTTGGATTGGTGCTGAACATAGGGTTGATAATATAGAGATGTTTTTGTCATTGCTGAGTGGGGTTCACACAGGCTTTTCCTGCTTTCAGGCTGGGGAGGAATCTGGGGCTGCACAGGAGGCTGTGAGGAGGCACAGCCAGGACAGGTGACCCCACTGACCATAGGGATGTCCCAGACCCTGTGACATCATGCCCAGTATATAAAGTGGGGGGAAGAAGGAGGGAGGGGGAACACTTGGAGTGATGGATGGTGTTTTTCTTCCCAAGCCACCATGTGTGACAGGGCACTGCTCTCCCAGAGATGGCTGAACACTTGCCCAACCATGGGAAGCACTGAACTGATTCTTTGTTTTGCTTTGCTCTCCCTGTTAAACTATCTTCATCACAACCCAGGAGTTTTCCAGCATTTACCAGTTCTCATCCTGGTCCTGCTGGAGGAGTGGCTGAGGAGCTGCAGGGGCTGGGCTGCTGGCTGGGGTTAAACACAACAGCACACATGGCCTGTCTGGCAGACTGACTCATTTAGTGCAAAGTGACTGACATAAAAATAAAGCCATCATTTTTTCAAATAGGTTTCTGCAGAGCTAAGCAGGGGGAACGGGAGTTCTGCTTCTTGCACTGTGCTTGGTCACTCCTGAAGCCACCAATTTGAAAAGTTCATATAGCTGGGGTTTTTGTGGGTGATGGAAGAACATGGTTTCAAGCAAACTGGTTTAATTGGTTTTTTTCTTGGTTGAGTTTTTTGTTTTGGGGGGCTTGAGGGGTTTGTTTTGTTTTGTGGGGTTTTGTTTTGCTTGTTTGTTTTTGGTGGGGTTTGTTGAGTGTTTAATTCCTTTTGTGTGGTTTATAGTCTTGTCTGTCTGTTGAGCATCTGTCTTCCCAAACACTACTGATCTGTTGTTGTGGGACCAACTCCCTGCATCAAATCATAATTTTCTCTCTTTCCTTCCCTCCCACACAGCCATTTCTGTTTCATATAAAACCTAAATGAACTTAAAGATCTTTATTGAAATCATTCCTGTTCCACATGCACAACTTTTTATTCTGAACCAACAGTAACAGAATTTTCTCTCTCCTCCTTGCATTTCTAGCTAATAAGCAGCCCTGCTAGTCAGGCAGAGCCATTTTCTGCCTTGAGTTTTTGAATAATTTCTAATAAATTGACAGTGGATATTGTCCAAAAAGCTGAAACATTTGTTTCTAAAAATAATCAGCAACAACTTCCAATCAGCTCTGCTATGCATCTGGCTTCTGATCAGCAGCAAAGCAGAGGAGTTTGATCTATGTCTTTAAAATAAGGAAAAAAATTAAAGGTATGAAAGAGAACAGTTTTTTGGATAGCTTAAAGGATTTTTTTTAATGTATCTGTCAACTTTCCAGGACTTTTATAACAAAATGCAGGGGAAAATAAAGGTATTTCTGAAATCTTTTCAGAATTTAAAAAATATATAAATATTTTTCTCTGCAGCAGATTAAATTGAAAGATATTTCTGTGCTGAAGCTTGCAGTAAGCTCTACAAATATGTCCTAATTCCTTAGAGTGAGGTTTGTCACCACGTTTGTCAGCTAAGGCTGAAGGAGACTGCAAATTCTCTTGTATTTTCCTCTCTTTTTCCTGTCTGGGAGTTCATGATGAGCTGTTTCTTTCAGAGGAGATTGTTCTTCATTTAGTTTACAGGTGCTCTTTTCATATGTGAGTTTGGTACATAAGTTAAAAAAATGCAGGCGCTGTGTTTTTTTTTTTTTTTAAAGCCATTGCCTGTAGACATTAATATTCAGTGTGGTGAAGAGTTTTATTCCCCCACCCCCAGGCTCTATTTTGCAATCAATAGCCTTTTCCATATGTTTTTTCCTGGCATTATGAATTTCCTAGTTTGTACAGTGCTATTTAATTCCATGTCCTGCTTTTCCATAGAATGCAATAATAGGTGATGACGACAGTGGCAATTAGAACTAATGGGCGACTTCTTAGAGATGCTGAATATCCATTAATCCTGTTGAACTTGGTCAGAAATTAGCCTATTTTAACATCAAACTTGGAATATCTGTTAGTTGCTGTTGCTTTTTTTGTATGTACGATTCCGCTGCATGTTTCCTTTTAACACTTCTCCTTGTTCAGCCTATTTTCTATTAATTATTATTTTTCATATTGCCTGAATTACTGGAAAAATCATAACTGTAGAGGTAGTTACAGCTTATTTATGGCTAGAGAAAACTAAGTCCGTATTACCAAACTGATTTGACTGAATGAAGGATTTTTCTTACTGTTTAGGGCATTTAAAAAAAAACAAACTGATGAACAACCATTCTTAATATTAGATAATTTCACATTCATTTCACTGAATGACTTTCCTACTGCAGGACTTTTCAATTACTTATGTAGTCTAAGTGAAACACACAGTTGCTATACTTATTTATCTTCAAAATGTTTTGAAATGAATCATTGTAGATGCCATGTCTCAAATCTTTATTGCTTCATTTGTATCTCTAGCTGTTTTAAAATCTTGGAGATGATATTAAATGATAGAATTTTTAAGGATGAAAAAGAATTAAGTCTTCTGTTCTTCTTAGTTTCATTTTCCAAACTAAATGCAGTAACTGAGGAACACCATGTTTCACAGAAATTAGGGTGGGAGTCTCAGGGTGGGGGGAAATTACCCAGTCCTATTTTGCTGCACTGTGTGTGTGTGTTCTTGCCTGCTGGAGCTCATTTAGCTTAGCACACACCGAGCTGATATTCCAGCTTCTGCTGAATTCCAGCACGTTACACAAATGCCTGCTCATAGCTTGCTATTCTACCTTATGTGCACCTAAGGACTTGCAAGGACTTGCTTTTTGTACATAATCTGAATTTCAGAAGTTCAATCCTGCTGCTATTTTTAGGGTACTTGTAGGAGAGAGAACTTTCTCATCAGTCTCTCACTGAAGATGTGGGATGAACCTATTAAGTGGATCAGTATTTTTAAGAGGAATGTGGAAAAATCACCAGTATGTGTTTTGCCTTGATGTGAGAACAATGTCACGTGCAGACTAAAGACAGTCAAGCCTTGTGTTTAAAACAGCAGCTGAATTGTCTCCATAAAGGCATGGATGTGCTGCAGACTCCATTTTTAAAGACTATACTGAACCCTTAATCGCTGACTGTGCACTTGACATACAATTAAGCATCTGAGCTTTCCTCTAATCTCTGTGTACAAGAAGATAAAGGATGCTTGGAGACTTGTATCAGTAAGATTATTTATACAGAGCTCATACTGCTAACACTTTTGATGTCCTTTAAGCTTCTGCCTTCATATCCCTGTCAGCTCAATTCACTGCACACATTTTCTGAGTCAAACTGGCATAAACTGGGAAGGGGAGAAATGTGTTCACATGCAAGAACACTGGTCACAGTAAGACTTTTTTCTAGCAGGAGGAGAAATCCTTTCCTTCATCAGTAACTTGTGATAGACTCTACAGACTTAGGACATAGATAAAGCAATAGATGTTTCTCATGCAGTGGTTATAAAGAAATTTCAAGTGATGAAAGTTTAGAAAAAAAAAAAGTTTGTGCTAGCACTTCAGACTGTGCTCGAGAACTTGTCTTTGAAAAGTTAGAACGAGGTGCTGCCTTACTCTGGGGAATGACAACTGTCATGGATCTGCAAGAACATGAAACATTAGCTAGTCATGAATCTTCTGTAGTTGAGCTGCAGACAGATGCTGTGTGTCACGTGTTGCGTCCTTCCCCCCATAGTTTTCAACACAGACATCTGCAGGACACAGATAGACACAGTTCCATAGCTAGAATAGAATTATCATTTCTTTGGTACTTGTCCTTTGTCTTTAAGAAGACCAGTACCAATAGTGGCCATCTTTATAATGAAAACCCCTTCCTGCTGGTGATCTTGTTATTATTTCTTGAATATTATTGCTTCCCTATTATTAGAGATAACTTTTCCCTCATATGTTGCTTGAGCTAAATTAAATAATTGCAAAGAACCAATGGGCAGTGGGCAAGGCTATGTAGAACTTGCATAGAAGAAGCCAAGTCCTGACAGAATATAAGCACAAAGCTGATGTTGTAGAAGGTGATGATTTATGTCTGGACTTACAGCTACTTCAGTGTGCATGTATGTAACAAAAATAATGGAAGCAAGCACACACTCGAGATGTGCTCACACTTGGGGAAATGCTGATCCACATTCAACAGAGTATTGGCACAGGTTTTCAGCACTGTGCAGCTGATCCTAAGCTACTGAGAAAATTGTAGGAAGTATTTGAGTCCTGTGTCAGAAGCAGAAGTGGAAAATGGAACCCCTCGAGTTCAGAACAAGCCATGCATGAGAGTCTTAGGAGAGAATTGAGGTATTTCTAGAAACTGAGTGGAGGAAGCTTCTTCAGCTCTTTGTTAGTGACTGCTTTGAAATGTCAGATAAAAAAGGGGAAAATGAGAGTTAATGTGGATATTCGTTCTTAACGGAGAACATCTCTGATCTCTGGCCTCAGCTGATTTTGTCTCAGACTCTTACCTTCAAAAGACCTTTTGGAGATTGAGTTCTTTGCTTTGCAATACGTATGTAGTATCCTCAGCCTGTTTAATTTTCTTTGCTAACTTCACACAGAAGCTGTTGCAGGGACCATGCAAAGGTAAAAAGATAAATGCAAAATTTGTGCTCAGAGTGATGAAAGAATTGCAACTGAAATTCCATCTTGAATCTTTTCATATCTCATGATAATTTTATTCTTTTATATCTTTGTGTAGTTTGTCACAGACCAAGTTGGGGTCATATAGGGAGAATTTTTCAGTTTCTTGGCCCACTATACAGGGGAATACAGCAGAGTAAGCAGTATTTAGGGTTGATCTTAAACTGCTGAAGCTCCAATGCATGTGTGAGAAAGGCTGAAAAGGGCTGAGCTATGTGCATGTCCTTGTGTCCTGACCATTACAGTATCCATGGTAATGTTTTGGATTACTTATGTACAACCACAAGCTAAATGGAGTAATTTTTATTTTAGTTTAAATGGTAAATTGTGATACAATTAAAAAAAAAATACTGCATGCACATAAGTTGAGTCCTCTTTCGACAGAAGAAGTAGGCTGAGTGTTGGAAAGTGTTTATTACTCCGTGCAGCAGATGTGTTGAACAAAACTATAAAAATGTTTCAGTCGTTGTTTGTTAATATGTGTTGAAAAAAAGGAATATACTTTGCTTGTTTATTTCCAGGGCAATGATAAAAGTTCCATCTCCTTAGCAGGAGCATCATTGTTTGGTTTTGAGGGCTGGATATCAGAGTTTTTGGTTATTTCCCCATAGCTAACAGGAGTTTCATAGTGTAGATATTCCAGTTAATATTGTATAGATGGAAATGTGGAAGCATATTCACAACTTGATGATTATTTCAATCCCCCGCAGTCAAAATTCCCTTGAAGGTGTTAAGAGTTCTTAAAAGTTGCTTCTCTAAGTTGAGGGTTTTACAGTTGTTTTTAAGTTCCCTGAGGGTGATAAAGAGAGGTTCACAGGCTTGAACGTGGTTTGACTGCATTTCCTTTTCAATGTATGAAATTAAGCTTTTCATCCTGTTACCAACTTTGAAATAATCTGCTTCAGTGTGAGGGTATCTGTGGTGTGCTACGTCCGTGAGTGAGTTCCAACAAAGAATTGAAGAGAATACTTTGGTCAGATTTATGGTTCTTGCATGAAAATATGTCATGGTGAAGAAAATAAAAGGTGGGAATCTTAGTAACTCCTCTATGTTAGTTCACATCCACCTGAGTCAGAGTTGGATAAGTTAACACTTGTTAATTTAGGTACTTAACTCATGTTACAGTTGAGTTGTCACACAGACAACTGGGAGTTTTTGGATAGGAAGTATTATCTACCGAGGTTTGGTTACTTGTGTATGTATTTCAGGAAATAGCAAGAAATAATGTTATGTTCTGTTTTCATATCCTAATTCTCATGAGTTCATTAAAATTGTAGATCTTGTTATAGTTTTGCCTATTTTAAAAGCATTATCAGAAGGAATGTTTTCCATCGTAAAAAGATTTGGGTTGTTAAATCTTGATTTTGGTGGGGTTGGGCCCAGTTACAACTGTATGAGTTTTGTGAATGGATTAAAAAACCAGAAACAATAAAACTGATTGTAATTGCCTTTTAGAATAATAAGGTGAAGCTTATAGTAATTGGATTATGTATTTGCAAGCAGCAGGATTTATTCTTAGGAGATGGGAGTAGATTATATGGCAAGGGAACTACTGTATCTTTTAAAAATAAACAGACCCCATGAAATTGTCCTCCTTCTTTCTTCATGTGCTTATCTCTTTATTTTCATCAAAACGAGTGGCTATCCTGATTGAGTCTTCTCCTGGATATCTCTTCATTAGTTCATTGCTTCAGATTTTGGAAGCTTATGCGAAGAAAACTTTCAAAGCTGTATTTGATGAATCTTAGAACAAAGAACTCTTAAAAGAAATTCCAAGTGCAAGTTGCCATTTTCCTGTAGGAGAGCCAAGGGTATTTTTGTACATTCATAATTATTTTTTTTTATTAATTGTCTGGCTTGTGCCCAAGATTTTTGCATCCTTAATGCAAATTACTGTATGTGGTAATTTATCTGTATTAAGAGTAATATCCGTTAGGCTTCTAAGGTCAAAGGTAAAGACTATTTTGGCAGTTATTATTATTCAAATAGCAGAAGTATAATGATTAATACACTAGTACTTTTTCTTTTTTTCTTCCAGATTTCTCAGGGGACAAAATTTTGCTTATTCATACCTTCTACTGTGGCAAAAATGGATTCTTTTCCTCACCAAAAACCAGCAGCATAACACCCATCCAACACCTGCCTCAAGGAACTCTTATTTAAAATCTATTGTAAGTCAAATTAACCACTTGCTAACGGTAGCTTTAATTAGCTGTGTGTCTATTTTCAGCTCCGGACCCAGCAGCCTTCCCAGGAGCGCTCATCTGTGCCGGGCGGCCTTGCTGCAGCTGCTCCGGTGGCACCAGAGGAGGCGCGGAGCGGCTCGGGGCTTGGGCTGGGCCCGCGCCTCCGCTGTCACCCGGCTGTCACCTGAATGTCCCCTCAGGGCCGGACTGCGAGGCAGGGCTTGGACTGAGCCCGCGCCTCCGATGTCACCCGGCTGTTACCCGAATGTCCCCTCAGGGCCGGACTGCGAGGCAGGGCTTGGACTGAGCCCGCGCCTCCGATGTCACCCGGCTGTCACCCGAATGTCCCCTCAGGGCCGGACTGCGAGGCAGGGCTTGGGCTGAGCCGCCGCTTGCCCGCGACTCCGCTGTCACCCGGCTGTCCCCTCAGGGCCGAGCTTGGGCTGAACCCGCGCCTCCGCTGTCACCCGGCTGTCCCCCTCAGAGCTGGGCTGCGGGGCAGGGCTTGGGCTGAGCCCGCAGCTCCGGTGTCATCCGGGTGTTACCCGAATGTCCCCTCAGGGCCGGGCTGCGAGGCAAAGCTTGGGCCGAGCCCGCGGCTCCGCTGTCACCCGGGTGTCCCCTCAGGAGCGCAGTGGGGTTGGGCCTCGGTGACAGCGGCTGATCAGGAAGCTGATCTGCCGTGCAAATGAAGGCTCAGCCTCCTGTTGCTATGACAATTGATTTCAGACGCTGCAGTGGAGGAACAGGGGGGTAAAGAGCTCAAAATGTAGGAGCTGCGGGGGTTCGGCTGGGGGTTCGGGCTGGGGAGCTGAAGGCTGCTCGTGGTGCCCACAGGCCCGGTGGGTCACTCCTCATGCAAGGCTGACTTGGAAAAAAGTGATGAAACTCTGCGTTATAGATACCCAAAAATGGCTGCTCGGAATGCGTGCTTTTCATGCACTGACGTTAATTTTATGCAGGCAGAGTACGTGGTAGATGTTTTGAGAGAGAAAGCTGTGTTCAGATTAGAGTTTTGGCCGGTATTAGAAAGAAGGATGGCATTTGGAGGAATATATTCAGTATTTCAGTAGAAGATCATCTTGCTGTATCAGGACAAATCCATAAATGAGGAAAATGAGGGGGAAAAATTCCAAATGAGGAAGCAATCTACTTTGTTCATGTTGCTTCTTTGGAGATATATTCTAGTAAAGGACATGTATGTTACTTAATGAAACTGCGTTTAATAAAAGGCTTCAGATTAACATCTGAAAGCCTAATTGTCATCTTTCCAGTGCAGTATAATATTGCCTACTTCTTTATCACTCTCATAGATAAAAGAATAATTAATACTTGAATTGGTTTTAAAATCAAAGTATTTGTTTCAGAGAAGCTCAAACTTTATCAGTAGCATTATATTTATCCTTTGCACAGCTGCTTTCTGTTAAAATACAATTACCACACTATGAGGGCCCTTGTGAATAAAATAAGAGAAACATTGTAATTTACTTACATTCATTCTCCGTATCTTGTTTTATCTTGTTATCTATATCATGTTTTTCTTGTTTGAAAAAAAAAAATACTGTGGCAATGGTGGTGTTTTGTCCTGAAAAAATACTGATGCAGGGATGTAGGAGATACTTACCTGAAAAGGCTATGTCTCTTGCTTGGTTTATTCCAGTTCAGGACCCCTGTTTCTATGGACTTCTTGTTTATCTGTGACATTTTTTCCTTCTGAGAATGTAATCACTCTTCAGTAAGAAAAATGGTGTTAGGAAAACCCTGTGAAGCTCCATGAAAATACAGTTGTAAAAATCTTGTCTAAAGATAATTTAGTTGTGTCTTTCATTATAGCTCTAGCTTGAAATAGTTTAAATATGTAAGCAAATAGTAGACACTTTAAATAACATTTATGAAAATTTACATGTAGCTACATTTTTAAAATATGTCCTAGTTGGTCCCTGAACCTTGATGGTATTTATCCTAGAACTGGACTTGAAGTACTTGAAGAGTTCTCTTGGACAGCTGTTCTTTGATGGTTCCCACAGAGCCAAGGATTCTTCAGCGTAACTTCTTCCTTTCTTCCTCCCTTCCTTCCCTTCCTTCCCTTCCTTCCCTTCCTTTCTTTCCTTTCTCTTCTTTCTCTATTTTTTCCACTTCTGTGTCTAATGTGTCTGTTGAGGACTTGTCTACATAAGATATCAGGGAAAATTGATGCAGATGAACTAAATGTAGGAATTTAAAGAGGGCAGCTTAAGTGCCACCAAGTCCCTGTGTGCACTATCCCATTCATAATTAAAGTGGTCTCCAGTGAATTCAGTTTAACTCACTTCAAAGGCAAGATGAGCCAAACCAAATTAAGGCCAGCATTTTATTCACAAATGAAAGTGTTTGCAAAGGAATTTAATGGATATAGACACATCCAATTGAATTAATTGGGTTAATTTTCCTGAGTTCCATTGTATAGATGAAACCTTAGTAATAGTGTCTGATTTGAGCTTTTACTTTTTGTCTTTTTTGTTCTTCTCTTTTTGTTCCAAAACGCTGATATTTTAGCCTTGAGAAGGTAACCCTCACCAAATGCTGTCTTGTAATTTTACTGTGTTTTGAGACTCCACATTTTAACATATAAATGTCCTACTTTGCCATCAGGTTTAGTTCACAGTAACCTTTTCTTTAGGTAATTACCATCGATTTGGCTTCTTCAACTAATGCCTTTTAATCCAGTTAGCAAAAAAAATACTGTCTCCACTTTCTTAAGTAGCCTGCATTAACTACCACTTCCATTAAAGCTGCTGTTCTCCTCCCAAACAAATCTTCTCTACTGAATTTGATTGTTTAATTATGGATTTTGTCTGTTTTCTCTGTGTTCCTCACTTTTGTCAGCTGTGTCTGTTCTGGATGCATGGGATAGGATTTGTTTTAACATGGTTGCTTCTGCTTCAATAGATAGCCCTGTGCATCTCTTTAAGTTTCTTTAGAAAAAAAACCCTTCATATCATTTGCCTGGGTGAAGCTGTTTGATTTTGAAGAAGTTGAATTTGTATTCAGGTGAAGACTGTTCACTTCCAAGTATGGCTCAGCTTTGAGAGAGAGGTACTTGAAGGAGAGGAAAAGATCAAATATAGCTGAGATTATACTAAATTGATTTCAAGTCCTATTAGCCCATCTTAACATTTCAAATTAATCACTATCTCCTCTTTAAATACTTATAAAATTATTTTTCTTATAATATAAAACAAATTATCCAATTTCACCGCCTCTTGTATTTGCACTGTATAAATAAGAAATTTTTTAGGGAAGACGTTTGGCCAGAAAGTGAGTGAAAACCAAGGTTTTACTATGTTTTAATGGCCAAGATGTGTCAATTTCCGTTCAGTTCCCCGTGACATTTGTGTGTTGTGTGTGACACCTTTGAAATGAAAACTGCAGGTGTCTGTGTGTGTCTCTAGTGTTACTCACGGGAGGAGTGGTGCTCGTGGACAGGTGGTGTGAGGTGAATGATTGTATTAGATCTGCTCCATGTGTGTATTTAAAGTGTAAGTTGTGTTAATGCTTTGACAAGCCATTGAGAGCAAAGGTGGTGCTGACGGTTCCTTAGGTGAGGAGAGAGCAAATCCATCTGGGGAGAAGTGGGTCTGAGAGCCACCTGCCTTCTGAGTCACTGCCTCCCTTAGAATTTATAATTTATTTTCTTTCTTGCTTACTTTTTACACTTCCATCTCAGTGGGTTTTCACAGCTCATAGTAGTTTTCTGGCAAAGATAATATTTTAAGATTTTTCTGTTGGGTTTTGTGCTTGTTGTTTTGTTTGGTTTTTTTAAACCTGAATTCTGAAGGGCTGAGCAAACAACTTCCATAGGGGAAAAAACAGTGTTAGTTCAAATGCATGCAGAGAGTATCCTGCCAACTCTGCTCTTTGCTTCCAGAGTGTAGAGTCTATGTGGTGATTTTGAGGTGATGGTGACATCATAAATGCAGAGATTGGTGTTGTCCTTTGCTCTGAGAAGGATGTATTTTTTTTTACTGTTGAAAATACTGAAGTAATGCTGATTCTGAGACAACTCATGAATTGGCTTCTCCAAGCTGATATACACTTCAGCTCCCCAAACTTATGAGCATTTCAGCCCCCACACAGTGACTGTACTTGAGGGCCCAGCTGGTGCATTTTAAATTAACACTCATTATACTACTGAGTCAGTTCTGGTGTTGATCTGAAATGCACCAATGCTTTGTATCATCTCTGGCAGGCTCCTTTAGTTTGATCCATATGTTTCCATCCTGCTGGCTAAGATTAATTTCATTCTTTCTTGTAGTCACTAAAGAAATTAGTTGTGTTCAGTTTCTGGTCATCTTTTTGTACAGATTAGTGCTGTTGACTACAGTGCATCTATGTATGAGTGTTTGTTAAAAATAAGAGTAGCATTTTTGTCCTGCATTTGCATTGGAACAGATTCAGTTGAGACAGAGCTTAGATGTGAAATTTAGCCATAATCCATTAAGGTAGTTCTCTTTCCAAAATACCTGCATTCCTTTTTAACTAGTCTTCTCAATATTTCCAGCTTTCCTTCTGCTACTACACTTTCATTAGGAGTATCTTTTAGAAGTGTTTCCCTCTCACAGAGGTGATCCACTGCAGTTTGTGGTCCTTCTCTGGACTCACTCCAATATGTCCATGTCCTTCTTGTGTTGTGGATCCAGAAATGGGCATAACACTCCAGATGAGTCTCGCTGGGACTGAATAGAGAGGAAAAGATCACCTCCCCTGCTATCCACGTGGCCCAAACATAATGATAGACTTGTGTAAATAGTACAAAAGATGTGAAACGTACAGTGGAGGCCAAAAGAGTGTGAAGTGGGTAGAAATAGCAACAGTGTAATCTACCTTTGTCCTGAAAAACATGGAATTGGTATCCACAGAGCACAGGTCCGATGAGGAGCTGTCAGGGAGCTCGAGTTGTTTAGCCTGGAGAAAAAGAGGCTGAGGGGCGCTTTATTGCTCTGGCCTGAAAGAAGGTTGTGGTGAGATGGGAGTCAATCTCTTCTCCCAGGCAACAGTGACAGGATAAGAGCACGTGGCTTTAAGGTGCTCCACGTGAGGTTCTGGTTGGACATCAGGAGGAATTTCTTGATGAGAATTGGATCGGGCTGTTCAGGGAGGTGGTGGAGTCACAGTCCCTGGAGATGTGTGAGGAAGGACTGGACATGGCGCTTACTGCCGTGGTCTAATTGATAACGTGGTGTCAGATCATGAGTTGGATTTGATAATCTCAGAGGTCTTTTCAAGCCTCATTGATTCTGTGATCTTAAAAGTATCTTCCAAGTGTAACAATTCTATGGTTCTGTGATTTTATATCCCACAAACATGGAGTTTGTTGGACTCAGTTGGGTTTAGTGGCCAGTCCCCATGGATGAGGCTGAGAAGGGCCCCACCCTCCTGAGGCAGAAGGTGTAAATTATGTTTGAATTGTAGCAGGGATATGTACTTGCAGAAAAAGGCAATGTCTAAGAAAGCAAAGGCATTCAATTTTTCAGGCTAAGTATAAGCAGGTAGTTACACATGAAGTAGGAAAGGACTGTTTTGTGTGGGGGACAGTGAAATTAATTGGATTCCTTCACAGTTTATTTCCCTGTAGCTGTGGTGCAAGCAAGAGCCAACCAACATCATCTGCTGCTGATAGAAAATCTCCATGCCAGTCCTTACCCTTGGCACAAGGTAAAGTTGCAACTGAGGCTGTGAGGAGGAATCAACAGGAAAAATCCAGTTCATGCTCAAAGGTAAATAGCTTTGGCCAGTGAATAATAAGCATGAAAGTAAAACATATGCTTTTCCTTACCTTGTGTATTGTTTAATTTCCTCCTGTTTTCTTTGCTTTGCACCATTTCAGCAGTAGTGCAGGCAGGGTTGAAGTATGGAAATATGCTTAGGATGACTGTGTTTTAAATTCCAGCTGTTTTAATAGCTTGCCTAGCATGAACTCATCTTGTGGTGCCTATTTTAATTTCTATTTTATGTTTGTAAAGAGCATTGCCTAGAAGGAGGAGGTTCCTGTTTTCAGGACTGAAAAGAAGATGCAAAATGCAGTAGAGCAGATATATTTTTGTTGGCCATGGATTTGGCAAGAAAAATTCCCATGCCAGACATTGTCGCATTTCACTTGGGGCATGATCTGCTTTCTAACAGGTCCCTGGGTAATTGTGCTGCCAGGAGAGCACCCTGGTAAGATTGTCCCCCACAGACTGCTCATAAACACAGTAAAAATTGTTCAGCAGCTTACAGCATTGGTCACTAATAAAAGGAAATAAAACAAATAAACCTCAAAAATTACTGTAATATCAGCTACTATGAACATTGGTTTAGCCACAGTTCTAGAAAAGGAAAGAAGAAAATTAACTCCCTCCCAGACAGACCCAGCACAGCAGAGAATCTATAAATTACAGAAGCTGTATTGGCAAGGCAAACAAACGAACAAATACTAAGCCCTGCTGTGTGTGTGTGTGTGTGTGAGTATCAGTAAGGCAAAAGAGCTCTAGACATTTAAATCCTTGCTAAACCTCAGTTTATGAGCAGTGAAAATGATCTGGTGATTGTGCTTTTAATAACCCAATCTTGTGTTTAGCTGAATTTAAGTCAAGTTGCAAAGCTATTTATGAGGGGCTTATAAGAAAAATCAATAAAATATGAAATATTAAGATAGAGAAAACCTTTCAGTGTGAGTGACCAGCAGCTCTAGGCTAAGGCAGAGATGGATGACATATGGTGTTTATTTTAATATGCTGCAATTTGTATGTTTTAGCTTTTTTAATAGTTTTATTCAGGGAATAGAGGAAAAGTGTGCTTTATGTCACCTGGGAGTATATTCTAGACCCTGTTTCTTTTTTTCCTTGGCAGATGGAGACCTTTTAGCCAGCCAGTGAATCCAACTGCTGCTGCATGTCTGGCAGCACCTCTGAATGATCACATGACTCTTGATATGGATGCAGTCCTGTCAGACTTTGTTCGGTCCACAGGGGCAGAACCAGGTCTGGCAAGAGACTTACTAGAAGGTAAACGTTTTGGGCACAACCATTTCCTATGCTCACTGCTTGCTTAAACCAAGAACCAGTCATAATGAGAGCTCTGGTCTAAGGAAACAGATATTTCGTGGTATTTTTACCAAGTCAACTCCTGTAATAAGCTGACTATAGATTATATTAAAGCAGGGGTTCTTAACAAAACTCTTAAAAACTTCCTAGTATTAGATTGCTGTGTTTTAAGTTACTAAGAGTCAAGCCCTGAATGTTTGTGTCAGTGAGAGAAGGGAGGAGACTTTAGCTGAATTTTTGTATTCAGCTGCCTGAAAGTAGTTGTAATAGTTTCTCAGGTCACTGTGTTTAGTCTGAAGTTTAGTCTGAAAGGGATTCACTGTACAGTCATAGAGACACCAGAGGTATTTTTGGGTCCCAGTGGTTAATATGCATACCTGAACTTCACAGCATGGCAGCCAAGTGGCTAGGTTGAAAAACAACTAAGAAGCTTTATCAAAAAAATAACTGTCTATTTATTAATTTTGTTGTAGTTGTTTTAGGTTTATAGGCTTAAAAGTGGAAAGACACCATTGATATTTGAAAGCATTTCATAATAGATGAGTTTGTTCATTTCTTCTCATGTGGGCTAACCGTAATCATGAAGATGGGAAGTGGAAATGAGGAGATTATATCTGCAAATTGCAAGGTGGTTCTGTGGGCTTGAAATTTCCATACTGAACTTGCTGCCTGAGAGGTTTGGGGTTTGCTTTATTTTTTTTACCTTAATGTGCTCTAAGAAATTGTGTTGAATCAAAGTAACTGAACAGCTACAGCAGACACAAAAGTATACCTCATGTTATGTATCTCCTTTTTGCAAGAGCTGCTTCACTTTGTGTGGTGAAAGTTTTTGATTTTGTGGTAAGTTCTTCCTTTACTCTGAGCTTTTCAGTAATAAGACATGATAGATTCTTAACACAGAGATGCACACAATTCTGCAGCATTTCCCAAGTCATCTGATACATGAAATAAAACCTTGGAATGCCTAGCTTGGAATATTAGCATAGGCTTGCTATATTTAAGAGCCCTCTGTTTTGTCTGACTGATTTGATCAACCTGTCATTCTCGCCTAGAGTCTGATGGTCTTTTAGAAAAAGAACATGAGAAGATTTTTCTCAGCTATATCAGGACAGATTGGCAGATATTGTGCTGATAGAGCACTGCCAAAATTTCAAAGGGTTCCTACATATCAGAGGTCTTTCAGAAGAGTTGCTTACCTTTTTTCCTTTCTATAAAGAGCAATGCTTTCAAATAAATATCAAATAGAGTTTCTCTGTGTTGTACTTCTCATTTCTGTAGATTAATAGATTCACATAGAACATACTAACAAAGAAATAAGCAATAAACAATCTAATTATTCTGACAGGCTAATAGACATATGCATCTGCCCCAAATCATTTCCTCCTACACAGGAATTTCTCAGAGTAAAAGGGATTGTTGCTAGTTCTGAACAAGATGTGCTCAGACAACCATTTCAGCACTTGCGGCTGTAGCTACATTTGGTGAAACAGCTTCTAACACTGGTCATATCTTGTGCTGGGAGGCAGTAATTGATGGAGTGGTTTTTTATTTGTTTAAAAAGACACGACAGGGACTGCCACCCTCACAGCGTTTTGGCTATCACAGTGTGTCAATTCTGTGAGCAGCACTGAAACCCATGGAGTAGCTTCTTAACAATAATAGTAACAATATTCAGAAGAGTAACCCCTCCCCACCCCGTGGTGCCAGTGCCTTGTACCTGGCCTTGGAATGATGATGTCCATACTTACAATCAAACTTCAAAAATAGGTGTGCACAAATATTTCCCAAAATTTTTAAGGTTTGGTTGTTCGTAGCCCTAAAAATGACAGTCATAGTGAACTTGGAGCCAAAAAATGCTTGTGTAGAGCCTCATTTCTATGTAGTCACAGGTTTTGATCAGATCTTCTGTAACCCCATAGCCCTTTACTCTTTCTGACCCACTCAAAAATTCTATTTTTATTACTTGCTCAGACTGAATTTTCACAGTGCGCTCCTATGGAGTAACACCTCAATTTCAGAGCCAATGCTGTTTCTTTTGTTCATCCTTGGGGGAAATTTCTTCAATTTCATGATCCTGTAGATAATCAAGGACACCAATTTCTGCTTTCTTATCAAATTATTTTAACATACTAATTGTTTTGCTTTGGTTATGTCCTGCTACATCCACAGCACAATTGTGCACAATATGTGTTGTTCGTCCCAGCAGCAAGTGGGTGAGTTAAACACACACTGACTGTGGTGCAAATACCTAAAAAATTTATACATTGAATATAGATTTTCTACATTGCCAGAAGCTGTCCTAGATGTTGACTCACTTGATGTTTCTGTACTCTGCCTATCCTGCTGGTAAAATCCCTGCAGTTTTCTTCTGCTGAGCTTTCTATTGAGCGCAGCTGCTTGTCTCTCTCAGAAAACATTCTGCTGGTTGTGCTTGACATGAATCTTTCACAAAGTGTCCATTCTACTTTTGAAATTAAAAGGCAAAGAGATTTTAAAAAAATAATAGTTATATAACATTTTCATGGCTGGTGTCTGTTATAAAAGTCTAATATTGGAATTCCATATTTATAAGATGCTTACAGCTATTTCAAATTAACGGTAAATTAATATTCATAAATTTCAATTACGTATCATTAGCTGTATCAATTCTGTGTTAGTGGATTATACACACATGCTAGGCCATTTTTTCCTTAGAAGTGTCATTTTCTAGCTTTGCTTTCATTTTTGGATGATGACTTACATGAGTCATGTTTCATTTCCTGTCTCTGCAATGTTGTTTGCCACTTTCCGAGGTTTTTACCTTGGTTATGTGCTCTCAAGAACTGAAAGCATTCTTGTGTATGTGAGGTGATGAAGAGTAGGAGTTACATTTTTTGAACCTTCACTGGGTCTGCCTTTTCAGCCTTTCATCAGCCTTTGCTGATTTCTATAAAAACAGCCTAAAAAAAAGCCCTCACTTGAGTGGTTAATATTGACAGAGCAATTTGACAATAAATGTAACCCAGGTGACAGGAACAACAATCTCAGCAAAACAGTTTGAAAAGCAGCCTGTGCTGGCAGCCATGTGTATCCCTGCTTCGGGCAGGACTGAGAAATGGATCAGCCTCGTGTCATAGGAAAACAGGAAATCAGCTGCAAGACTCTCCAGATGTCACCTCTGTGTGTGTGCAAGGCACCTTCTAGTTACTGGGAAAACTCCTTTGGCTCATTCAGCTTTGGGAACGTTCTTAAGCATAAACTGGGAGCTCCGCGTGGTGGAGAATTGATTTCTCTTCAGCTCTGTGAGCTCCAACTTCCCCAATGTCCAGGGGTAAGGAGGACATAGTCTGGATAGTCCTGGATATGGTCTGGGCTGACCTCGATTCTCTCACACAGAATAACAGTAATGCCTGGTATGTTTATATATAGTCTGCTTAAAATTTAGCCTAAGGCAGAAAGATAACCATTAAAGAAAATAGTTTAGTCTTTAAAACAAGTTGTACTGTATGTGGTTCACGGTGTCTGGGCTGTGAGTGTGGATGAAGTGAGTGATCACTGATAAATCAGGAGAAAGTAGCTCCGTTTTCAGGGAGCAGCAGGTGTGCAGGCAGTGACCCCTGGAACAGAGGGAGAAGGCATAGGATGAAATACTTTAAAATGCCAACAGTGTAGGCAATCATCAGGTACTGGAGGATTTGTGAAATAATAAAACAAACTGATTAAAAATAATATATTTAACTGAAAAGTTGCCCTTTGACTTGTATAAATGGTTTCATTTATTTATATAAATGATGTGGCATTTCGCCATTATATAAAAATAACTGCTGTCTATTTCCAGCTTCAAACAGCACTTAATTGAGAGATACGTAGTTGAACATGAAGTCGGGAACTGGGAGATTGGCTTTCCAGTTATGAAATGTGAGCAGGAAAGGTGACTGACCCCATGGAACAAGACAGAACTGCAGTACAGAGACATCTCCTCAAAGAACAATGTATACAAGCAGAATTCAAAGAAAAGCATGTAATTTATAGAGAGGGAGAGAGACATTTACAGTGCTGTCATGTGATTGAGTGTACAAAACTAACTCCCCAAAAATAGCCTCTTATTCTCCTCTCCCTCAGATGGTTCCTTTTTTAGTTCTCTTGTGGAGGGCTTGGCAATGGGAAGAGGAAGCTGAGCTGCTACCAGTGTCTCGTTAAACAGGGAGCAAAACTGTCATTTCCAGCTGCCTGTTCAGTATGGAGTGACTTTGCATTCTAGCAGAAAACGAGGCATGTGTTAACAAAATGGCCTTGCTGTATTATTTTCCTTTGAGATCATGGACCAAAATTAAATCTTGTTTTAAAGCATATGGTCTAATTTTATCCTAATTTTGTGTGTTAGCATTTCAGAAGGAAAAAAAGCTGGTCTGAGGTTCTTCTTACCTTTCGCCTCTAAATATTTGTTAATCTATTTCATGCCAAACAGGAAGAAGTTCCTGCATTTAAACTGAACTTGAGGATTGCTTTATTAGCAGTTGGTTTGTAAGAACAGACTTCTTTGCATTAGCCTGGGGTGTTTCTGTGTTGCCTCCAAGTTGCACTTACAGGTGCATTTCATAGCTACTGTCTTGATGCTCAGTGCCTTCCTCAGATTATTCTTCTCTCACAGAAAGTTAACTTGCTGCCCACTCAGTTGATGTTGTCCCATAATGGCTCTATCCCATGGGGTCTGCTGGTCCTGTTTCACTCCAGGCAGTGTTTCCTGTCCCTTTGAGCGTTTCCTCTCTTGAAGTCCTGTCTATACATGTCGTTGCTGCAAGTTGCCTTTCAATGTGGTTCCTGCTATTTAGATCTTTCCTAATTCCCCATCTCAGATTGCATCCTTTCCAGCATTTTATTTATCATTAAATCAGGAATTTCAATGACCTTTTAAATGTTCTTTTAACATATTGGAGTAGGTGGATATTTGAAAGCTGGGGTGGGGGGAGGGAACTGTGTAATAGTTGTATGTTTGCTTTTCCTACTAATTAATGATAAAATGCTCTTGGTTTTCATTATACCTGATTTAAGAAGTGGAAGAAAACAGATTTATTAACTATTACAACCCCACTAAGCTATAATGTTTTAGCCAAAACAGTACAAAGCAAAAAACCCCAAGACTAAATAATATCATGTTACCCTGGGGTTACAGCACTGGAGAATGCCCTCATGACACCCCCACCTGAAGTGCTGCATCCAGCTTTGCTCCCCCAATGGACCTCTCAGGACGTGTCCACAGGAGGCCCTGAAGATGCTCAGTGGACTGGAGCACCTTTGCTCTGACACCCTTGGGCTGTTGGGGAAGAGAAGGCTCTGGGAAGACCTTAGTGCACCTTCCCATACCTAAAAGGGCTCCAAGAGAGCTGGAGAGGGGCATTTGACAAGATCACGAGTGATAACACAAGGGAGTGGCTTCAAACTGAAGACAACAGGGTTAGATCATATATTGGGAAGAAACTCTTCCCTGTAGGGTGCTGAGACCCTGGCACAGGTTGCCCAGAGAAGCTGTGGCTGCCTCATCCCTGGAAGTGTCCAAGGCAGGTTGGACGGAGCTTGGTGCAATCTGGTCCTAAGGAGGGTGTCTCTGCCCATGGCAGGGGGTTGGAATGAAATGATCTTTGAGGTCCCTTCCAACCTAAACCATTCTTTGAGTCTGTGATTTTATCTGTGCTTCTAAGGTGAATCCTAGTTGTGTTGTTCTTTAGCACTTTGTTTATTGAAGCACTGCTAATCTAATTTGAGGGTAAGTGGCTACTTAGACCATATATTGTTTTATCTAAATCTTTGGGTTTTTTTCTTCAGGCTCATAATGCCTCCTGTTGTTATTCAAGGAACCATTATTTAGGGCAGAAACTTTACAGTGTAGCTGTGTTTATTTTTTAATTTCCCTTTTATGTAGGCGCTTTCTATCTCTGACATTAAAACATCAGTACCAGCCTTATTCCTTAGTCAGCTGCACTTTTTTTTTTAATGGTATTTTGTTTTTCCTCCAAACAAGAAGGGGTTGATTTCAAAGCAGAAACCTTTGAGTTTGTTAAATTGCACACCTGCTGACTCACATAGCACATGTAGCTGTTCAGGAAGCAATTTCTCAGTAAGAGTGTTCTTTCTGTTCAGTCAGTGAGTTGATTTGGTTCCAGCACCCTGATAATGATTTCACTACCTGTGTTTTCTAACCAACTTTGTGCTCTTCCTCCAGCTTTTTTGCTGACTGATGTTCTCTGGCCATTTGAAACTGGAAGCCCTCCCTGCAAACCTGCTGTGTTGGTGCTGATTTGGTGCAATCAAATTGTTACTAATACAGAGCTGCCAGTGGCTTATCTTGATGTGATTGTGTGCACTGAAATAACGTTGTTCTGCCTCTGAAATGCCTTTTAAAATACAATGATATGTCATATAAACAAAGAAGCAGTCAGTGAATGGGGTGCATCAGATAAGCAACAGTGAAATGAAAACAGCAGACAGTCTAAAAAATAGTCTTGTGTTGGTTTTTTCTGTCAAATTGCAACAAAGGGTTTTACTTGACTTAATTAAATTGGTGAAATTATGAAAAATAAGTTAATTACCTGTTACTTGTCCTTCAGGCATAACCTCTGTGGGGGTAGGAAAGACTGGCCCTTACTCTTGGGTGCTTGTGCAGGAGATGGCAAAGACAATGAGAGATGTGACAGAGGTGGGAGTTGTGTGAGGAGCAGGGTCTGGGAGATGCCAGAGAAGAACATGAGAGACACCCACAAACAGAACCTAGGGGAAGACTTCCTCTTTCCCTTCTCTGGGGAGCAGAGGGACTCTGTGCAGTCTGACTCAAACCAGAAGGCCAATGCCACTTGTTGGAGAAGGGGCAAGACTGGAAGGAGAGACCTCCCCTGTAGGCTTTGGGTGGGAGGATGTGTTTGTGTTTGTTTTCCATATTATATGAATTTATTTTTGTCATTTCTAACCAGCATAACTTAGGGGTTATTTGTCTCTCAAAACTCAGTTTGTAAGGTATTAAGACACAGTTTTAGAAATTCAAAAACTTTTAGTATGCAGTATTTAAAGGAGGAGAGATAGGTAGTGTTAGTTCTGTTAATCTCCACAACCACAAGTCCCACTAATTTCCTCAGTAACTGGCAGCTGAAACTTTCTCACCTACCTCTCACACTGATAGAAAACCTTGTTCAGATCTGGAGATTTCAGAATTTAATAATCTTCCTGATTGATTCCCAGCTTGCTTCTTGCTTCTGCAGTCTATTCCTGTGGTCCAAATTACATCATATTTTTTATTATATTTGTTACATTTTTAAATCTTATTTTGCGCTGCAATAAATTTTTGTACCTATTTGTATTTCTTCTCTCAGAGTCTTTCATAAAATCCTTAGTTTTGTTCTTTCTTTTCTCTAATTGTCTTTGTTGCCTCCAATTTCCTTTACTTTCACTTAGGATTTTTCTTTGCTAATTCTCCCAAACTGATGAATTCTCCCCCTTTTTTATGGGCAATGGGGAAAACAAAAGATTTGTCATTTGTATTTACTTGTAAAAGTGTAAACCAAATGGAGAGGGGCAAAGGGGGAAACCTTCCATCTTTCCAGTGGAGAGAGTAGCTGGGAACACTTATGCTGGTGAGTGAGGGTGGCTAATTTTCAAAAACACTATTTCATGGAGATGGAAAGGTGCTGAATATGTTCTTTAATTTGGTTGAATGTTTTTCTTGCTTTTCAATGCTTGGAGGCTCCAGCAAATGTAGGGAAGGCGAGTCCAATCATTATTTTCCTGTGTTGGTTCTCTGAAGTTTAGGGCTCTAGTGCTGAATTGGTGCTTCTGATCAGGAGATGGGGACAACTCCAGGGATATGAAGAGATTTGAAAATTGACTATTTCTGTGTTAGGTATAGAAATTTTAATTTTTGTAAGGTTTCAAGTCTATATTAGAAGTTCAGCTGCTACAATGTATCATGCAGTGTAACTCAAGAGCCACTGTGCAATCCAGTTTTAAATGCAACACACTGTGAGCCTGCTTTCTGAATGTAATTCAATGTAATTTTTATGACAGAGCTTTTATATAAGATGATTGCATTTGGCTTGAAACAGGCCAGCAGGATTTCTGTGAGTGAGTCTGCTGATTTTCTGCTTTCCTCTTACATACATCAAAGCCCTGTCACACAGCAGCCACTTACAGCACATGCACTGGGATTTTTGTTAGCTTCAGAATTTAAACGTGAAAAAATCTTGAGCGGGGGAACTGCAGGGAATGCCCTGAGATATGCTGTTTGTGTTCCACTGCTACAGGTCTGGTACTCGGGAATCTGTACTCAATGAATCATGATTGTTCCTGGGGGTCACATAGCCCTGGGTTTGTAGCATTGCCAATACTAAAATAAGAATGTTTTGTTTAAAGCTACATTTCCTAGAATTATACTTATTGTCACCTTCACTTTTTTTTTATATTTACTTTATTGTTTTTATGGTTGAGAAGAAGAATGTAAAAATGTGTGTAAAGTGCCTCTTAAAAACAGAACCAAAGAAAAGCAGCTCTTAATCCAAACACTGATTGGTTTCGGGAACACACTCATGACTCTGCCTGTTTGGGTTGTGTAACTTGGTTGAGATGTGTGTAAAGTTAGAGCATGAGGTCCCCTGGATTACAGCCATTGACTCTACGTGGGCTTTTTAGTGAACAAATGCTGGCAATAGCTGGAGTTCTTGTTCCGGTATCTCTGACAATTTTCACTGAATTTACATTTGTCGTACAGACTTACTCATAGGCAATTAGGGCATTACAGAACAATTGTGTATGGCTCACATGGTGGTTTATATTATAGTCTGCTCAGGAGCTAGATAACATTTTTGCTCAATGATACCAATTCTCCTTTCAGAATTTTGTTAGTACTTCGAAACCTGAGCTAGTTTAGCTCAACCCTGTAGGGACCAGATGTTTGTGCTATTTTTTCCTTCTTGGGTTAGGTTTTTGTTCTTCACAGATATGACTGTAACAGTAAAAGGCTTTCTTCTATCTGTTTAAAACTGCTTTGTACTATATTTAGCTTTTCTGCTTGGTGTAATCAAGTAAGTTATCTTTAACTGCTACTCAGGTAATGCAGCTTCTCAAAGTACATAAAATGACAACCTTCTATGGTGTAATAAATCATGTAGTAGTCAGAATCAGGTTACTTTTGAATTGCATGGAGAAGTGCTTGTGGAATGCTCTGAAAGTCTCATATAACTTGTAGGGTCTTTTTCTTGTTATTAAATATTTCTAATTTTCCAATTAGAAACAAGTATTTGGAGAATGGTAGACATCTCTGTATCTTAACTTAGCAGGATTGTTTTAAAAATAGCAGGCAGACATCTCTACATGTTTTTCATGTTTTTTTGAGAATGACAAGTCTTGTTTCACCATCTATACTAAACAGACTTGTGCATCTCTGGCTATATTGCCCTGCATTCTGTGGTTGCTGGTCAGAGCAATGTGCTGAAGTGGAAGGTGGAAGCAAATCCTTTAGAGGATTCTGTGCTGACAGGTTCCACGAGCAGCTCCCACAGACATGGAACCACACTGGCTGAGTCTCTTGCTGCAGGTTTGGTTACAGAACACTGTCCTTTATTACCTGTTTCTAAAAGGCTTTTAAAATCTCTAAGCGTGAGTTCTCTCTCATATATGAGATAAAGGGACCTGAACTATTTTATGTTTGCACTCTAGCTGTTCTGCAAATGAAAGATAAGAAAGTTTCTCAGTTTTTTGGGCTATGACACTATCACTCTTGTCTTTCCATCATTGCTCCTAATTATTATTTTTTATTAATACAATCACACAACTGCAAACTATTGTTCGCTCTCAGTGTGATTTAGAGTTCATCCTAAATTGCTAGTTACTGGAGCCATTTTATTGGAATCTGAGCAAGAGAAGTCCTGGCCTTGATCACCTCCTGTGATACACTGTCATAGATTTTGGGTTTGTGGATGAGAGGAGAGCAGTGGATGGTGGCTTTTACTCAACGGTAGCTTGCTTTGACACTTCTTCCCACTGTGCTGCCATGTTGGGATGCCACAGGCTGGGTGGGTGGGGTGGGTGGGCCCCAGGAGGGTGCTGGGGGTAGCTGCTCCCCAGACAGAGACAAGCAGATGGTTCCTTTGCTGTTTTGCAGGCAAGAACTGGGACCTGACGGCAGCTTTGAATGACTATGAGCAGCTGCGGCAGGTGCACACTGCCAACCTGCCCCAGGTGTTCAACGAGGGCAGGTTTTACAAGCAGCAGGAGCCAGAGCAGCCTCCCCAGGTGACCAAGGCTGAGAGGCCCTGCCTGCAAAGGCAGGATGACATCGCCCAAGGTAAGAGCTCCTCTGTGGGGTTTCAGGGGACAGGTGGGTCTCCAACCTGTCTGCTTGGGAGCTGTGCTTGGCTGCAGAGAGTGGGAGGCCATGTGCCAGCAGCGTGTGAGCTGTGTCATTGTCACGGGGCTCAGAGCTGCTGCTAGACCCTATTTTTCACGTTTTGGTGGTTGTGCGCTCTGCCTCAGTTCTGCAAGTTGTTTGTTTTAATGGGTGATTAAAGTAAAATATGTTGTCCCCAGGCAGTCCTGTGGTACTCATGAAAGGAGTTAATTAGAGGGTGTCACAGACCACTCTTCCGTATAGTTTTCTATGCTTATTGAAACAAACAAACAAAAAGGTTTAAAAATCCATATTTTTGCAATTTTACTCACAGTGTGTGAATAGGGTGTATGTAGACTATGAATAACTTCCAGCTTTAAAATGTCATTCTTTTATGGCTCCACAGAAACTGCCTCCTATCTCCTACTGAATAGAAATTGAAACCTTATGAAAAATTAGTCAGCTACCTCTAGCAGTTAATTTCCAGTACAAGATGATAAGCATTAGAATTTGCTTTTTTGTTTGCAGACCTCTTATGGGTTTTATTTCAGATCTCTCTCTCTCTCTGACTGTTGGGTTGCAATTTTTCTTCTATGAATTTCTCAAGAAGCTGTAGTTTGCACCAAATTAAACCTGCAGGTCTGACAGCTTGTCATGTAGGCAGGTAATAGCAGTAGCCTGGTGATGGCTTTCTGTGCAGCGATTAAAAGGAACAGAAGGGCTTCCCTTCTCCTGCTGGCTCTTCCCTCCTATTAAACGGGAAATAGCATTAGTACGCCAGAGTTTCAGTAAAGCTTTTTAAAAATTGCTGACTTCCATCAGAAGAAATGTTACTGTAGTTCTTCTTAAGACTCCTTAAAGCACTGAATGCAAATAAAGGGAGGAAAAGCAGCACAGTTGGTAAAACCATATCCCTTCAGCCTCTTTGGGATACAGTTTTCACTGAAATGTCCATCTGATGCTTAGTGGATGCAGTAGGTAGTCTGAGGTACATCTGGCTTTGACCACCTGGACTGACAGGAATTTGGCTGCCAACTCGGTGTGTAGCTGAGGATCTCCCGACCAGAGAGCCACCTCTGAGTGACAGGTGGACCTTGGGGTGTTCAGGGAGGAGCAGAGAAGAGAAAGGAGCACCCTGGTTTGCACCAAGGAGTGGAGAATGCAGCCAGCAGGGGAGGGCTGGGCTGTGCTGGGAGGGGTGACGGAGTGGCAGCGAGAGGATGTCATATGGAGGTGCTGCCCTGCACTTCAGTGCCCCTGCTTAGGGGATTTAGCTGAGATGGAGAGGGAGAAGAAACAAATGCAAAATCAAACCTTCTACCCTCTCCCTCAATTTAGGATAATTTAGGGAGTGCAATTTAACTCTCAGAATTAGAAAGACTTTGATCCATTAGAGAAATACAAGTTCACAAACTGCAAGAAAGTTAATTTTAAATAACCATTAGTCAGTTTGAGATGTCCTAAAAACACTATTAGTGATAAGTTATGTTAAAGTAAGCTTTAATTAGGAGCTCAAAACATTAACTGACTATCATCTATCTGTCAATAAATTTTTTTTGAAAACTTAAGATACATCAAGGAAAAATTTTATAGAAATATTTGTCTTTCGTATTTTATTACTTTCACTGCTGGTTTTTTTTTTTTTTTTCCTAGAAGGAGAGTTGAGTTCCTTTGGCTTGCCAAAGGGACCTGTAATAGGAACAAGCAATCTTTCACAGTAGGGAGATAACCTGCAAAAGGTAGCAGACAAGAGGTGGAATAAATTCCTAGTGAAATGAATGTGCCTTCACCAGCCTCAGCATTGCCAGCCCTTCACACAGTGGTGCAGGCTGTCACTTCTCTTTGGTTTCTCTGCAGAAAAGCGTCTTTCCAGAGGGATTTCCCATGCCAGCTCAGCCATAGTCTCCCTTGCTCGCTCACATGTAGCAAACGACTGCAGCAATGAGCAGTTCCCTTTGGAGATGCCCATCTACACATTCCAGCTGCCAGACCTGAGCGTGTACAGCGAGGACTTCAGGAGCTTCATCGAGCGGGACTTAATTGAGCAGGCCACCATGGTTGCATTGGAGCAAGCAGGTGGGTGACACCTCAGGTGTCTGTCAGCAGCTGGGTGACACCGTGGGTGTTAATAGGTGGCCAATTCAACACTTGGGTTGGCATTTCTAATCCTGCTTCATGTCTGGAGCTTGCACATCCTGCCTGGGAAATAAAAGCCAGAGAGTAAATGCAACTACTGTGTTCTTTGCCTAATGACTCATATCCCAATCCTCTGTTTCTTTTAAAACATTATAGAAAAAATCATCAAGTTTAGTTAATAAAACAAAGAAATTGAGAGAGGGAGGAAGGGACTGATGGGGAAGTCGTGCAATAGACAAGGACATGAGTCTGAGTGGTCAGAGCGAGTTGGTACTTCCAATTCTCATGAGGAAATTATATTGCAGTGATGGTGAAAGGAAACATCTTCAAGTTCTGCTGCAGCTTGAGAAAATAGTTTTTAGATATATATTTTATGTATTTATTATTTTCTATAATGAGAAACGATACAATTTTGAAGTAATACTTCAGTATTGCTATGGGGGAAAAACATAGATATTTAAAATTAATGTTGATTCACATCTATTGGTAGTTTAAAGTTTTAAGACAATTTCGAAGGATATGGAGAAATCTATTTAAAATTAGTAGTGGTGCCTTATGAAACAGCAGGAGTGCTGATGAACCATGAAATGAACACATCTGTATAGTGAAATGCCCAACCCTGGTGGTATAAAAGAGTTGTAAAATCAAATTTCATGGTTCCTTGCAGAATAAGGAACAGACAGTTGCTTTTTTTGTGTGTGTGGGTTGCTCTACTGGCTTGTGTAACCCTGGATTGATCTGAGATCCGTTCTCCAGCCCTGGTGCCCTGTGTGAGCCCTAACTGATGAAGTGCAGCTCTGGTTTGAGGCAGGAGCTCTGCTAATCTGGTGTCCCACTGAGTATTTAGGAGGTGTTGTCATGTGCTCTTCTTTGGCTGTGGTAATTGAAAAGCCAGACATACTTATATGATAGCCTCAAACAGTAGATACTTAAGGAAAAAGAAACAAAACCTAGGAACAACCAAAAGAACCCCAAGCAGTGTTCAGAAGGCCTTTTTCTGGGAGAAGCAGCAGTGTAAAATAAGGTAGGAATGCTACCAGGCAACTATGAAGCATGAAAACTGCAAGTCACCTACGAAGAAAATGTATCCAGTTTCTCTAATAACTAGGTAACCCAAGGAGGACAGGGAAAAAGTAGGATGATTCTTTCTCTGGCAGCTCTGCCAAACCCTCCAAATTCCACAGGGATAGCAGAAGATACCTTGGTACAGTAGCATTGTTGGTCTACCTGCTTCAGTGCAATTACAGCCTTTACAGTCTAGTATGAACTAGAAGATCACAGAGACTTTCTGACCTTAAAATCAGAGAATACGTGAATTTAGAGCTGACATCATCTAATCCATACAGAGCTGGCTGGCTTTGAACTTGAAATGGCTGCAGAAACTACCAAATTTGCTGCCTCTTAGCATTCCTCTCTCAAATCTCTCTGAAAATTAGAATAAATCATTTATTCTTTTCTTCGCATTAATTAGGGCAGTAACTTGGCACACACTGGAAAAGTGCCTTCATCCCCAGAGCCTCTTGCACCCTGGAAAGGAGAGGGTTTCACCATTTGAAGTACTCAGGGTTTTGGTCACTTGTGTCCTTGTAGCCTACACAGACTTAGTTTACTTTGTAAGCATTTCATTCAAATAACCTGGAACTTCCTGGGAAATATTTCTGTATTTCAAGTAAGTTAAACAGATCAAATAGTTTGCTTAAAAAAATCATGTAAGGCTTCAGAGGAACTAACCTTTTGTCTTTGTTTTAGATGTAAAGGTATTCAGTTTCCTGCCTATTTTATTTTACAAAACGAAGATAATGAATTAATAGGAAAGCCACATAGTATTAGACATTTTATTGTCTCCTACCAACAGTTTGACTATTGTTTGGCCAAAGACATTAAAAAAACATAAAAGATGAGATGCATTCCCTCCAAAGAGCCTAAAATATATTTCAAACCAAATCCCATGAAAGACAGTAGCTTTTGTAGCTGAGGTTGGGTATGTTGTTAAAGGAAGAGGGGGGTGTGCTTGGGTATAATGCCATGAATTTCAAGAGAAAAGAAATAGAAAAGAAGCTGATTATGTAAAGGAGGAGGAAATTTGCTAGGAACTAACAGCTTACTGCTCCCAAAACCTGAACTGAGAGGGCAGAATTGCCATTAACAGTGTCACATGTGGGTTCTGAAGTGGCCATATGAGCTGGGTGTCTGTAAAAGTCTGTAAGGTTTTCATGTTCTTTTTTAAAATGTTTAAAGTCATGCTACCTTGACATCTATATGTGACAGCATGTCCATGTTCCATCCTATCTGTATGGAAACTCAGAACAAAATTCCCAATTTACTGCGAAGTGCTGTGTGAGATAATAAAGGAAAGGCCCAGACAAAGGCAGCGTGATTTACTTACTCCCCACTGCTGCACAACCTTAATATGGTTGCTTTCCAAATACTCCTCTGAAAGGATAGAATGCATCACATTCATCAAAACATTTTGAGATTTTGCCCATCTTGTCAACTCAGCTGTTGATTATTGCCAGAATTGGAATGAGGTCAGCTTGTGAGGAACAGGCAGACTGATCTCTGTGAGCTCTGGCAGGAATTGCTCTGGTTCTTCCACAGAGGATGGCTCGAGGTACCGGTAATATTAAATGAAGTCTATGTGAAAGCAATTTTATAATTCTAAATATTTTGCTGCAGCAAGTTGATTTTCATTATGGACACGTGCTCCCCTGTGTGTTGTTAATGTGTGGGTTGACACAAAGATGTTATGAAAACTTCTGCTGTACTGAAGTACTGTGCTTTAAAAACAGTTCAGGCAGAGGAATGGCTGGACTAACACAGTATTTTTAACTGAAAGAAAAACCAGTTCTATTGCAGTGCTGAAATATAATTCAATATAAATGGTACAAGTATACTGTATGAAAGTCCAAGAACTGTTTTCCTACACTTTTCCTTCTGTGCTCATGTTTGTGTTTTCTAAGAAGCTACAGCCAAAGTAAACAGTAATATGCTGTTAAGCCTGGGCTTCATGTCCCCCAAACCAATCCACCAAAATTGTGGAAATCTTTGATGTCAGTTTTCATTTAAGCTCCATTTTCCTGTTTTTTTTTTTTTCCTGAAGGGACCCACTATAACCACTAGATTTGAAAAATGAAAATGCACCACTTTTTTGTTATATCCAATAATAAACCCACACCTGCTATTTTTTCAGTCAGCCATACGCTTTGTGATGTTAACCAAGCCCCCAAACCCTTTTTGAGGAATGCACTTGACGGAAGATCACTTTCATAGAAACCTCCTGTTACTCAAAAGATTCATAAACACCAGACTTTGGCATTTCTTACCAACAGATGTTAGTTAATCTGCAAAGCAATGCCACTCATTATTTCCTTAAGTGCTACCTAAGATCTGTCTGTTTTTAGGCCTTCTAACTAGGCTTTACATAGCACCTTGCTGTAATTTATTGCTGAATATGATCCCACCAAAACATTCTGCTAAAAACAGGTGGCAAGTTGTTATTTCACAGATGCAGGAGTAGCTAAAAACGATCTTGTTATTTCCAAAGGCTGTCTAATAGTGCTTTAAATTAAGCTTCTTTATTGCATATTTAATTTAGAACTCAATAAGTCTAGTCTGAGGTGTAGTGCATTTACAAACCATCTGCTAAAATCAATTGAGGATTACCAGATGTGCTTGTTGATCTGCTATGCACCTTTACAGTGTGGCACTCTTAACCCATTTGGACTAATTGCAATTTAATTTCATTGTTCTTAGTAACCAGAACAAATAACTGGGGTACATAATAAATACTGCTACACTATTTTCCCCCTAATGTGCATTGCCTGTAGTTACACATAAACTTCAATATAATTTTGTAATGAAAACTTATTGATGGAGAGACATTTATTTGTTGTTTGAACTTCCTTCTGCTCTGGGGTTTAACCTTAAGTGCAAGACTGCCTCTACAAATATACAGATGTTATTTCTTCCCAGCTTCCCAGTCAAGAAACTGGGAGAGAAAAAGTCTGCCTATTGCATTATTCATTCAATTATTCACTTGTGCATTACCCACAGACCTCCCAGTCTTGGGAAATCTACCAGCTTTACTCATCCCTGTTAATCATCTGCTCTTCCTCATCCCCAGAGATGCTACACAATTACCCTCATTTGCTTTCTTTCTATTAGAAGTGCTCATATGACCTTTTAACCAAGACTTAACACTCCAATTTGCTACCACATGGCAACCTGTGTGCCAGGAATTACCTACTTCTGGTGTGGACTTGGGCAGTGAGAGTCGTCATGACTTATTTCTTTATTGAGTATCTGTCCTTTTGCCAGGCTCTTCCAGAACCCACCTCTGGTTTATAATCTGTAAAACATGTTTTACATAGCAATGATGGATAAGTGATTCTCTAAGTATTCCCAAAAGAGAGAGGCCATATTCTATACTACACCTCGGGCTATGCTTTGGTGTCATTTTAATTCTCTGGTAGTGTAGCTCTTGGTTTTAGTACATCTAATAATGATTTACACTATGGGAAATGAGAGGAGAATCAGCTATTGAAACAATCCGTCTGATTGAAATAATTTACTTAATAAACTTACCTTTATAATTACTTATCTTGATTACCACATACATATTACATTTGTCTTTTGACAAAAGAAAAATTCCTTTATTACCTTAATGTAATCTGTCATGTGAATGTGGGAGGTCAATGTAGATTATGTTTGGGAACTGACAGTGGGGCTCATAATGGTATTAAGGCAATAAACTCCTTGGAAATCCATCACTGGATGCAGCTGGAAGATGCAAATGAATTAAAGGTGCTCTTTTCTTTTCCATGTAGAGAATAATTTATCTGCCTCATTTCTAATCTTCTCAGTTTTGACTTCTAACATTACATTTAATCTCATTTGGTAAAGAGGACGTTGGTGGTTACCCCTGGTGCTGTGTGTTGACGTGCCCAGAGCACTGCTCCTGTTGCAGGTTGCTCTCCCCTGTAACGGGTGTTTGCTTTGCAGGACGCCTCAATTGGTGGTCCACGGTGTGCACGAGCTGCAAGCGCCTGCTGCCCCTGGCCACAACGGGTGATGGGAACTGCCTCCTGCATGCTGCCTCTCTGGGTAAGGGGCAGTCTGAGCAGGAAACTGTCTGCCAGAAATATTCACTGCTCTCCTCTAGCCCCAGACAAAGCTCAGAAACTCATGAGATGCAAGGATTTGCATTAAAAGTGTGATTCTGGAGCAGTGTGTCCTTCACATTTCACTGTAGTGTTGTTTCCCTCAAGCGTACCTAAAGCAGGAAAGGAAAAGTTTTCTCAGGATATAAAAGTATAACTGGAACAGTATCCAAACCCATGTATCACAAACACCAGCGATCTCTATTTTCCTTATATTTTTCGTGTTCCTGGCCTAACAGGTCTGGAACAGGCAAATTCCAGGTGCTTCTGCAGGATTGTCCTCATGTGCAAGGAAAGTCATTCATTCTTTTGATTTTCTTCAAGAAGTTCCCTGCTGTTGCAAGAACGTAGTGTCAATCTCTGTTAGTTCCTTGTAGAGTTTAAGCATATGTGAAACAGCATTTGGGGTGAATTAAAATAATTTCCAGTTGATAAATTAATTGTTTATACAAGATTTTTTTAAGCCTTTCTGCAAATCAGTAGAAAGCTGTGAAGCTGAAGGTCTTTGTACTTTCTACATCCTAACCTGTTATGAGGAAAGTTAGATTTTTTGCAGCTCCTATAATCTTCCACCCAAAATACTCCAAAGAATGACTTTTTAAAAACACTGGGATTTTTAATATTTTGAGGAGACTCCTCGTGTTGAAAGATATATTAAGAAAAGAGTTTTTGCTGTTTCCAAGGATCCTTTTATCTTTGTCTACTTAATTTTGTATGTTAATTACTGCAAATGTTTGGAGTATTTTGACCTGAACCCAGCAGCTGACAATGACTGAAACATGGCTGTCTGTCGGCGCAGGACTGGGGACAGCTCTGCTTTGTTTTGGTGTAGGTTACTATTCCCAACCATATAAAGATGTTTCATTATCTTAAAATGAGCTTGAAAGTCTGTGGCTGGTTGTATTTTTAGGCTTTCTATCATCTTGAATGCTTTTCTCTTCATTTGGGTGTTGAAGCCAAAGGAAATTTCCTGCTGTGTAAGAGCCGGAGCCTTTGGGGGCCGGCACTGTCTGTGATTCAGAGAGGTGCCTGCAGTGCTCATTAACATCCTTGTGCCTGCTGGCAACTGCAGCTAAAACCACCCTGTGCACTGAATATTCCATGGCTTGCAGCAAAGTTGGAGTTGCCTGCGAGCAAACACTGAACCAGCTCATATACTTGGTTGTTCCTAATCAAGGTTTAAAATGTGTTAGAACTCCCTCTTGTTGTTCATTAGCTTATTTGCAATGACTCTTTCTTTTGGAAACCTTAAAGATAGTGAGTGAATTATTGGCCAAGGAGAATCTTCAATTATGTATTAGCTATTTCTATTTCACTGTAGCTTCTTTAAAACTGGATGTCATCTTGTGCTGCCTTAGGGATGTGGGGATTTCACGACCGGGACCTTGTGCTACGGAAAGCCCTCTATACTATGATGAGAAGTGGAGCTGAAAGGGAAGCACTGAAAAGAAGATGGAGATGGCAACAGACTCAGCAGAACAAGGAGGTCTGTATCATTTAGGGCTGCAAGCATTCTTCTGAAGTTTGCTCTGGAAGTTTTAATTGCTATCAAATTCCTTGTGCTGCTGCCATTTTGCTTGGGGAAAGAGATACTTCTATTTGAAATTTTCATACCAGAATGCAAATGTTTGTAGGTTTGTGGGTATGACTATGCAGAGTTTTGTTCCTAAAAGGTCTAAGATGCATTTAGAACATGTAGAAAAATAAATGTGTAATTTAGCTATCAAAAGCTAAAAAATGAGTGGATGAAATCCACAAAAGAGAGAGAACCCCATTTAGGAAAGATTTCCCAAAATCTTGAATTAGGATTTTAAGAGCTCTGGCCAAATATTGAGTAGAAGTGTTCTAATTAAAATCATCTGTAAATTTGATTTGATTTTTGATTAAAAGCTTCAGCATGTTATTTCCTGAAGATGTCTGTGCCTAAGCAGTGGCTAGAAAAGCCAATTACAGGAGTAAACCTGAAGGCAAACAAGTGAATGTACTAACTCTACAGTTGGTATTTTAGATCTTTTTACTAAGTCAATATTCTTTCACCTGAGCAGAAATGTTGAACTGTTAATGGCCCAAGATACTGGGGTGAGTCATGTGTGAAAGTCAGGTTAGTTGTAAACTCTGGTGCAGAGCTCTGGTTGCACTGTGTGTCAGCAGGGTGGTGACAGCGTTTCCTTGTGCCCCATAGTCAGGTTTGGTATACACGGAGGAGGAGTGGGAGCGCGAGTGGAACGAGCTGCTCAAGCTGGCGTCGAGCGAGCCGCGCACGCACTTCAGCAAGAACGGCGGCACTGCCGGGGGGTGAGTGCAGAGTGTGACAGCATCTCTTAGCCTTGTTCTCAGCAGGTAAACAGCACAGCACAACTGAGTGAAGGTGTTCATTGCACCACCAAACTGCCTTTGCAACTGTTGGACTCTTCTGGCATGGCAGAATTATCTAAGTATCCCATTGTAATATTTAGCATTTTGGTGATGTTTTCTTGTACAGTTACCCCATTAACTTGAGGTTACTTTGTATCCAAAAGAGTGCATTTAATAAATCCTAATTGTTTTTCTTGTAGAAAAAGCATGTTAGCAGTATAATTTAGCTTTTTTCAGGAATATATTTGTGAAAAGGTTTGGGATGAAATAGTATCTACAACATTTAAATACCCCTGACCCACATACAGAATCTGCTTTAAATAGCCACTGTGATAAACCATCCCTCGCTTTCAGTGCAGTTATCCCCAAAGGACAGGATTATTGACCAGCCTTCAGAATGCAGAAGCTTTAGTTTTTGCGTCTAGTGTTTATCACTAGAAATATTTAGTGTTTTCTCAGTGCATAATTTTCTCTACCTTCTGTTTCCCCTGGAGAAAATAATGTGTGGTGATAAGTAAATTGACAAAATAAGGCATACAGCACAATGAGAGTAACAAAGTTTGTAGAAAATATTCTTTGGACTCTGAAAGAATATTTTATTTTCTCTTTAACCTTGTGATGTTAAGGATAGGTAATTCTAGGAATTCAGGAGGACTTGGCTTAGAAGATTGTCAGCCACAGTGTGTCTCATTTTCTCCTATTCTGAAGTGAAAAAAAAAATTATTTTCATTTTAATCTCATTTCTTTCTTATGTTTGTAGATATGTTTCAGTTGATACATTTCAGTTAATGCAGTTCAGTTCATATTTCTATTAAATCTGGTCATTCAGCCCCAATTTTCTCTGACTTGTTCAGTTTCATTCTGTATGTTCCATGTACCACATATTTTCAGGATCTTCTAGTCAGAGATGCTATGTTATCTTTGCCAGGCAGTGAACCTCCAGTTCCCAGGTACTTATGTGGGAACTATAGGTAGTACATAAATAACCTTCTCATCATGGTTTGCATTTTTTTTTCAATCAAAATGAAGTAAATACAAATAGCTGAGAGTTAATTTTTCCTTTGAAATAGTGAAAGATGGATCAGGCAAGAAATCCTTATCCTATTAAAGATGTGAATGTATACTTCTTTACATTCATTCCAAAGACAGAATGAATGTGGCAGAATGAATTATTCTTTCAGTTTAATGAGCACATGTTCAAAGTAGGGCCCTTGACAAGGAAAAGGAATATCAAAATAGTATTTTTGAGATGGGGTATATTATGTCCTCTAGTTAGTTGCTATATTAAGCAAGCTTGCACATCAGTCTTTGAACTGTAGATGAGAAGTTTTCCTTTGGTGTCAGAATTAGCTAAAGCATCAGAAGTTGTATCTGCTTCAAAAGACTTCAGTGACAAACCTAAGGCTGGAATTGTGCTGTCTCATTCACTTGCAAACTTCTTTTAGTTATTTTTCAGTGTGAACTACGTGCAAAGGAGATCAGCAATTGTTGCTAAATTTCCAAAGATTTCCCCTTTGAGAGCACTCTCATTCTGAGGTTGGGAAGTTGGAAAAAGAGAAAAAGGAAACACAGAAAAACCTGGTTCTAAAGTTCTTGTTTCTAGCATGTAAAGCAGAGCAAAACTATGAAGCAGATTCTTGTTTTGAAACAGATTTGCACATCTTCCTGTAAATGTAAAAAATGAATTCTAGATTAACATAATTGCTTCATTTATCTCCATTTACAAGCAAAAGCAGGGGTACTGAATTGAAGGAACTGCATTGAAAAAAGGAAAATGCCTGGTACCCTGTTTTTTGCTAAGAACCCAACTGTTGCCATCCTGCTCAAAAGAAAATTCCAGCCCCTTCCTTCACTGTGCAATTGTCAGTCAGAGCCTGCTCTCATGTGAGAGTGACTATCACTGTTGTTATTCACTGTTGAAAACCCAGGTGCTGCTGTGGTTTGAGCTCATACAGACCCTGGAAGTGGATGGTGTTTGTACTTAGTGTCACCTCCTAGCTGTGTCTGTGCTGTTGGCATTATTTTGTTAATAAGTTCAGGGGACATAGGATGGGGAAGAAGGGAGGGAACACTGCTGTAATCTTCCTGTATATCATTGGAATTGAGTTTGAGGCAGAAACCCAGAACATTTAAACAGGAAGTACCTCTCAAATGCAAGTGTCCTCTGAGGTTTTGGACTTGGCTTGGTATTCAGAGTGCTTCAGCAAACAGCTCTTCATACACAACTCCTGCAGACATGCAAGACCCTCACCTTGCACAGAATTTGCTTTAGACCATTTAACAAAACATTGCCCTAAAATGATTTTTATTTGATCTGGTGTCTGTCACAGGAGTGCTATTTCTTTTAAACTGTTCAGTATATGCAGCAATTGTAGGGTACAGATAGAAATGGTTCATTATAATTTATTGATTATTAGCTGTAGTTTCTAGAGGCTAATGCCTCTTTTTATCTGGCCTATTTTCAGATCACATAAAGTACTGAAGCCAAGCACAGCCAAATTGCTGTGGTGATTCAAATTTGGAACCCAAAGCATTCACATTCTGTGTTTCCTTTCCTTTTGTCAATTCAATATACCTTTTTTTCCTTGAAGAATGAAAGAGAACGTTCCACTACTGTGCAATTTCCTGTGTTTGAATTGAAGCCCGTTGCTGACAAACTCTGTAAGGAAATCAAAGGAGAGGTTCCTACACCTACAGCTGCAGCTGTGGTTTGTGCTGGTTTCATTTGGGGATTGTTAAGCAGGAAAAAAAAAGGTGTCAGAAATGGAATGGAGGCAAACTGAGCCCTGAACCCAGCCATCATTCTGATCTCCTGCTTCTGGCAAATCACCAGGTTGGAGAACTTTATCCCTGCCATGTTATTTCAGTGCATCCCAGCTGTCTCAGGGCATTGATCTCTTGCTCTGTGTGAATCCCAAAATGAGTCCTAAACTCAGAATAGCTGTTAGAGTCTGTTGGACTGAAAATCTAGAGCTGTGTGTGGGGAAGGAAAGCAATGTTCCCATAGGGAGCTGTTAGAAGGAAATCCAAGGACATGAGAACAGATCTTGCTCAGAGTTTACAGGTGAGAGAGCAGCAGCCAGCCAGGTAGAACAGCAGGGTAGGTGACTTTTCCCTTCCAGCTTTTTGAAAGAGGTTTTCTTTCATTCCTGGCTGCAGTACAAATTGGATTTTCTATAGGAGAGGGAGTCTCTTTGGAGTGCTGAGACAGTGTCTGCTGTGTTTGGGCTGGAGGTACCAGTGGTCCTGTAGGTCAGACTGAGATTTTTTATTTGTTTTTCTTTTTATTAGTAATTTGCTCTTAGAATCAAGATAATTTATTTAGTCAGAGTGCTCTGGTCGAGCAGGATTCTGCAGTGCTCTTATATAAGTGGATTTCATGACTTAAAGTTAGCTTTATGTGAACAGAGGAATTCATTTCAGTTTCTTAAATTTTCTTTGTTCCATGTTTTATTGACAAAATTATTCTGTCCACAATTTTTGTGGTCATGTAGCCAACATACATAAAAAAAAGATCCCTGAGAAAAAGGGCAATGATCAGTGGATCAAAGGATGTGGCAGGTTGCTATGGATACTTCTTAATGATGATTTTTCATTCTCATTAATCTTTAGGAAAATTCATACTGAATCCTCAGCAAGTGGCACTGAAATAACATAAAACAGGCCACATGAATTACTGGCAGTGATGGTAGAAAATTGAGCATTGAAAAGGTTTCCCAGAGAGGCTGTGAACTCCTTCTCCTTGGAGGTACCCATAGGGTGTCTGGACACAATCCAGGGCTTTGGGTGGCCCTGATGGAGCAGGGGCTGACTGAGGGGTTCCCTAGAGCTCCCTTATGACCTCAGCCACTCTGATCCTGTGCCAGTGAGCAGTGGAATGTCTAATAGCAGAGAAGGGTTTGAAATGTGTGAATATGATCAGAGATAGTGAATCAAGCAACATGGGGATGTGATATTGAAGAGGGAAAAAGCCCAGTGGAATTTTGGAGTTTGTGCAGTCAGGCATGGCATCAGCTGATCAAAGGGATAGAGATCCCTCTGGTAACAGCTGTATCTGGAATATGCCTTTCACTTCTAGAAACCTCATTAACTAGGAGATGAGGAATAATTAGAGGATTTGAAGGAAAAAATTAGGACTGATAGGCTGGAAATACTAATGTGAGAAGATAGCTGGAAATCTTTTTGGCATATTGTCTTGCCAATAACATTCCCCTGAGCTGTTTTTGGCTGACAGATTACTCTGAGGTGACAGAATGGACTGCAAATGCTGAAAAGCTGTTGAAGCCAGCTGTGGAGAAGAGTTCAGTAAGGAACAGGGAAAGAAATTAGAAAATGGGGAATTTGGTTTGAGCATCAGGAAAAATTTCCTGATGAGTCTGGGTAGCAGGAGGAGGGATCTGGGGAAGGAGGGATGTCTCACTGCTTGACCAATGAATGTCCTGCACCAGCCTGCTGGGGATCATTTCCACCCAGCTGTCTCCTAGGCTGGGATGAAAGATTTTAAAGTGAAGGTCCAGGAATGGGCTGGATGCTGTGAGACCTCTGAGAAGTTGCTGTGTTTGTCCCACACGCTCTGGAGCAGTGTCCAGGCACTTCTGCTCTGTTTCTGTTCTTCACATACACGGAAAATTAATGGCAGTCAGTTCTGGAGGCTCCCTGCACAGCTGGCAGGAAGAGGACAGGTGCTCCCTTCATTTCAGAGTGTGTCTGTGTCACCTTGACCACCTTTATTTGTCAGGGCTCACAAAAGCTGGGCTCTGAGGGTGTTATATTCTTAAGTGGCACTCAGCAGTGAATTATCATCTTCACTTTTGTCTGCTTTCCACAACCATACCATTTTTCAGTCCTCCATCTAGTTTGTTTTTTGTTTTCCGAACAGAGGCAAAGCTTTGAAATGTGGTACTGACATTAATGACATTAAACTGGGAAAATAGAAAGGGGATAACTAAAGCAAAAAATTCATTAAATTGTTTATGCAGTCATAAAAGGGCTTGGAAATGGTCAGCTAGAGAACTGGGGACTGTGACAGATTTATTCTTGCAGTCCAGATAGAAGAATGAACCTCTGTGGTAGAAAATTAACTTTCTAGGTTGGCTTCTAAAGGTGCTGGGCATTTCTGTCTCCTGGAAGATTGTGGGGCTGATCTAAAGCTTGTGATACTAGCTGGAAAACTTTTTTTTTTTTTAAATGCTGCTGTTATTTTATTTACAAAAGTGCATTTTCTTTTCCATCTCTTTTTACAAACTTCAGTGATTGAAATCTGGGTTTCAGAAGAGTGGGGATGTAAGGGACAGTGAAGAAGAAACAGCTGCTGGGGTGTGTTGATCCACCAAAGTCTCATGGTTGGTTCAAGCTGGTTCATAACATCTCAATGCTGTGTCTTCCAGAGTGGACAATGCAGAAGATCCAGTGTATGAGAGCTTGGAAGAATTCCATGTTTTTGTCTTAGCCCATATCTTGAGAAGACCGATTGTTGTAGTAGCAGACACAATGTTACGAGACTCAGGGGGAGAAGGTAAGAGCTCTTATTACAGATCCATGCACCTCTGTGAATCAAATCAATTGTAAACTGATACCAGCAACAGACCCAGCTGTAACATACCAGTGCTTATGGCAGAGCTGCTGCCTTTTTCTGAAAGAAAAAAAAAAAAAAGAAAGAAAACCACAGAATGATACTCAATCCATTTCTATTAGATAAAAGTAAAAAAAATTCAGGATAATTATACAACCCTTGCTGAAAACCTCTTTATCCTAGATATTCCCTATTAACTTAAGTAACTGTCAAATTACAGAACACAATACGTTTCTGACTGGTCTAAGTGACCAAAGCTCTAATTTTGCCATTTTATTTAGGTGCCCTTAAAACTCTGCAGAAATCAATCTAATCTGACTTCAAAAAATTGAATTTTAAGTCTGTGTATCTTGGATTTTTGTTTTTAATGACTCTTGCAGCTTCTCATTCAAAAGTTTCATTTCTCATTCAAATGTTTTATTCAGTTTGCACATGAACACAGAAATGTTAGCTTCATATGTGGAGCCAGCTGGATGCTGTTGGAGCAGGACTCAGAGCATTAAATTCATCTCACTTTCTACCATGAACTAACAGAATTCTAATTCATGATCGGGTATTACTTAATTAAAGGGGGATGTTTGGCTGATTAAAAGAGGATGTTAAGCAGGTGATGGAGTTTACAGAAATTTACTTCCACAGGAAAATACTGCATAATTTCAGTTTCCATTGAAAATTATGAACTACAAGTAATGGTTGTAGATTATTCTGTAGGTTATTGAGAAACACGCCTGAAAGACAGTGCAGTCATTGGTCACAGCCAGAATGAGGGGTTCGTGAGGGGAACTCATCTTGCAAATATTTCAGCAATAAAGTCTCATATTTTTGTAGCAAAAGGAAAAATAATTGGTTGGAAGCAAAAACATTGAGAGAGGTTTCCTGCCCAAACTTGCTGTTTCCCATAATTATATATATAAAGAAATGTACAGTCTTTCAAAGGAAAATTTTGCCCTCCAGATGGACCATCCCATTCAAATTCTACTTGTAGGATTTTTTTGAGTCTTTCCTTAATTTTATCGTATATACATGTGTATGTATGTTCAGATATATACAATGCATGTGATGAAATGTGTGGGCTATAAACATGTTTGTAATGTTTCTTATAGAAATCTGTTAATGAAAGGAAAAGCGGAGCATGTTACCAAAAGACCTGACAGTGTATTTACTGATGATTGTTAGAAAATAATTCTGCCTGAAAGCATTACAGGAAGGTACATCTCTGCTTACATGCATGAGAGTCATCAAGATTTTTTTTATAAGACCTATAAGTATCTTTACTAATAAACAATTAGAGCGAGGAAAATTATGTAAGAGCAGAAGGTTTTCCTTATGGTTCTTTGTATATTTCCTAACATTTTTATTATGAAATTTTACCTGTCGTTGTGACAGTTTTCTGCATTGATTGCCCCACTTTAAGCTGCTCTCCTGGAGCTCTGATATTGCAGCACAATTGTTTATACAACTCTTGTCTGTTCTTTCACATAGTTGCAGAAATCTCCTTTTTCTCTGCAGCATTTGCACCGATACCATTTGGAGGAATTTATTTGCCACTTGAAGTTCTGCCAAACAGATGCCATTGCTCACCTCTTGTGCTGGCCTATGATCAGGCCCATTTCTCTGCTCTTGTCTCCATGGAACAAAAAGACCAACAGAGAGAACAAGGTATGCTTTAAACACAGCAGCACTGGCATATATATTGAATACAGTGCACAAAGTACTTTCTTTTATCTGTAGATGTATTTATCTGTCAGAAAGGAAACAATACTCACTAAATTTAATTGCTGCATGTTTAGGAATCTGAGTGGCTTAATCCCAAGACAATGGTACAGTCCATTTCTTCCTTTCTAACAACTGGAATAATATCAGCAGACTGACAGGAGCCTCGTTTATCTCAGGCACATCTATTTGCCTTCAGTACCCCAGGTCTTACAAGAGCAATAATGTTACAATAACGTTAAATGTCCTTCTTGAGGTTAGCAACTGCTTTTCTGTAGGACCTTCCTACACCTGTATTTCCACAGGAAAGGTGCTGGGGGAGAAACCCCTTCTGGGTACCCAGCACAGCACCAGAAACATGAAATACTGGCTTTCATGTACAAGTTCATCTGGGTTAATTACAAGGGTTGGCAAATCAAAGTGGTGTTTGTTTTGTGTGACCTGATTGTACCTCTCTCACTTCAGGGCTTTGAATGCACAGGCTTCAGTTGTGTAGAGCAGCAGAGAGCATTTGGCACTTATTTTGGGATGAAGGGAATGCTGTAGCTGTAGCTCCCAAGACAGTTGCTGTTGGAGACTGCAGCAGTCCAGCAGCAAGCACAGCATTGCTGTTGTCCTCCACGTGCTGTGACAGGAGGGAAATGGGCACAGGGAGGCTCCAGCAGTGCCTGGGGTCCGCACCTTGTCAGAAGAGCAGCCCTGGCAGCTTTGGCACGTGGCAAGGGAGAGCCTCAGTTGTCAAGTGTCAGCAGCAATGGCACTGGGGCCTCAGCACATGGGCAGATTTTGAGCTATCAGAATGCAGCTTAGAGCTGCACCTTCTTAAAAGGAGCATCCTGGAGAGCCAGGCCATTCATAACTTGTCGTATTTATGCTCTAACCAACTGTCAGGAGCAGCATCTGAAGGTGTCCAAACTACTGCAGGTACATACACACACATGTTTAAGCAGCTGCTGGGCTCTCCAGTGGAGGAGACAGTATGTCTGCATTTGAGAATTATGTGTGGTCAAATAAATACTGATGTGAATGCTTGAAGTTCTGCTTTGGCATAGAGTCCTGTATCAGATCATTTTAAACACTACTATAAATAGATATAAAGAGAAAACATGCTAAGATCCCCTTGTCTGGAGAAGATTTAAGACACATTTTGACACTTCTTTTTACACATAACACATAGCCCCTGGCATTCTGATGGTCACCAGGGGCCCTCTTGTTTTGAAATCCAGTGTCTGATTAAAAACAAGTAAATACTTGTATATTAATGCAGGCTCTACTGGTGCAGATGTTTTGTTTATGGAAAACACAGACTAGGTCTCAACTATCCCTGAGATTGCTTCCTTGGCTTTGGAACTTTCCACACTGCTGTGCTCAGTCTGAGTAACACTGTGAGAGGTGTGGCACTGGTCCTGAGCAGCACCACGTCGGTTTCTGTGTCAGCATTTTATTGTACTGGCATGTTCAGAAAGAGTTCAGGTGCTGTTCTTTTTAGATGAATAGTAGGAATTGAGGCTTGAGGATGAGAGCTGGGAAGTTCTGTGGTTTCCTTCACAGCACAGAAGGCAGCACACCCAGCTAGCACACCCTGCTTGCAATTGTGTCATAAAAATACTTTTCTGTCAGGAACTTGGGGAAATCTTACATTAAACCCCAACTATCAAAGTTCCCTGAGAGAGGAAATCTCTTGCACTGAAGACAGAATTTTCAAAGTCTCTCACTTAGCAGATTTGTTTTCCATGAAAACAGCAGTGCTTCACACCAGCTGCAGACGATACCTTAGAATGGAGATACAGTGAGCACTCAACTCAGTGAACACATTTCTGACACCCAGAATGAGTACAGGAGTTAAGACCACAGTGACATGCTACAGACAATCAGCTCTAAGCTTTGTTTTGTACTTAACTTTGTATTTTAATAAAATGGAGTATTGCTAAGCATTTTTATAGGTATTTTCAGTATCAGTAGAAATAGCAAGCTTTAAAAAGGATTCTTTTAAAATTTGTTTATAAACCAAAGTATTTATTTAACTATGTGAAAATTAGTTAGTTTCAAGCTGCCCATAGAGAAGAAAGTCACATTTCTTCTTTGAAGTTTCTATCCCAAAAAGAGACTGCTTCATCTCTCTTGCAGTTCTTTGCTCCAAGCTTTCCATCATCACCTGTCCTAGGATTACCTTCACAGTTCTCTACCAGGCTGTACCTGTAAAACCAGGTGCTACCAGAAGGGAACTGCTGTGTTGTAAACTTAGAACATTACTCTTTCCTAAGTTGCCTTCTTCCTTTAAATGGTTGAGGTGTTGCTTTGCCAGGTCAGATGTCAGTACAGTCAGTGCTTGCTGGTAACTCAGTTAATTGGCAGAATATGCATTTTCCTTGTGAAACACGTTCAGTTAATTGTTTTCTCAGTTATTCCAGCCTCTTTGTTGCAATAATTTCATTGAATGCATTAGGGTAAGCCCTCATGTTACACCAGAAGTGTCAGAAATGCATTCATCTGTCACATCTGCTGTACGTTTGTGATGTTCCGGTGCCCCAGGACGCTGCGGTGCAGTGTATTCTGAACTGCAGACTTGGGCTCCCCGCGTGTGCCCCCGGAGTTTCCCTGGGGAGCCGCAGTCCCGCGCAGCGTTGTGTCCGTGCCGCCGTTCGGGGAGCGGCGCTGGCCGGGCCCGGCTTTGCGGCTCAGCGCGGGCAGAGCGCGGCGTTTCCCGGCGCGGCCGGCAGGGGGCGGCGCCCCGCGGGATTTGGGCCGCTTTGGGCCTTTCTGGGCAGCTCCGCGAGCGGCCCCGGCCACAGCCACGGGGCCACTGAGCCGCTGCGGGAGCGAGGGAGCAGTGTGTGACCGAAATGCTGCGCCTCCGCTCTGGCAGCGCGTGTTTGCTGGACCGCAGAAAGGCTTACAAACGGCATAGAACCCTTAGTGAAGTCAGGCTTCAATAACTGAGTGCCACGATGCTTGGGTGGCTTCTCCAGGTTTCTTTGCCCTTGGATTGTCTGGAATGAATACCCAGGGCAAGTCTTGAAGAGCTCTAGTGCAGAAAGGTAAATGCCTTGATTGGCTGTCAGAGGAGCAGCCGTGACCTGCACCATGCTGAGGATCCTACCTAGGCCCTCAACAGCTTTTACTTGTTTTCCTAATCAAACGGAAGCAAATCGGCAGCTTTAATTAAAACTGACATTGCTTTATTTCTTAGTCTCTTGCTGGTGATGAATGATAGACACTCTGTGACATCTGAGCGTGATCCCTGCATGCTGAGTATAAAGCAGAGTCATTAAGAGGCAGAGTCATTAGGGCAGAGCCTGAGCAGAGAGGGGAAAGAGCTGAAGAGCAAAACTGCTGGGCAGCAGTGCTGTGCTGTAAGAACAGTAATGGCCTTTGCACTGTACTCACTCAGAGGCCTCAAACTGACCTCTTAACCCATATGCATGTTGATCTCTGCTCTTCAATTATGCTAATTTGCTTCAAATCCAAAATCACTGTAGCTTCCTCTTGCTTTGTTTCTTAAGGCTGATATCAATATATTTTTATTTCTTCGACAGTACAAAGGTACTAAACTAAAAAGACAAAATAATTAACAAACATGTGAATCTCTGATTCTGAGAGATAGGCAGGAATATTGCAACATTTTATTGCTTTCTGCTATTCTAATGGCTCTGTCTCCAGGAAATGTTGATTGTACAGTACAAATGGCCATGTGGTTTTCTCCAGAGGGCTCCCCTCCTCCACAGGTGACTATTGTTCACTCCAGGAGCAATCAGTGTATTAACCTCTCCCTCTTTTATTGCACAAACATGAAAACAGGCAAATGGAGCCCAGTATAAATCATTTGTGGTGCTCTGGATGAGGCAGTTCTGCAGCACAAATTCTGCTCTTCTTGAAGCAGTGATTCTGCTTCTCACAGCTGAGTCTTTTCTTCTTTTTGTCATTTTTGTTTCCCCCACCCCAATCCTTGTTTCTTCTCTGCTTCAGCGGTGATCCCCCTGACTGACTCTGAACACAAGTTACTGCCTTTGCACTTTGCGGTCGATCCTGGGAAAGACTGGGAGTGGGGAAAAGATGACAATGATAACACCAGACTGGCCAAGTAAGACCTTTCTGTAACTTCGGTGTTAAGCAGTAAAATGTCTTGAGCTGTGCCTGGTTGGATTACTGGGAGAACTGCTAACAGCAAGGGCTTAGTTTGTGTGCTCTGCTTACATGGCAGAAGACATGGGGGGTCTTAGCTGACTATCACAATCAGGCTGCTGTTACATCTCCACATTATGAAGTATTGCTTTTTCTTTCAGGCTTTTTGACTGTTTGTTCCCTTCTTTTTTATCTTTAGTTTGATTCTGTCTCTTGAGGCAAAACTTAATCTTCTGCACAGCTACATGAATGTAACCTGGATCCGCATCCCATCTGAGACACGGGTAAGGTAAACTTCCCCTTGGTCCCACAGCATGGGGGATACAAGGCACAGTAGGATAGGCTGCCTGCAAGCACTTCACTGTCCTGGCAGCAGGGACAGTCACTCGGGGCTCACTGATGCCAATCAGGCTTACAGATTTTTCTGGTTATTTGTTTTAATAACACTGTTGCTTGTGTATTTTTTGCTGAAATGTGTCTTCTAGTTTAATTTTTCTGGTATAAATTTCAGTAGTTTGTGTAATTTAAAGAAGCCTTTTCTCACCATTGTTTTCTCACAACTTTGTCTTGCTCTCCCGATGCCACTGTTAGGTCACCAAATTCTTTCTGAGAGTGCATTTGCACCCGTGGACAGCTCCCAGTTTAGAGTGGCTGACAAAAGGCCACAGACTGGCACTGAACTGGAGCCTGCCTCTTCCAGAGAGCTGTTTTAGAACCATGCCCAGCTGGCACTGAAATTTCTCTGCAAATTGCATTGAATAGGTTGAGGGGTTGGGCTGGAAGCAAAAGGTTGCTAGGAGAGGATGGAGGTGATTTAGACAACCTACACAGATGGGGTTTGAACAGAGAAACAGAACACAAAAGGAGAAAGTATTTTTACAAGCTACAAGAGGGGAAAAATCAATTTTTCTACAGTTTCTACAGTAGTAGCTACCACATCAGAAAAAGGAGAGTCAAAATGGTCCTGCGGTTGTAAGTGATGAGCCCTTGTGGAACCTGGGTTGCCTCTCCCTGCTCACATTTGCTGCATGAGCATGGTCAGGTCACTGCAGCACTTTCCCCTCTGCTCCGTGGGAATAACACCTCTGAGTGTTGGGGTGCTCAGGGCTCCCTGGGAGAGAGGACATGTAAGTACCCAGGGACAATGGCAGGCAGGCAGTTCTGTACCAGAGGTATATAGATGTACAGAGTTTTCCCCTCCCTACATCCTTGTAGTCAGTTGAGTGTTTCAGATTTATCTGTAGCAGATTTTAGCTTCATGGTGCCTGAAAGCAAGGCTGTTCTGCAGGAGTACATGAACAGAGTCCCATTTTAAAGTACCCTAGGATCCGTGTTACTGCATTTTCGAGGAAGGTGTTTTATCATGTTACCTAAAATATAAAGTGGATCTCAGACTTATGACCAGTTTTGTCTGCATTGCCTTTCCGATAAACATGAACACACATCATTGTGTTCCTCAGCCTATTTGCTTGAGCTTAATATCTGATATTTCAGATGAGATGTTTAGCTCTGGGGCATCGTACCTTTAATTTTCACGCACCAGAGACCTAAATAAATAAAAAGTGAATTTAAATAAGCTGGGTTTTGAACATAATCAATTTTGAAATACTGCTGGACACAGGTTTATGTGCTGTATCCCCCTCACAGCCTTCAGCAGCAGCTCATTTCCCTTCCATTGCATCCTCCCCAGCTCCTTTCCTGTGGGCTCAGGGACAGCCTGCACTGCTGATCCTCCCTATCCTGGCTCACTGGGGCAGGAGGGAATTTGCTTCCCCCCATGACTCAGGCACTGACTTTGACAGAGCCTCTGAGTGACTGACCTCTATTCTACAAATGTGCCTGAAATGAGCCAAAAGGTACTGTAGGAACAAGCAAAATACATAGTAAGCACAGCCAGAAAAGCTTTATTTAGTGATGAAACCAGTCAAAAATGTCAGTGCATAAATTAAAAAATGTATTTAAAATCAGTGTCAAAATCTGTATTGAATTTGGAGTGGGTATTTTTGCCCCAATTCCTGTATGAAATGGATTTTGCTGTATCTAATTATAATTCCTTTTCCATAGCAGGCCCCTTTGGCTCAACCAGAATCCCCAACAGCTTCTGCTGGAGAAGACGTGCAGTCTCTGGCTGACTCCATGGACTCAGACCGAGATTCCATCTGTAGTAATTCCAATGGCAATAATGGCAAAAACGGTAAAGAAAAAGAAAAGGACAAACAAAGGAAAGACAAAGACAAAACCAGGACGGATTCAGTTGCCAATAAAATAGGAAGCCTCAGTAAAACCCTGGGAATTAAACTGAAAAAGAACATGGGTGGTCTTGGAGGTCTGGTGCACGGGAAGATGAGCAGAGCCAATTCAGGGAATGGAAAAAATGGTGACACAGTAGAGAAAGTCAAAGAGAAGAAGTCCAAGTCTCGCAAAGGGAGCAAAGAGGAATCTGGACAGTCTGCGAGCACGTCTCCGTCTGAAAAGACCACTCCATCTCCGACTGACAGAGCCAGCAGCTCCCCCACTGAAAAGGTGAACACTAAACCCTTCTCTGACAAGCAGTCTGACCCATGGAAGTACAGCACAGACGTGAAACTCAGCCTAAATATTTTGAGAGCTGCCATGCAGGGTGAACGAAAGTTTATTTTTGCTGGCCTTCTTTTGACCAGTCACCGGCATCAGTTCCACGAGGAGATGATCGGCTATTACCTGACCAGTGCCCAGGAGCGCTTCAATGCAGAACAGGAACAGAAAAGAAAGGAAGCCGAGAAAAAGGCTGCGCTGAACGGCTCCTCTAGTAGAAAACTGGAGCCAGAGGCATTTTCAAAAGAAAAACTAGAACCATCTCCTCAGGACAGGGCATCACCCGTCTTACCTCAAAGCCATACAACTCAACTGGTTTTAAAATTTAAAGACCGCACTAGTCCCACTCCCGGGTCCTTTTCTTCACCCAGCAACGGTGCCAAGAAAAGCGGCCCCATCCCGGTGTCTGCCCACTATAGCCATACCCCCCCCATTCAAAGGCAAAGTGTCATCCATTTGCATGACGTCAATTCCAAGCCATCGAGCTTCCAGGATGATACCTACAAGCCAGTGGTTGGCACCCTGAAAACCTGTGCCACCTACCCCCAGCAGAACCGCTCGCTGTCCTCGCAGAGCTACAGCCCCGCGCGGCTGCCCGGGATGCGCACGGTGAACACGGTGGAGTCGCTGAGCTACGCCAGGCCGGCCGAACACAAGTCCCAGACCTACACAAACGGCTTCGACACCGGGGACATCAGAGACTGCTTGGAGTACGCTGACGAGGACGCTCCTCAGAGCTGGCTGAACAATGACAAAAACCAAGGCAGAAGCACAGTTTGCCCAATATATTCTATCCAGCAGAACCGCTGCAAGAAGGAGAACTGTTCCTTTTATGGTCGCCCTGAGACTGAAAATTACTGTTCCTACTGCTACAAAGAGGAGTTAAAGCGCAGGGAGAGGGACAGCAAGGGACACAGGCATTGAGGATTCTTCCATGACTACTTAGTTTTTCCATTTTCTTACTTACAAAGTAAACAGTGTTGGATTGCAGTAAAAGGAATCCTTAAAAGAAGAATAAAGGATTGATGAGTAAATAGTGTCTAGCTCTTCGCTTTTCCGAGGCAATGAGGAAATAATAGGAATAATTTATCATAAAAATATATAATTTTCCATTTTGTCAGTGTCTTTTTTACATGTACTGGTAAGCTGAAGGGTTGTTTACTCCTTTGTCAGTGCTGTGTATATGTTTGGTCAAAAAATTACTAATGGTGCCTGAATTTACACTGACATCACTCAGGTAGTAGAATGATAGGGGAAAGTCATACTAGTGAAGATGTGGTGTTGTAGTAGGGTAATATCTGCCTTGCAGACATTTGAAAATATATAGCTATAGAGTATTTTTTTCCTCGGTAAAACCTAAATTTTTCATAGCCTTTTTTTTCAGGAGGGTAGTGATTTTGCATACTGCACATTTTTAACATGGCGGCATATTGCATTGCTACTAACGTTTGTATATTTCAGTCTGAATTTGAATGATTCCAGAAAAGTGGGAGTGAAAGGTCTGAATTCATGAGGGCTGTAGGTCATCTTAATTTTAAATTCTTACCAATTATTTCTTAATTTTCATTTTAAAAAGTAGATTTGAGCCACTTTTATTTGCACTGAGTTTTTAAACAGATTTTGTAAGCAAATTCAATATTACTTCATGTCCCCAAGCCCCCCCCACACAGTATAGTTTTGCACACCTGAATTTCAGAAATATTCTTGTTGATGCTAAAATGCAGAGAAATATTACAATAAAATAAAAATATTTTAAAAATATTAGGTATAGAAAACTTGATGACCAGCTAGGAAATTAAGGAACATTTTAGACTCAAACTGCTTGCCAAAACCAATGTAATGTATCAATTTGTTCCCTTAGCTAGTGCACAAATCTAATCATTATTTACTTATTCCTTCTGAACATTATTGAATGATAATTATTGCAAATGTAACTACTTGAGCCTTCTTGAAGACTGTTGGCTCCACCTCTTTTCAAGTCTTCTCTCAGAGTGAGTCATCTCCCCCCAGGAGGCTCCCAGATGGCTGTAAAATGCCTCCAGCAGGAATGGCAGCTCCTAGCGCAGATTTGCACAAGTCTGAGATCCAAATATTTACCTAAATGTTTGCAATACTTTTGAAAATAAAACTTTGCTCCCAGAAACGTTTCTGCAAAGCAGACACGGCAGATCTGTTGTAGATGGATGGCACGAGGAGGTTTTCTGGGATACAGCACTGGCTTTGCACCCCTGCACCATCAGCTGGCAGAATGTACTAGCAGGAGCTCTTTGGTGGTGTTGCCCTTGAAACAGTGGCTCATTTTAAGAGCTCATTTTGCATAACAGGTGAAAGTACTGCCTTCAAGCTGCTGACTCTGCCACACCAAGGTGCAGAAGAGGAATTCTGCCTTCCTCATTAGGGAGTAACACTTTTCTGGCCCACACAGGAAAGATTCTTTGCCGAAGAGTCTTAGTCTCTGATTATTTGCCTGCTGTGGCCCAATTTTAATTCTTGACATGGGTGGCACCATGGTATACAGTTAATCCTAATTAACCCTGAAACCAAGCCTAAAGTCTCCTGTGAAACAAGATGCACAAACTTCTGCTGTGTCCTGGCTTTCAGAAAAAGGATGTGAGCTTTTTCCAGTGTCCCAAATTGGTAGAACTGAGCATATACTTAAAATTGACCATATTTTTAGGTTTTCTGCTGAATGGGAAATAAGTCTCTTGGTCACTTCTGTAAAAAGTTAGGGTCTTTGCCATGTTAGCTGTTCCATGAATCCAGACCTGTACTTTGTATTCCTTGCTGTATACTGAGCATACACTGAATCTTACTGAACTTGCATCCCTTCATGAAAGGGAAATGTTGGTATTTGTTAAAGCTCTATGTGACTTCTGTCCTTAAGGTAAGCACCTTCCAAATCCCATGTCTTTGTTGCATACACTGGTAAGCAGTGTCCTGTTTTGCTTTGCTGTTGTGATTATTACATTTAAGTGCTAATTGTCAAAGAAAACTGGGATTGCAAATTATGCTAAAACAAGCCAGACCATGTTAAAAGATATTCAGTATTATACTTGATTGTATTTGCTGCTGAGTCTGAGAAAAATGGCAGGATAGAACTTCAAGAAAAACAGAAATCTTTAAGAATTCTTAGGGCATTAGAGTAGCAGTACTGTGTGATACTTTAAGAATCATTTCTGTGTAAATGTGTGCTTAAGAAATATTGCATTAGCAGCAACCCACACCAACCCAGGTGTTTAAGGGAGTTACATCCTTTCCAAATGGGGAAAAAAGCAGTACGTATGTAAAAATAAGCCATTACCATGAGATTTTGCCATTTCCCATTTTCATAGGATTTGTTTCTATAGTATGTTTTTAAGATCTTCTCATAAAAGAAAGAGATTTACAACTGATCAGCATTTCTGAATTATTTAATACATTATACTTGTGTGTTAGATTATTTTGAAAAATTAATTGGTCTTGTCTGTATAGGATGCCAAACCTGAGTGTTCATTATCATCCTCAGGACACTCAGATATTTCCATAAATATTACCTCTACAGGATTGCTCACTTTAAAATACCTGTTGTATGAAATACTGACAGAACCCTTTTTAGTTGTGCCTATTTCCTTAGAATCTTTTTGTTGGGATATCTTTGCATAATTTTCTAATTGCTGTTTTCTTTTAGAATACTCTTCAAACATTCTTTCTGCTTCTGGGCTATTTGCGGCAGCTGTGCCATAGCTGTCATTAAACAGACCAAGCATGCAGAAACTGTGCCCCCCCCCTGAAGAAGTGTTGTTCCATTTAAAGAAGACTGTAGCTACAGAAGAAAAATTTCCACCTATTTTTTTAGAGAGAATTCCCAACTGCTCATGAGTTGCATTCACCAGCACTGAAAGACATTGTGTCATTCCTTAGCTACATGCTAGAGGTAATTCCCTTCCTATGTATTTTTCTGTTGTACTGTATGCTAACTTCTGAGTGCTCGTTTGGATTATTTTTCCTGACAGCTGGAAGTGTTTGCAGCCCACAGGCCAGCCTGCCCTGTGCCTGATCTGCTCTCTCTACACCCTCCAGGGCTGTAGAGTTCCCACATAGTTCTAGATGTGGAGAAATAACCTTTGCTTTGGAGGGACCCTGCTCATTCCATCTGTTAGCCCGAGTGGCTGCAATGCACACACATATTTTTGATTTGTATGCGTTTCCCCCCCTCCCTTCTTGATAGTGATTCAACATTTGTCACTGTAGCCCAGATTTCAGAAGTACAGAGTAAATACTGGGTAGGCTACACCTTCTCAGATGGATCCAAAATCACCAGGGGATATTTAGGTTGGAGGAAGCTGGAATTCTTTTAAGGTATGAATTTGCAATTTTTCTGATTTAAAAAAGGCTTAAACCTATTATGCAATTTTTTTTTACTTTGTTCTAAACTCTGATGCAAAGGTCTGTTTGTAATAGAGGATACCTGTGATACATAATGGGTTGCAGTCATGCTTTATATTAAAGTTTCATTTAAATGATTTATACAGAGTTAATTAACCACTGTTAGAGTTTACTAATATATTTTCAAAGGTGGGTATCAGTTGTAGCATATGGCTAACAAGCAGCTCATTCAGAAGAAGGTTTTGTAGAGTATCAAAAGTAACTTCAGATTTTGGATTTTAAAACAATTGGTGAACATTTTGTTTATAAATACAATGGCAATATTGTCCCAGCTTTCTTTGGCAATCAGTTGCTTCTTCCTGAATTAAAGGTAACAGGGGGAGTATTGGTAAAAGAAAGATGCTGTACTTGGAAAGCTTTGTGTTGCTTGTATCCTAAGCAGTCTAAGCAGGCCAAGTGGAGCCTGTGGGGTGTTTGTGGAGCTGAGGGCTGAGCTGTGAGCAGTGGTGCTGGTCCAGAGGGCGCTGGGGACCTGCCAGGACCTGTCACAGCCACAGGGGCCACTTGGGCCACAGGGGCATCCTCTGGGGTGATGGACATGGCGATATCAAAACGTGCACAGCACAGGGCTGACCAAACACTGCCCTCCACCTCCCCATGCTGACACAGCTACACTGGTGCTCACCTTCACCCGTGGGAATGGTCTCCCTGGCAGCGAGGAGGCTGCTTGTCTTCAGAAACTTTCTGCAAGTGTTACAGAACAGATGTTTTTGATCAAGGCCTGGGCCTTTGGCAGTGTCTGTTCACCACAGGCTGCCTACTGTTACTCTTCCAAGGATGAGAATACTGCCTGAGGAGTAAAGAGAAGCCTTTGGCCTCTTTGGGCTACATTTGCTGTCCTCTGCAGTGTGTGGACAGAATCCCATTAGCAGTGGGGGCCTTAAATCAGGTGCTTCATTGACATGTAAAATATTGCAAACTGGGCATGAAAGTAAAGTACAAGCTAGTGAGCGAGTAAGGTCTTCGTAACACTGTGAGTGTTTTGCACAGATGAAAATCCATATGTTCATAGAAACCACAATGATCTCAGATAAACATAAGTCCAGAGAAGCAAAATAACTGATGCTGATTGTAGATGGCTTTTTAGCTTAGTGTATTTTAAGTCTCTGTCAGTGTATTTGAAGAGTATTTGTTTTAGTGAATGGCAGCTTATGCAGAGGATCACCAAACTATAGCATAGAAATGAAATTATTTCAGTAACAGACACTAATATCTATTTTAATTTGCACATGGATTTCCAGTGTATATGACTATAATATTATATTGTTAAAAATGAGAGGAAAACAACACAAAGGTGTTTGTAAGTATGTTCTATTTCTAGACTTAAGGCTGTATTATGTTGGAATTTTACAAGCCAAGTTTAAATTGTAATATAGAAATTATTTTTATATTATTTTCAAAATACGCTACAGAGCAATATTTTGCGCCTTTATTATAAACAGGGTCATCATTTTAGTAGGTTACTTTCAGAAATGCTGGTAGAAATTAACCATGAAAAGAAAGCTTTGTAAATGTACTTGTTGTTTCTAACTGCTCTGTCTGTTGTGCACATCTGTATCTAATGTGAGTTGAATATACAAATTTTTTTTTTAATTGAAAAGCTTTAAATTTTTCTTTATATATTTTGGTACAACACTGTTCCTCTCTATTTAATTCTCTTCCAGTCCTTACCAATAGCCACTTTTATAAGCAACTTCTGAATAAACATGCATCTGGAAAATGTCGTTACCAAATGAAACATTTCTGCACAGATACTGATTGACTTGGGACATTCATAACACACCCTGAACCCATTGGAGTAGGATTCGTTTTCTTTTTTTTTAAAAAAAAAGAGACTCAGCTATTTATTATTCCTTCAGAATGAAAATCAAGAATGAATAACCCATGCAATCATTTAGCATCTGGGGGAAAAAAAAAATCACTCCAGATCATAGAAATGTCATCCCTAATTGGCAGATACATCCTCTTAATACATATCAAGCATGTATTAGCTTCTTGCAGATTGAAGTGTTCAGATTTTATTTCTTCATAGTTCTCTGTATTGTACATATCAATTACTGATGAACTGTGAAAAACAAAGAGACTTCACAAACTAATGCATATGTTAAATTAGAAGTCTTGTCATTTTTAAAATTCCCTAACTTTTGTGGTTTAGTTTGTTGGGATTTGTTTGTTTAAGAATTACTATTAAGGTATTTGCTGCAACCAAAATTTTCAAACCTGGATACCTAATGATTGTGCATCTGGGTTTCTCCTGATGAGTAGACTGGCTTTAAGGTGTACTGAGCATCAGTTTGTGTGTGAAGAAAAGCTCCCTCTTGGTTTCAGAAAATCAATTGAGTCTTACTCCAACACATATTCAGGTCTTCCTTGTTAACACTCTACACTTCTTTTCATTCAGTGGAATTTATGTTTTATCTTTAGTGATCTTCCATGTGTGAACAAATAATTTGGCTTATTCATAAAGTGATTGTTGCAGTATGGAGAGACTTGCCTTGTACCAAAACACCACATAATTGTTTAACTGTTGCATTCCACTGCTAGGATGGGGAAATAACACCTTATTTTTCCCTTGGGTGTCATGATCTTGTTATTTGTCCAGTTGGGTTATTCCTCTCAAGTGCATATGCTGTTCTGATTGCTTATCATTGTTGTCTGATGGTTTATCTCCCATTCCCTGAATGCCTGTACTGTACCAAGAGAATTGAAATGGCTGATGCACATTTGCACTGTGGAACAGGCCATGTGGCTTAAAGCCACCATGTTCCAAACAGCCTTAAAATGACGACTCTCTGGGGACTGAGAGTCACTTAACTGGATGCAGCCTCTGTCCTACTTCCCCATCTAACCATGACTGTAAAACTTTCTAGCCTGCTATAGTCTGTGTGTCTCTAGACATATTCATCTGAATAGCCTGTAATCTTAACAGAAAATTTTCTTTAAAAAGTTGTGGTTCTTTGATGAGTGTTAGTGTGTCAGGAAACCTTAGTCAAAAGAGGAGATGGAGTAGAAACAGATAAATTATCATAGCTAGTTGGGGAACCAGGGCACCAAAATACTAAAGAGGGGGAAAATAGTTAAGATGTATCAAAACTATTTCCTGACAAGACTGTATGTTTTGTAGATTTTCCTGTATTCTGGGAAGACAGAGAAATGTTTTTGCCATTCATCTCTGCATCTAACAGAGCCTCTTTGTTGCAGAGGCTTGCTGTTGGGGAAGTAGGGAGAAAAGGAAGTTCTCTTCCCTTCTTGAAGCCAATTCTAGTGGCAGAATCATCTGAGATTGCAAAAATATGATCCAGTGTTGGAACTGAACAGTGCCTAACTCCCGTGTGCACTCTGTATTTAATTTCCATTTTGCCCCTTTCAAACACCATTTCTTTAGAAAAGAAGGAGGGGGAAGTTTAAAGACTAAGCTTCTATGTTAATGATCCGGTTTTTCCTTTTCACGTGTGGAATCTATATAAGCATGAAAAGAGTTACACTAGAGTTGCACTTCCCCTGCTGAGAGGTAAAAGCCACCTTTATAGGTAAATTCCATGTAATTGCCTTGCCACAGAGTAAAGTTAGAACCCCTTGGAACAGAACCTTTGCCTGATGAAGGCCGACAGCATGTCGGGAGCCTGAGAGCCATGGCTGCCATAGCCAGAACAGCAGGTCTGGCTCATTCTTGCCTTTAACACAGCTGCAGTTCATTCTGGCCCGTGGTGCCTGAACAGTATTGTTGTAGTGAAGATGAACACTGCCTTGCTGCCATTTGCTTCCAGCTTTGAGTAACAAAAAGCCTTTTCCCTGTGCTTTTGGTTAAAATGTGCAGGAGATGCAGCAGCAGAATGTGGCATCTCAGGCACAGAGAATGCCCCACATCTCCTTTAAATGGGCTTTGCAATCAGGTATGAATTGAAACACAGCCATGTGGGCGTGGCAGGAGTGCTCTCATCTCTCAGCTTTGAAAATTGTGTGCACTTTAAATACTAACAAAAATTAAGCAATGGTTTTATTGTTTATTTGCTCAAGGTTCTGAGTACTGTAAATACAGTCTTTGTATAATGCACAGTGTGTGTACAGTACAGAAATGCTTTTCCCTCAGAGCTGTCGGAGAGCTTTGCATGCACATGGTGCCCAGCTCTGCCCACTCACCATAACCAGGGGGAGCAAACAGGATTTAGGCCTAGACTAAATAATGGAAGAAATTAGTCACATAGACCTAAACAACTGCGAGTTCCAACCATGGTGTTCTAGGCCAGCTTTGACAGCTTTGTACAAAACTCCATCCCAATGACTGAGATTAGGTTTGTGCTCTTTCCTGGGGAGGAGAAATTACTTCTGTGTCTTTTCCAAGCCCATTGCTCTTAGTCTCTAACTCCTGTGTTTGTAATGTGCCAGGCTTAGCATGATTCAGCCAGGAAGCAATTTTTAACATCTCTATAGAGATCTTGTTTTCTTTTTGGAATCCATCTCAAATTTTACTTTGCATTCAATTTTAAGACATAAAATATTGTTATGAATTTTTCATAATGCCTCGAAGTTGTCTCTTGTGGGGCTGAAAGACTTTGTTCTCCTTGGGAGGCCGTGTTCTTCCTCGTTGATTCTCGTGACTAACACTTCTGTATGGAAAAAGTTGAATGAACCATTGAACATATCACTGCTGTTTACATGTTTACATGTACTTCTGCCATTTGGTACACTTCATGTTGTTGAAACCCAATGCCTCTCAGACATGGGCAAAGCTTGAAGGACAGTCTGAAGTACTAGATACAAAAGGTATATGTAGTTACTTCATCAGAACTCTACTGTTGCTATTGTATAATATGCCCCCCAATTGTTCTTTTTTTTTTTTCCCCTGTTCCTAACTTTTTTTAATCTTCTACTTTCTTAGACAAATTCTAAAGCTCTTTGTCCTTAAAGCCGATGATAGATTTTCCAATAGAGAAGATTTGGCTTTCACAGTTCAGGTTGCATGTGGAGTGGCTTGTCTCCCAAACAAGAATTAAAGTAACAGATGTTGCACCCTTGGCTTAGAGAAGTATATTTACTCATTAACTGAGAGTCTCTGCTCAGTTATAACCAAAGCTAATTATATAAAGTGTCAGGACTGGTAATTTGACTCTATCTAATAACCAGGCAAACTCAGCATTTTTAACCCATAGAAATGTACAATAAATGTATTTGTACTTGAAGTCTATTTCAAAGAAAGTAGTTGGCTCTCACTGGGGCTTAAGAAAATGTTAATAAGGAATAAAGTAAGTCTCATTGATTTTGGTTGGCTGAGAATTCAACTTCTTCATAGTCTTACCACTCTTCTCATTTTTCAGAGTCTGAGTTTCTTGTTGCCTTCTATAAGTTTATACTCTTTTAGCAACTATTGACTTAGGCTTTCAATAAACTATGTAATAGAAATTACAGAAATTTATTTATAGCTGAAATTACTTTTCAGGTTTTTTGTTTGATCATTTTCATGCAAAAAGGAATATATTTATCTTTTCCCCTTTTCCCTCCCTATTTATAATTTCAAAACACAATTGGTTGCAGTCACCTTTCTCTGCAAAAGAAAACAGTTGATCATTTTTAAGCTGACTGCCATATTGTTTAAATCCACTGTTCAAAAGAAACAGGAGCATTAATTAATGTTCAAGAATAAGGAATATTTCTTGTTGTGAAAAATGTGAGTTCTTGAGAACCTTTTCTACATGCAGTTTTCATTCAAATTAAATGTCATTTTTAATCTGATCCATACTTTGACAAAGATGATGTGTAAGAGCTGTTTTTAGCAGTTGGATTGTTACTTTGTAAAGTATTAAAGCACTAAACCAATTTTTGCAATAGGTAGTAAAACTTGCTTTTGTTTTGAAAAACTTCCAGTTATAACTGTTGCACTTTTTATAGCAGAACTGTATTTAATTTCTTTCTTTTATGAAAGATTACTCAAAGTAACTGATAGCTCTGTAATCTGTGTGAACTGGCTTCTCCATTATTTGAATCTGAGAGAAGCTACAATGCCTATTCAATAAAATTAACTTATTTCTAAAGTACCTGTTTGCTTGAATTCTTGTTTGTGCTTCCTGTGTGCTCTCTCAGGGTGATGCTGGCCAGACCCCGAATCCCAGGGAAGAAGCAGGGACAAGGATAAGGGGCTGCTGCAATTGGGGGAGGGGGGTGGGGGCAGTTGCCTCAGCACAACCTTGTGTGCTGCTGCCATAAAGTGCATTTAAACAGCAAATTGAGTCCCTTTGCCAAAACTCCACCTGGCTTGGATACCCTGCTGAAATCAAGCTGTTAATACTGTTACCTCAGAGGAAACAAAACAAAAGTAGTTCACGCAGCCTACCATTGCTGTAAACCTCAGATAAAAAGCAAGTACAAGTCCTGTGGGAAAGATTTCGTTCCTCTTGCCCGTTGTAGGGGCAGATTCTCTTATCTAATTTTAGTGTGCATCAGAAATGGTGGCAATGGAACTGCACCATTGGAAAACATCTGTGTCACAGTTACCCAGGTCAAGGTCACACTGGAAATGGAGAGGGCATTGCAGGGGCTGCCCCTTGAGGGCAATAATTGAAGGAAAAGGAAAAAGGCCAAGAGTAGCTTGAGTGAAGAACTTAAAGCAGCAGAAGGATCCTGAAATGGAAGTAGAAGCTGTGGCTGACATGCCAGCCATGTGCCTCCAAGGAGGGGTGATGAAGGCCTCTTCAAGGAGAAGGACTTGGAGGGCTACGCTGGCACTTGATAATAATGGTTCACAGGACTACTAAACAGCTAATCAAAACTCACAAAGTGCAGTGAATCTGAGACAAAAGAAGAAATAAAAAAACAAATTAAAAAAAAAGAGCAAGAATATTATTATTCCTGTAACCATAGTATTTGCCCAAATGTTTAGCTATTTGCAGCATGAGAGAACTCTGTTTGATGAAGCAAAGGCCAAGGCAGTTACCTGAGCTCCTTGAGCTGGAGAAATTCCTAAAGGATTCCTGCCCTCCCTCTCCTGTGCCCCATTTTATGCTTGCAAAATACTTTCTTTTTGCACAGAAAAATGGTAACTCACTGTGTTCACTCAAGAAGGTCACAGAAGCATCTGAACAGAAAAGCCCTAGGTCTCAGTGCTGTGCAGAATGATGCTGAATTGACTTTCTTCATTCTACAGGAACTCATCTTCAGGATGCCTGGAAAGGCTGAAAACTGTCAGAGAGACTGGAAATGAAAGGATGGCAGACTCAAGCACCCACTCCTCTTCCACAACATTCAACAGCCTGTAAGTCATGGTATAGTCAAGTTTCTTTGAAATGTGACATTAGACCCTAGACCTCATCTGCCAATTAGGATAAAAAGCTTGGATTGTTTGAGGAGGAAGGTGGTGCAGCAAGTGACAACAGCTAGTGAAGGATACACCTATTAATGCATTTTAATTAGTAGGTAAAAAAATAAGCTGACACGTTAGCTGTTCTTGTGATTTTCCAGAATTTCTGTGTGCTAGCTGGGTCTGAATACAGTAACAAACACTTTCCAGAAGACTGGCTAATGTGTTACCGAGGTGTTATAAATTTGCCACTAGAACTAAAGAATTTGTGGGGTTGAGAGAACAGGGCACATCCAAGAAGGAAGATGCTTTTTAGGTGGGGCTGTGCTTATAGGCAGCACTGTTTCTGCTACAGCATCCAGATCTTTCCTGAGGAGCAGAGTGTAGCTATGGAAGAAAACACCCATGTTCATGTCAGCTCTGTCAGTGTCCCCACGTGGTACCCACAGATGTGGATGGTAGTGGCTGCTCTTTGGTCAGTGTCATCTGAGAGCTGGATGAACCCAGCAAGCTCATTTCCCACGTGGCAATTCAATCTGTTGCTGTCTGGTGGCCTGTGAGGTGTGTGAAGTGCCTCTGCCTTAGAGCTGCACAGTCGTGACAGGCTGTGTATCTTCATAACTGATAAAAGCTGTACTGCAGCCAGTCTGCTTTGCCTTTGGCTTCTGTTCTTCACACAGTGACTCTTGGTTTGTGAGGAAATTATCAGAGAAGCCAGGAGCTCATTAGCTATAGCATAAACATCTAACAAATCTGGGCTTCTAAGGCTTGTGGTCAATACTGCTGTCATATTTTATTATCAAAAATAATTGGAAGCAAATACAAAATATAAATACAGCAGCATCACATTTACCATATAGTGCTTCTTATTAAAAAATGCAGGTAGCACCAAATATCTAAAATACTTATTACCCTGTCATATGGGCAAACCTTTTTAAAATTAGAAATATTGTTTATTAGAAAAGATACTCTCTAGTATGTCCTCATTCTTTCATGGGAGATGACATTTACCTTCATGAGCTCAAAAATAAACAGATCCTCATCCAGCATGTTTGCAAAGAGGTTTTGTGGAACTGGAGACATGAGGGTAAGTGTTTATCAGGCAGAAAAGGTATGATTAGGAATAGTACTGAATAATTCCCAGGGATTTTTCCTAGCAACAGCCCTTCCTAGATCACAGTTATGCTTACAGGGAATGGCAGTTCTAAGTTAAAAAGATAATTTTTGTGTGATACTCCACAAAGAAAATCTTTTTAGAGGCACTTCAGAGGAAGGTACAGCTTTAGATCCTGACTGCTGCCCCTTGACATGTTCCACTTGTGTCAGGTGTCTGACAGAAAGGTTCCCTGTGCTGTCAGGAATTTACAAGCTGGGCTCAGTCCAGACTGAGGTGACCCCTACAGTATAAAGATCAGTGTATGTGACAGTGCATCTGGATTGCAATTGGAGAGTAGAGAGCCAGATTCCTCCCTTGGAAGGGGGCAAGGATGCCATCCCTGTGTGTGTTGGTTGCAAGGTGCTGGGCAGAAGAGGCTGAGCAGGCAAGCAGGGAGGCCCTGCTCTGAAGCAGCTGCTGTTTGGAGGGCAGTGGGATGTGAGCACAAGAACAGAAGATGACCCAGGAAAAGCTTTTTTATTCTGTGGTAACACAAACACCGGTAGAAGCCTATGTCAGCTGAGGGATGTGAACATAAAAACCATTGACATCAGTAAAACAGCAGAATTTTGAAAGCATTGCACACATTATCCATCATATTTCAGCTCCTGTAACCAATAGGGTGGAGTTTTTTTCCAAGAATCTGCTATCTCAGTTCATAAAGCCACTTTTCTGGACTTACAATCACCCTGTACTTCAGGCAGATTATCTGAAGGGCCTGGTGAGGGTGCTGCATAGCTTAGCTGTGATTTTTCTTTCACTGTGTAACTTCATGCACAGGCCTAGGCATGTTATCAGGTCTGGCCCTCCCCAAAGCCAGATCACAACACCCAGAGAAGAGGGAGCCCAAGCACAGCACAGACGTAGCCAAAAACACAGCCACAGCACAGCTGTGATTTAAGGCTGGCCATTCAGCTGTGCCTTTACTCCTATTTAATAGCAGTTAAGTGGTGAAGTGCTGTCTCCTTGAAAAGCTTCCCCTCTCTTAGCAAACACCACATGCAATTTTTACAGTGACTTGTAGCATATTTTTACTCTTGAAATACAACCCTTCCATTTTAGATCTCCTTAATCACAGTGATTTTGTGGAGAATAACAAAATTTCCATTCCTGGACTTAAAACTTGACTTTTTTTTCCTTATTTCCTTCAGCATTAATTATTCCTCCTAAAAATAGACAGATGTGGTCCAAAAATATCCAGTGGAGCCTTAATGAAAGGTTTCTTGCAGTGAAGCCAACAGCCAGACCTGATTTATTCACCCAGTCTTGTTGTTTTTGCAGACCCACCCTGCACCAGGTTCCTGTTTCCAGGCTTGTCTCTTATTTGCTCACCCAGTTAATCAGTGCAGCTGCCTGCGAGGGCACGGTAAGGGGAAGCCATCCCCTACCCAGTCTTCTGGGGAGGCTGCAGAGACTGGGGAGTGTGTGACTGCCTTCAAACCTTCCCCTCTGAGAGCAGCTCCTCTGGTGCAGGGAGGAAGGTGCATGTAGGTCATTTCCTTGGAGGGATCTGCCAAGCTGCTGTGCCTGGGAGCACGGGTGTCTCCCTTGGCTGGCCCTGCGAGCTGGCAGCAGAGGAGGCACGGCATTCCTGGGCAAAACTTTCTTCTTTCTCCTTCTGTCAAGTCATCCTGTTCCTCCCAGCAGGCTGCAAACGCAGTTTGTACAGCAACCTCAGAGAGGGAAACCTTGAGATTTGTTTTATGCCTTCCAAAGTCAACAAAACACTTGGAAGTTAAACCAAACCTGCAAGGCCTTGCAACTTCATGGATAATTTCAAAGGGTTTGAGTTGGTTCTCAAACTCAGCTCTGAGGAGTGGTGATTCTGTGTTTTGGTGTAGGAAGTCTTGATACAGCCTGGTTTGGGGCCAGCCACTTGTGGGTGTGCCCATCTCATTACTCCCCTCTGGGCAGATGCTACCTGTGATGTTGATTCTTAGACCTATGTAAGCTTCCAAGGGTGGCATTTCGAGAGTCCCAAACTGACATCTTTTTTGCAAAGGGTGGGGCATGAGGATTAAGAAAAAAAATGCAGGGTCTTTGAAGTGCAAGGCTTTGAAGTTTAAAAAAAGCTAGCAAATTTCTGTTGCAGTTCACTGTCTGCGGAAAATCTGGAATCTAAGACTTTTGACCAAAGAGGCTGGATAATATTTAGAAGTAACAGACTGGGGAAGCGTGGCTTTAATGTTTTAACTGTTTATACAGTGGTGGAGAAGGTGAGCTTGATTCAAAGAGTGTGTACCAAAAAACACTGTCAGTCTCTGCCTTCCTTCTGTTCCACTCTGGGACTTTGAGTGCATTCAGATCACGGACATAAAATGTGTGTGTGGTGGAAGGGGGAGGGAGGAATTTCTCTCTTCCCGTTGCTATTGTGTTTTGTTATGTTTCGTGTCTGTTCAGTTTGTCTCCAGGATCAGAGAAGTGACTCAGAAAGTTATTTCCACAATAGGAGAGCATGGGAAAACACAAACATTAGTTTCTTAAAGACACACAGCCCTGTTTATCACACACTGACATGCCTCACCTTCTGACTGCTGCAATTGCTACCACGTGAGCTACCTTACTCCTTTCTTTAGAACCCTGTTAGGATTTTGCACCTTAGGCCTTTCCTTTTGTGTCTAGAAAATTACATCAAACTTCCCTACCCTCTACTCCTTCCTTGTTTTTCTATACTTATCTTCCCCCTCTTTAACTTACCTTCCCCATTTATTGCACCTCTCATCTGTTCCTCACATTGGCTCATCTCATCCCTCTTTCTGTGCTGCCATACACGTGAGAGTCTCTAAGCAGCATCATCTCTCATGTCCTTCAGCTGGGCCTTTTTTCTCAATGGTGTTCTCATATCCAGCAACTTGGCAATACCACACCTGGTCCCAGTCCCACCTGGTATGCCTTGGGGAGAACACTTGGGCTAGCTCTGAACAAGCCAGCCTGGGCTCTATGGACCTTTGGGACCCTTTGGAGTATTCCCTGTAGGTCCTAGTGCGGCAGGCCCGGACCTGCTGTGCTGTGCTCAGCCAGGCACAATCATCCAGTGATGCAGAGAAGAAACATCAGCTCAGCAGAAACCTGGCAGCAACAGCATCCTGGAACCTCCCTTAGTCCGGCCCCGGGTGCCAACCCTTCCTTTTTGATTGGATATTTGTTTCAGCCAGCAGGAGCCAAAGATTAAATCTACCTCCTGCCAGTGCCAACCAGGTGGGACAGGTTGATCCTTGATTTACAATTATGATGAGGTAGCAATTTTACTCTCGGGCTCTTTTCTCTTGCTGAGGTAGAGCTATTACTAAGCTCAGTGGTTTGGTTTTGTTAGCAGATCTTTGCAACCTGCTCTTGCCTATAACCCCCCTCAGGTTTTCTTGTGTCTCTTTGTCTCTTTTCTTCTCTTGTTTTTTTTTTTTTCTTTGATGACTTGTTTAACAAAGTATTTGTTGCCCAAAGCACAAATCTGCCCCAAAAGCCTGTGTTCAGTCACGCTTCTCTCTTCCCCCCTTGCTGCTCACATATCTGGACATCCAGACTCCATCCTTTTTCTCCTACATGCATTGAGAAATCTGTTCAGATAATTCCTCCCTTTCTCTTTATCCTCTTAGCTGTGCCAGCAGTGCCATGTAGCTGGCTAAACACATGTGCTTGCCTGCTTCAACACTGCTCAGCTCCCTTCTCTGCTGCTCTTGGAAAACATGCTGCAGTTTTCTGCTTCTCTCCAAACATGCTGCCTTGCTTGCTTGCTCTGAAATTCTGTAGGAAGCCCCACGTGTATTCTGGTGCTGTACAAGCCTTTCAAGTCAGCTGCTACAAACACTTGTCTCATTGTCCTCACCTCATTTTATTTCAATCTTCATCTTCTCTCACTTTTCTATCTCTTTCTATTGACTGCATATTTATATTTATGTCACTTCAATCTCTTGCAGTCAACTAGCAAAGCATGTCATAGGTGTGGTTCCTTGAAAAGCCAGCACAATGAATCTTAAGGTGAATTACTTTGAAGCCAGAAATTATACACAGGTAAATGGAAATGGGAAAATCCCATTCTAGCATTATTCTTGCTTCTCTTCTGAAATGCTGGACTACTGCCAGGTCTCTGAACATTTCATGGCAAACGCTGAGTCACAGGCAAGACAGAAACCCTTGCAAGACAGAAAAGGAGGCAGGAGAGATGCACGCTCCTTGCATTTAGGAACCAGAGAGGAGAAGCAGGACAGAATGTGTTAACAAACATATTCCAAGTGTGGGTGCCTGGGCAGGGAGGCACATTACATTACAGTATCAAGGCAGCAACTCCAGACTTAAACTGTAAAGCCATAGTCCTTTGGAGGGAATTGTTTCCCTTTTCACCCTTTAGCAAGTTTAGGAAGCAATCTCTGACTGCTCTTCTGTTACCAAACACGAGGTGGATCTTTCACTGTAGGAAGACTTTGGGAATGCTACTGTTTAGGGCCTATTGTAACAAACAGTGCCTAGAAGTGTTGTGTAACCTGTATTCTCAAGAAATTCAGATTTGTTCCTTGATATCTGACAATGCCTTATGTTTTTGAGAAAGTGGCTCAAATATTTGTTTCAATTTTCTTATCTTTAAAATTAGGAAAGAACATTTCAGGATACTGTGACGTTACATTGCTACTGTTTTGACATGGTATTGCTACTTGCAGAGATGATATCAGAAATTTGCAAAGAGCTGGGCTTTGAAAGAAAGGATGGCTGACTGTCTGAACTTCAGGTCACACATATTAATCCCATAAGCATCTTGTAAAAAAAATGCAATATATACCACCTTTGAGAAAGGAATTTCACTATGCAACTACAAAATACCAGTTAAAGCACAGAATACAAAACAAACATCACAAAAACTTTCTCTGAAGTGTTAAAAGAAATCCCATTTTTAGCAATAGCACTGGGTGAAATTTAAATAATGACACCAAACAAGCTATCAAGTCTCAAATGAACAGCAGAAATATTAACAATTGATGCTTTTTAGGTGATAAATAGAGAAGGAAATTAAGAGAAAACCCATATTTCATAGTTATAAGTTTTATTTTGGAAAATGTAAACCTCACTAACCATGCATACAAGTTAAGACAATATTTTACAGTTCTTTTCTTCCTTTTTTCATTTTTTTCCTTTTATAGTTGCATAGGACATTATCACAATATATAATCTATGCAATACAAAATACATAAAAAGTTACAGCAGAGCAAGAATAGATGAACATATAACTGTACAAATGTAATACTTCAATGTAGTGATTTAAAGAGTTGAAAAGTGAGCCACGGAAGCTTTCATGTGCTGCTGATAAACCTGTACAAGTGAGGATGATGCTGGCAGCTTTGCAGTTCACTGCAGCTGGAAGTTTAGCTGTGACCACGTGCACACTCCCCAGCACGCGTGTCCCCTGTCCCCCACTCAGGCATGTGCTGCTGGAAAAGCACATGTGCACGCACACACGTGTCCCCCAAATGCACAATATACACAGGTAAATGCACCTGTATCCAGAGATGAAACTCAACCACAAATCTCCAACAGGTTCAAAAATTCCCCATGCAATGGCATTTGGATCTAGGGATTTGGTTCAGGCCCATCACTAGTTAAAATGAAATGGATACCTATTTTTGCTCTGTAGACATCCCTTCATTAGTCAGTGTGTAGTACAGACACACTGCTGTGTATTTATGTATACACACATACACTATACAATACACACATATATATCTTTTTATATATATATGTGCATATGCTTATATAAATCCATATATATAAATATATATATTTATAAAAACCTATACCAGTGGATGGGCTTTTGCATTCTATATTCTGGCTTATGGGATAAACAAGAATCATTTGGGTATTTTCTTCTGCCTAAGGCTATAGCTCTTATCCCCGAGAGTTACAAATACAGATGTTCATCATACCATTCACTGACATAGACTAGATGTTAGCACCCAATGCATGAACAGATGGTGTGATGGAGTAAAAGAGCACCTGAAAGTTAGTTTGTAGGCATGACCTGATGAAATTAGTAAATCTAATGGCAATGAAAATGCAAAAACAACACTGCACTTCACAAAATACAAATTCTGTAACTCATGACAAGCACTGGAGACAAGCAGTTGTGAAACAGGTCTGCTCCTCACACAGCCTGTGTGAGACAAGGAGAGTGCTGAACGTCTGGGTAGAGGGTAATGAGGTTTAAAGGTGTACAGAGGCTCTCATAGCTACAACTTCTTGCAAGGGTTAATGCAGTAAAGAGGGTGGGATACGGACAGGAATTAGGCGTTACCATCGAACGGAGGCTTCTGATGACTTGTCATAAATATGTACTTTTGCAGTTATGTAAACAGATACTAGGCGTGTGTAATAAAAGCAAGGAACAATTAATTTGCAGATACAAAAAATTCTCACAAAATCTAGCTGCCAGGAATTTACCAGGACTGCTTTCTAAGAAGCAGGATGAAAACTGAAGTCATGTTGCCATTAGGCCTTTGCACAGGGAGAGGTTAATGGAAGGAGTGAATGTGTATCTAAGAGCATCTTTAGTTTCACCTGGTAGCGAGGTGATGATTTGCACTTGCACCTGTTTCCTATAGAAAGGCAGTTCAGCTCAACACTTAGAGAAGAAGTTAGAGTCATGGCTGGAGAAAAACAAACTTCAGCATTTTCTTAATAATAGTAAAGCTGTTGTTACTACCATCTGGAACGGAAAAAAAAAAATCATGGCAATGTTGTATTTTGTGAGAACACCTCAACAGATTGAATGGGGAAAGGAGGAGGCAGGAGAGATGCACACTCCTCCAGATGGGAAACCTGCACCTTGCCAGAGCAGTATTTCCTGAGTGTGACATGTTTGTTGCTGTGCCAGGAGACTGTTTTAGATTATACTGCTGGGTGAAACAACAGAAGGGTAAAAATCTGAGGTTAGTTTGGATCAGCAAACATTTCAAAACATAATTTGAGCTGTTCTGACTTCTCATATCTGCAAAACTCAGGAGGAACCATCATGAGAATGGAGTCTATAATGACCTTGCTGATCATAAGACATTTCTAGCAGATGCTAGAAAACCCCAAACACTCTTTTTTCATATGAAAATATTAAAAGAAGTTTTTCTTTGCATCCAATTTTGGAAAATACTAGTGGTTTAGAATTTACTATTTTATCCTAAAACTATAATGTATTAAACTTTTAATGTAGATATTTGAAACTCTATCTGGGATTTTAAAACACAGTAACTTGACTGTCAGCCTAATACATGCTGAGGTATTTACAGCTAAGATGTAAAACCAAAAAAGTTTTAATGACCAAATTCAGAATAATTCCTGAAAGTGTCCTTGAACGGACTACATACAGCCCCATGATGTTATCATTAAATGAACTGACTGAACTGGAAATTTGACTTTGAACCAATTCATTTTCTCCTGCTGAAACTTGAAAAATTATTAGTAAAATTTATGAAGAATATGAGTAAAATATTAGGTCACTGTTTGAGTTAAAGATTACATAGTTCAGTGTCCCTCAGAATAGGTTGTCCCATAACCTTTATATCCTATAATCTCAGTACTAATAAAACGTGGTGCAAATATTCCTTCTCCAGGCTAGTAAAACAACTTGTTTGTAATGCATAAACTGATTCATGCTGAATTATTAAGTCCTGAATAAATGAACTGGAGTGGTTCCTCCTTTCCTGAAGATTAAATGATGCTGTTGTTTGAAAAGGTTTGATTTTAAAACAAAATGAATTTGGAACATGAAGCCTATAATGTTTGCCAATACATAGTGCTCCTATGATTTTGCTTGTTCCCCCTCTCCTCCATATACCTCTCTTAAGGTATAATGATAATGAGAAATGTGTTTGACTTGTTTTGAAGTATGTGCATGACAGCTGACCTGTAGAATTCCTTGAGCTAGATATCTGAAATACCTCTCTACTAACTACATCACAAGAGCACTTCTAGAAGTGACAGAAATTATTGGAATGTGAATTCCTGTTACCTGAATTCTATCAAGTTGTTAAAATTGTGCATCTCAGTACATGAGATTAAAAAAAATAAGAAAATAGGAAATTTGCTGAGGCCAACAGATCTGATTTTACCCTAACTCCAGAGCTTGGGCAACTCATCACATTAACTCTATTTGTCATTTTGGAAAAAAACCTTACTATGTTCTTTCATTTTCTGTGAAATGAAACAGCAGAATTGTGCCTCTCACAACTTCCAATTCAAAGGGGGAAATTAACAGAGGTGAAATCTGAAGCAAATGAACATGAAAAAAAATACTGAAACATCTGCACTTGTTTAGATTTATAGTTGTATTTGTATTGATAAATACTTAGAGTATTTATCTATACAACTAACAGAACATGTAGTATTAGGAATAATGTATATTATGGAAGTACCTATGAAACTACTTGGAAATCTACATTAGCTTCTCACAGTTAACATACAGTACAATAAAACCTTGCAAAACTGGATCAATGCAAAGCAGCAAGTAAGATACAGGTTCATTGGGAATCTGGAGGCATTTGCTTAATAGCAAATGACAGGTTTGGCATAGAGTTTCTTTTCACCATGCTACACTTAACTGCATTTATACCCTACAGTAAAAACAGCAAACATCCCAAAATTCCAGAATCAAAAGGACCTGAATTGATAATACGCACCATCAGACCCAGACAAACCAAGGAATGTGTATTTGCTCCCAGCAAGGTTTTCAGTAAATCACTACGCTCCTGGTCTGTTATTATATTTTCTACCATATAAAACATAAAAATCTACCTCCTTGTGCTCTATCTAGTGTTAAATATTTGAAAGTTATTGAAAACTAGCCAACATTCCCTTTCTGTTATTAAGCAGTTATTCAGAAATAAGAGCACCTTGCTTTATGCTGGTATGTGTATTTTTGAGAAACTTGAAGTAGTGCTGAGCTATAATGTAATTTTATTTTAAACTTAAAAATGCATATTTTATTATTCCAGTCAGAAGATACCTTATGATTTTCACTTCCTTTTATCAACGACCACAATTTTGATGCAACAGAATACAGGAACTGTGTCTTAGCCAATTTTTCTTTCTAAGATACAGCTGTACAGTAGGTAAGTACCTTGATAACAGTTTTGGTGGGCATTGGTTCAGTAATGCTATTTCCGTAGTTAATTAAAAAAAAAACAAACAACAAAATAACGCAAAACAAAACAAAGGAAGAAGAAATAAAGGAAATTGTTCAAGTCAGTGTGGTTTGATTTGAATATTCTGTTGGTCCCATACTGAACAGGCAGTGCAGATAGCTTAACAACTTGGAGAGAGTGACAACAGAATGCCTCTGAGATTCCAGGCCACCTTGCCATAAAATGTTACCCAGTGTAAATTTGTTTCTTTGTGATTTAGGTTACTCATTTAAGGCATCTTGTTGAAAAATTTTTCTCAGAATTTTATCTAGCATGAAACAAACCAACCAACAAGTTTATCAACCTCACAGAGATTTTTGCAATTGGAAGTTGGCTTTGGAGCATCTTGAGCATGAAGTGAGAAGACAGCTTGCTACCATAGGCAGAGGGCAGCTTGAAGAAAGACAAGATTCCTGTCTGGACACTCCCCAACACAGGTGAATAATCAGGAAAACGAGCAATGGAAGAGTCTGGTACTACATTCCAGTATTGGGCTGGTTTCTGTATTGTTTGCTTGTTTTTTATTTTTTCCCCAGTGTGTGAAAGAACCTAACAAAAAGCTTCTGAGTGCAATTGTATTTACAGAGTAAGGCCGTGGTTAGGGTGTGTCTTCATTGTAATTATTGTGTAACATAAATATCCATCCCTGAGAAAGGAGAAGGGGGACACAAATCCAACACAGTTGATTTTTAAGTGTATGTATGCTTATATTGTGCAATCCGGTTTTACAAACTACTTCGACACCTGAGGTGAATTAAGCAGATTTTTTTCCTTTTTTTTAGACATTTTTCGTTTTCTTATCAAGAATAATGAAGAGGATCCACAAATGGTTGCAAAATATATGAAATATTGAGACAGCAGGAGTCACTAAGTGTAACATGTAAGTTTGTCTGTCCATGAGGTTAGAATAGCCACTTATGTGGTCGGGTAAAGAAAATCTGACTAAAAATTGCAGTGAGAGGCAGCTATTTACTGATTTTTAAAAAAGAGAGGGCGGGAACTGAAGGAGGGGAAGCAACAGAGTTTTTTAAATGTGTGCAACACAAACAAAACTCCACGTTAGGCATTAGAGGCAAAGTGCTGACATCCAGTGCAGGTAGTCTATGGGGAGCTGGCGGGGCTGATGGTGGGGCTCGAGGCGTCCGAGCGGCTGTAGTCACTGACAGAGCCTGTCCTGGAGCCGCCGCCGCTCCGCCTCTTGAGCATGCTGGGGTGGAAGTTGGCGTGGCGCCGGGCGTGCTTGGTCAGGTGGTCGCTGCGCATGAAGCGTTTCTCACACAGTGGGCAGCTGAACTTCTTCTCTCCGGTGTGAGTGCGGTAGTGCCGGGCCAGCTCATCCGAGCGAGCGAACTTCTTGTTACAGCCCTGCCAGTTGCATTCAAAAGGACGCTCACCTGCAGGGAGCAAACACGGCACGGTTAGAAGGGAGAGCAGTGTCTTCCACGGGCTATTTTTTGGTATGCAGAATATAGAATAAAAAGGTTGGAAGCAAGGTGGATGCCATTTGGCACTAAGTGGATGGAGGTGTTACCCTCTGCCAGAGTAGACTGCTGTGCTATTCCAACCCATTAAAAAATGCTGTCAAACTAGTCATACACCTTGTTTGATTATGGGTCTTCAGAGATGCCGGGCTCCTGATCCTTCCATGGTTATCTCACATCTCTTGTGGTCTGTTGAACTTTATGACTTAATAATATCTGTATTGAGCTTTATAGTATATTCACTTATTCCTCCAAGCTGTCCCTATGTGTCTGAATAGGTGCAGAAGTTTAGAAGGCATGATGAGGTAGTCTTTTTCAGCTATTTAGAAAGTTATGGTAAAAATACGAAATGGCAATTTTGAGGCACTGGATGTGAGTCTCTCCCCTTGTACTCTCCACAGCTGTGCCTGTGTTTTGTGCATTTGCTACAAAGTACTGCAGTTTCCTTTGTTCACTGCCTTAGGTCTCACTCAGAAGTGAGGCAGGGAGCGCTGTATTCCAGCGGGGGACAGGTGTCACCTTGAAGGTACCAGCCTTTTTTGAACAGCTTACATAGACCTTGTGAGCTGTGGCACTGAAGCTTGGAGCAATGAGCAGAGAGCTCACAGAAGGAGCGATCTGGTGACCTGGTGTAGGTCTCAGACATGGCATGGACGCCTGGTGCTGTTCTGGGGCTGTGCACTGTGGTAGATGTGCAGCCTAGGAAGCTCTGCTGAGGCAGACAGAAGTAGCATTGTTGTTGGGTAGATGGGTATCTGGAATCTATTCCCAGCTCCATCGCTGATGTGCTGCATAGCTTGGGTATCTCATATTATCTGCTTCCATCCTTAGTTTCTCCATTCCATAAAAATGAAAATGTTAAATCAGGAAATTTGCTGTCAATTATTTCTGCTTATTGCTTTGTTTCTTACTGTCACTGAGTCTAAACATCACACATTCTTTAATTGTTATTGATTTAGAACATTTTGTGAATACATAAATACATAGACTTAGCATTTTTGGTAGTTGTAATTTTAGTAACTTCCTACTTGCGCTAATCCTAATGTTTCTAATTCTGAATAGCCTGATCAAGAGGCCCAGAAAGCTACATAAATTGTGGGCCAAAATAAGAAATAAAAGTTCTCTCCACAGTACACTGAATAGGAAATAAAGAAAGAAATTAGCCTCTTGGAGAAAATCGATATACCTTAATTAAAACTGTCAGAGATAAAAACTGAGCCCAGCAAATCTTCCATCTAAGCAGCCAATAATCTGCTTTAAATTCACAGATTTGGCAATAACATTTATCTCCAGAATCTGCTTAGGAGGCTCCTGCTCAGAAAAATAGTTTTATAGGTTCCTTTTCTCTCTGTTCATGAGGCCTCCAAGATACTTCAGCCAAATCTCAAACAGACAAGCAATGAACAGACAAGCAAGTCTTTTTAAAATAGGATTTTGTTCAAGAATCTGGAGAAAGCAAGTGTCCCTGATATTTCCCTGATTATTTAGGAGAAAGACCAATGCTCACTAAAACCAGTTGTTCCTAAGTACATTTGGTGGATTTCATTACACCTACAACCACAATGCATATTGCAGTGGTCGCATCTATGCAGTACACACAGATATTGTCATATGGAGAACTGTGACCATCCCACCCAGGGACTGGCATAAGGCACCAAAGATGAACAGAACTGTGGCTTCCCCTGACGTAAAGCCTAAAAAATTCAGGGTTACACAAATAAATTTAAGAATAAAACCACAACCAACTGGATTTAAAGGATATAGTCTTGCTGCATAAAATAACCCATGCAAATCCATTCAATGTCCTCCTTAACCTTATTCTGCCTGCAAACTGTCAGGGACTGAACTCTCCATCTGCTGCTAGAAACAGAAAACAAATGTGTTCTGGCTGTTTGTCATCTGTCCAGTCGTGTTCTTAGATATGTTCCTGCCTGTGGTGGGACATGCCTGGGGTGTGACAGCCGTGTTGTGTGACCACATTCACTGATCTTGTCCCTATGTTTTAGTCATAGTACAGATATACATCTAAGAGGACTTTAGAACCCATGGGAGGAAGGGCAGTGAGGCATGGTCTGAGGGGTAGGTCTGGCCTGCAGAATCAAAGTTCCTCATCCCTGAGCTATGGCATAAATTTTTGCTAAGACAACAGTCTTTGGAGGTTTCTGTTGCCTGAGTTAATGTCTCAGTTTATTTTTATTACAAATGGTATCAGCAAATGTTCTCCACTTGAAGAACTGTCCCGTGAAATGAGTGCTTTCAGACAAGGAAGGCAAAAGTTTTCACGCAATGTTTTGCATCTGCTGTTGAGACCACCATGAAGCACAGGAAAAATGGTACCTTCTGTTCCCATCAGTTTAATGGCACCAGCTGCTCCTGTCCATTGTTCTAGCATTTGGGAGCCAGCAGTAGGCACAACATTCCAGCTCCTAAAGAGAGAGGTGGTTCTGAAGCAGGATTGTGTAAGCTCAGTGTTAATCCAGCACTATCAGGTGATGAAGATATTGCACAACTTATCTCCCCTTCTCACTGCACATCAGGTCTGGATGAGGATATTCAGATTCCCACTCATCCATCTGATTTGATGTTGATGTGGTGAGGATTTGGGTGCTGAGCCAAAAAACGTGGTATTTCTTCCACTGTATATCTACCATTCCAGTACTTTGCCTTCCTAGGGACTATTTTCCCCCTCAGTCCTCTCTAGTCTTGATTTTATATCTTCTTGGTACTTGTCTTTAAGTTTCTTGGCCAAATGATTTTCCACTGACAGCTGGCATCACTCTAGTAGTGGTAACAGTTCTCTAGAGGACTTCCCAGCTTTGTTGAGGTTTAGTAATTCCTCTTCAAAGAAAAACTGTATTGTTAGGAAATGCTGGGTGCCTTGTGTGAAGATATAGGAGTCATTATTGTTTGTAAAAAATTAGTACACAGTCTGGAACAAAGTTGCTGGGGGGCATTAATTAAGGCAAGACCCAGCTGCTGCTCCAAAACCACACATGGAAATTCACAGTCTGTCATCATTCTCATCTCTCAAGCAGAAGGGATGTGGTTTTCTGTGCAGGTAAGTTACATAAATGTCCTTTTACCAGCAGTAAAGCAATCAACAGAATGAGAGATTATATGAATTGATTGCCTAATCTCATTAGGGAACATGCAGCCACAGTACAACGTTCCTGCATGAGCAGTAACCCATGGACATATTGTACTCAACAGAGAGCTTTCACCATTGAAATGGCTGTAACATGGCACAATGAGGATTCTTTCAGCTCCATTTCAGGCAATGGTGAAGTCAGAATTTTACCTTTATACACTGAGTGAAGAATTTGATCTTGTAGATAATTGTAGAAGTGTTTTCAAGTATCTTAGATATGTCAGGAAACACATCAAGCGTGTGAATATGTATACTGAGAGCCTTAATGCTGTGCCTTGGCAGCAGCAGTATCTTTGTGCATTATGAGCCTTACTAACAGGTCTCCAAGAGTCCTACATTTCCAAAGGATAAAGATGCTTGAAAATAAATTAATCAAAACACAACTATGTCTTCTTTATCTTTGGAGAGGCAGGCCTTTAAAATATAGGGAATACTGTAAATTATTTTTTCACAATTTTAAATTGGTTTGGATATCCATGTTCCAAATCCTACTAAATGGTAAGCTTTCTAGCTCCTTTGTCAGGGCATATGACATCTAACTTGTGTTTAAGTTACACAAACTGATGGAAAAACATCACATTGGAGAATTAGATTCAGCTGATCTCAACTGAAAATTACACAAGCAAGAACATTTTTGGCTTTTTCCTGAACTTCATAAAGTAAAAAAAAAAGGCAGGTAGTGTAAAGCCACATTAAGAAACTTGCAGTGCTCACCACGTGAAAGTGCCAAGGGAAAGTACGTGAGCTCTACAGGTGCACTGAGTTCTGAATTCCTTTCAGGGGCACAGGCCTAGCTGCTCATATTGTCTGGCAGAGCAGCCTGCCAAAGGAAACCCAGAGTTGCCTGGGCTATAGAAACAGCATGAAAAAAATGCACCTCTATCCTCTCTTGCTGGAAAGGATTTGGAAGCAACTAGAGCCAGCCTGTTCTTATGATATTACATAAAGGTCCTTTGTATTATTCTGTAGTTTTTCAATCATTATATAGTGAGGCAACTGTATGTAGTTATGGGAAACAAAAACTAAAGAGATGGTGGCACCAGATCTGATGTCTGCAGGGCTTGATTTGTACAATCCTTTTAGTGCACATATAGTTTTGAGGACTCTTTTCCTATGTAGTGAGCCTTCTGTACAGACCCTGGAGTAATCTGCTTCCTGCTTCACCAATTCATCTGATATCCAGCATCTGAATATCAATTAAACAAAGATAGCAAGTACTGTACAGCCCTAAGCATACTTTAGAAATAACCTACTAATGACTGAAATGCCCAAACAGTTTGGGACAATTGTGAACCTAACCATTTTCCAACTTAAAATGCAAAGATTAGGCAATTGTATTTGAAGAATTTGAAGTGTCATATCCACTGCCCTACAGATCAGAGCATTATCAAGTCAAACCACATACTAGGTGCTATTTTTTTCAATTTAACTAATGTAATAGCTCTGCATATTATGTTAGCATCTTTAAGCACATATCAAGGCCATGCAGTAACAAAGAAATTTGTATCCTGGGAATTCCATGAGTGTCTGCAAAACCAGAAACAGTAAACCAAAAACAACTTTCTGTGATCTTTAGTCTGTTCTGCTGCTTCCCAGAACAGGGTTGAATGTTGTTATAAAAACAGACTAGAAGCCTGAACATGCCACTGTATGCTATTCTTATATTTCTACATCTTCATATACATAATTAAGAGTATATTTGGAAACACAGATCAGCAGGCTGGGTGGGGAGGATGAGGGGCAGACAGTTAAATAGAGATGTGACTGAAGAGGTCTTCCTCCAGGAGAGGAAATGCTATCTTGGGAAAAACATTCAGCCAAGCAGACTATGTTCCTTGAGACTGGGCTGTTACTTGGAAAAAAAAACCAACCCAAAAAAAACAAACCCCAAAAAATTGAGGAAAGGTCATCCTTCAATAGTACTGGTATGTATTTATGGCTGTTTCAATTTCTGATATTCTCTTGTTTATAAAAAAGTCCTTTTGCATGGTCAAATAACAAATCCATAATCTCAGTGCAAGAGAGCATAAGGCTTTGATGTTAGGCAAATGGTGGTTTCTTTATTAAATATTTTAAAAGGGATCAAAAATTCCTACAAGATGAAACCACTTAGTTTTAAATTAATGATTTTGGGGATGATATTTCATAACCAAATGCAATCAGGTTTTTTTACAACTGCTTTTGTGTCTGTTCAACAGCTTTGGAGTGTCTTGGCCACCTTCAAACACATCTAACAGAGGTAGCAAATTCAGCAATATTAAGCTTCACTAGTTCCAGGGAAATAAGGATGTTTTAGTAATGTTCACAGTGAAAAGAAAAGTTATAGGGTGAATTAGACTGTCACTAGATACCGGAAACCCAGTGTGGGAGTGTGATATGAATGTCCAAATCCAAGAAAGGCTCCAGTTAGAGTTCCCATGTTACTGGACCCTGGCACATAACAGTCCCCATGCCCCTAGGACACACAGCAACAGCAGTTAGGTTGCATTAGGACCTGCAGACAGAAGCAGGCAAAGTCCTGCTAATTCCATTATCTGTCATGTGACCTTTTTTTAGGGACTGGAGTTCTCAGAATTCCAGCAGGCACATATCCAGGCAGCTACAAAGTTCATTCACTTTAAAGTGTGCATGTCTTTATTTTGACCTTAAGAAATCCAGTCACTACATTTATAAATTACTGGATCTTATGTTTCCTGTGTGCATAGGAAATTACTACTGAGCAGGAGTGCAACAGCTACCATCCATGATTGAAATCCTTGGTTTTTATGCTGCACTTCAACATTTTCGTTGAGTTATTTAGACATGTATGAATGTTTCTTGAAAGGAGAATTTCCAAGTGGCAAGTTTATATTTGAAGTCCATGTGTGTTACCGTTTGCTGTGGATGTGTTTGTATTACTCCATCTGGGAGCACAGATTACACCCTGTGATTTATCTGTTACAACCATAGTAACTAGAACAACTCAAATAGCAAATGATGAGCACTCATGGTCAGATGCTATAATGATAATGATAACAGCTACAATGCCAGAGAAATGTAAGTAGTGAAAAATTCCTGCCCTAGCCTTAACCACAGACAGGCCTGTCTGAGAACCAAAATAGCTCATTTGGTATGTTCCATGCAGATATCTGGTCCTCTTAAAAACATTAACACTCACTTTCACTAAAATGGAAATTTTTTTTTTTTAAAGCAGATTGCATTCTATGAGTTATATTGTCACCTTTTATTTCAAACTTGTTCAATAATGTCTTAAGAACAACATTTATAATAATTTTAACTACTTAACTGTATTTTTATCAGCCACATTTGCTTCTCTTTTGTCAAAGCAGAATCATTCAAGCCTATTCCATCTTTTGTTTCCCCAGGATCCTCCATCACATCATCTTTCTATTGTGTAAAATATGCATTCCATGGCTTTACTGAATCTCTTTTCAAGCAGGGGTGCCCAAGCTGAACTGCTCCAGGTATCTATAGTTTAGCATTTTTTAAATATCCATGTTTTTTATCCTGCATTTTTGCATAGTGAATTAACAATCTGAAATTTGAACCTGCTAGCTTTACCAAGTCATTTTTTGCCTGCCATTTTAACTCCTGATTGACTCCTGTTTAGTTCTTGCTTCATCTCTGCTGCACACCACTGTGTGTACAGTAAATTAAGCTCTGTGTTCCACTCCCAGCTGAAACCTAGTTCCAGACCATTTCACACAAACAGCAAGTAGCCAGAAGTTATGTTTCAGGATCTGGAAAATAAATCTTACAGTGAATTTGCTTTAAAATGAAATGGATACAAATCTAATAAAAAGAAATATTGCTATATCCTTTGCTAAGGTTTTGAATGGAAAAGGGAAATAAAGGCTAGAGCTATCTGGATAACCTTTTTCTTGCTCAATTGAAAAATTTAAAAAACCCATTGAATTGCAGAAGAATTTTGCAAACAAAGAAACCCATAGTAATTTTATTTTTAGTTGACCAAAATGTTTTACTGTCAGTATGGATTTTGTAACACTATTTATATTTCTTTAGCTTTGGAGACAGTTTTCAAGACAGTGAGGATGTTAATCTGAAATGAATTAATAAAACACACTAACACATAACTTTTCTGAAACAAAAAAAGTCAGTCTAAATAATTTGCTGACTACTTGTCAGTGAAAAACTGTTCACTGACAAAAATGTAGCTCCTGTAGTTCCTGCTAGTAAAGAAATACAAAATTTTTAATATTCTTCATTAACATTTCTTGGCAGCTTTCTATCCATGAAGATTAAATGCTTGACTTTGTTATTAAGTGACTAACTGGAGATCTGATCTTCGAAGGGAACAATTTCATTTGTGCTTTCAACTTCCACTAAACTCCCTGTGTTTATAAGCACAAGGGAATTCCGAAGACAGCCAAGGGTAACAACCATGAAAGTTTATCCTCCACTTCACAGAGAAATCTTGGAATAGCTTTTAGATCTATGCTGAAAATGTGACTGAGAATATGCCCTGTGGCACTGCAGTATGACCCAAAAAGTCTTGGGTGATTCCCTACAGCATGTTAAGTACAAGGAACGTTTTCCGGAGTTACGCTGAGCTGCTTTCACTTCCTTGTACTTTTGTGCTCTGGAGTCATTTTGCAAACTGGTGGTAAAGTGATGCAGCCTTCAAAACACTGTCTGTTTTGAGTTCTCCCTTCAAAGAGCACAAAGATGCATTAACATGCCATGCACTGCCATGACAAAGAAATGACCAACCCAAATCTCATGCTAGAAAGGTCAAGCATATTTTCCAAACATGTATTTTTATTATCTTCTCTGCACTGATACAGTATAATTCCATAGATATATAGTGAATTTTGTTTGGTTTTCTTCTCTTTAGCTATGTTCACACTGTTGTTCCTCTCTGCTAGAGAGTACTCCAAAACACAGGTAATACTGCTGGGCAATTGAGAAATTCAATTCTTTCCCATCAGCTGAAGATCATAGAAAAGCCATTAAAATCCCTACAGGATCTCCAATTTGAAATTCACATCTGTAGGCCTGAGCAATGAGATGCTGCTTGTTTTACTGTACCCTTGTACAGTAATTGGCACACATAATGCCAATATTCGGCTTTCTCCCGTGCAGTTTGTCACTTCCTGGTTTCAGAAGAGTTCATGCTTTATCTCTTCCTTACACAACCCCTCCCTGTCTTGTGTGTTCCTTTCTCTTTTGAAACTACAAAAAATCAGCTGTGCTAGGCCAGGGCTTTGTGAAGCTCTGAAGTCAATTAAACAGACTACATCAAAACACAGCTGGGGTTGGTTGGTGGGCATGTGAGTGTGTTAAATATGTTAAAGAGTTTTTCTCTTGAAACACAACCAGAGACAAAATCACTAAGGTGAGTTTAGCATTCAAGATTCCTTTCTTTTATTATGGGGCCTAGATATATGAACACAAATTCTGAAATCATCCTCTCTAGAAGTAACTGGAGTATCAAAAGTTATTTCAGCAAAGGAGCTGAATTAGCTGAGTAATGCATTGAACCAACAGCACTTCCATAACTTTCTGAATAATTAATTAACCTGGTCATCCACTCATCACTTAGGTATGAATGTGTGCATCTGATGACTTGATTTGATGCATCAGAAGAATTCAGTGGAATAGAAAAGCCAGCAGAATGGCAACTCTGATAGTGAAGGCTGAGAAAAGAGGGTGTGAAGCAACAGAGATATATAATGTCTAAAACACCCCATGGCTTAGGGATTCCTCATCACTCTTTTAAGCAAGGATCACAAATCATCTGCAATTACTAGCAAAATGATGGGAGTTCATTTAGTAAAAGTTGATGAGGGCATCTTTGGTTTTGCTCCCCTCCCTAGCTTCCCATTACAAAACTGCTACAAGCCACAACAAAGAAGAAAAGAATTAATATTCTTTCTTGTTGGTATCTAAAGCACTAAAATTTAGCAAAACAGCTCCAAATGCTTAGCCAGGTGTTTCTGGGGCACATAGGGTAGATCATATACAAACATAGTAAGAGCAGGTCCTCTTGGATGTAAACTTGCTCATTGATACTCTGGGTGTTCCAGTTAGACATGTTAGGTAAGGAGGAGATGCACACGTGTCTTCTCACAGAAGTATAATGAGTATGAAGGATGTTCCCCACATCTCACAGGGCAGGTAGTTTTCTTGTCATGGCTAAAAAAACTTTGCAACAGCAACTGCATTACCGCTGTATCTGCCAGGAGGCCTTGTCAAAGTCTACATAAATATTATCTCTCTTGACACCCTATTCTGTCATATTTGCTGTAGTTTTGCTATGCAACTATACTGATAGCACAGACACCTTAAATGCACTACCAGTAGAGAAATACCTGTTTGTCTGTAAAGCTGTGAGTAATCAAAATTCTAGCCATCTCCTACAAAGGTAGGCATCCATCATCCAGTAAAATGGTAATTTACACAATGGCATGAGATGGTGTTTACAATGCATACAATTTCCAAAGTAAGTATTAATCTCCTTATAGTCCTATATGGATTTATCATTGTTACCTAATGCTCTTTGTGGATTCTGTTTTAACTCTGAAGTGTAAAGTTCACTATTTCACTCTCTTTCTTAAAGATTTTGACACATGACCAAAATTGAGACCTCTCGTCTAAGAAAAGGGAGCCATCTGAGCCATTAGGACACCCATGAGGCTGGAAATGTACCCAGCTAGCAGGGCCAACTTCCATATCTAGGTAAGTGCAGACTGGAATGGACCCTGTCAGCCCCCAAGGAATAACTCCTATCGATCGGGCTTCCATTAAGTACAATGCCTTTGTTTACATGGACTTTGGCCACATCCAATTATAAAAGCAGCATTTTTTTTAACTTCTTGTTGGAATATATGGGTAAATAAAGCTCTTATACTGAATACCAATGACAAGGCTAACTTAAAAAATGAAAGGCAATGGCCTCAGTGACAGAGAGTTTATGTTCTAAAATAATGCAAACTAAATGGTGGGCTTTCTATCAAAGGGAAGTACCAGCAATCACTGCATATAATTTCTGTTCACTAGGCCTAAAACTCTTACTGGGTCTCCTTATCTCCGAGGCATTAAATCCTACACCAGTGCTCAGTAAAACAGTTGAAATCCACTAATTTAAAAGAGCAGCAACTTCCACTTGATTTTCTCTCTCCTGTGGCTTGTTCCAAGAATGGAGATCAATAGCTGACCCTTTGACTTTGCATTTAAATGCCAGATAATTAAATTGTGTTATGCTGAAATGATGAAGTGATGAATTCTGGGGAGAGGAAGATGTATCTTAGCTATGTGCCATTTGCAAACCACACTGAAGTATGATACTCAGCAAAGAAGGGAACTCTGAAGTTTAGTATAGTAGTCCTTTAATGACCCTATTTTTCTCATTTTTTCTACTCAGCTCTATGAATGTAATAAAGAAGGATGATTATTTAAACATCCATTGTGATTAGAAAATAAAAAACCACTGTAAAAGAGCCTCGGAACACATCTAGGTATTACTGAATGACAAAACTAAGCTATGGTGATTTTTTTTTCCTTTCCCATTGGTCAATTAAACTTTTAAACAAATATACTTGAGAAGAATACTGGGGTTGAAAATCCAAAAAATCTATGTGCTAATCAGCAAATCTGACCTATTGCATCACCCCAGCAAGGGAATTTCAGCTTAGAGTTCTTGCCTTGAGCCAAAAATTTGTTGTTTAAGGGACTTTGTTCATTCCTTTCATACAAAGATTGTGGCTTCGGCATAGGTCAGAAAAGTCTGGCCTCTTAAAACAGACTAACATGGATGAAGGTATGTGGAATTTTGTTATTTTTCTGTCTTGTTGATGGGCCAATTCAAACCTTTTAAAGTGACAAGGGACTAGAGGAGGGCTCTCCAAATGCACATAATAATAAGGACTGTTGTTATTGAACAAGTCCAGTTAAAAGTTTAAAGTAATAATGGGGCTCTTGATGAATACATATGCTGGACTGAGGCCTTGTTCGGTCACCTGAGGTCTCGTGTTACTCCTGTTGCAGCACTCTAGCAATGCTGATTTGTTGTCTGCTATGAGCTTTTCAGCTGCACCACTCACCCCTATGTTAGAACAAACAAGCTGATTAATGACAATGTTATGCAGACAGCAACTGAAGCCAAGAAAACAAACTCCCCAGACTTGATTCTTTCTTCTCCAGGAGGGAAAAATGTTTTTTGATAGTGGAAACAACAGATCCAAATGTATCTACAGGGAAGGTGCAGTTAAGGTACCAACAGAAGCACAAGGTTTCCATTACAGACTCCTGTCTGGATCCTTCCTATGCTACCTCAGAATTGCTCAGTCTGTTACCCAGCCCACTCTGCAAACCCAGAACAGCTCCAAATCAGACATCTGACTGTTAGCAGCTCATGGGAGCTCTAGAGTATGACACTCCTTGGCATCCCATCCTTCTTCAGCCCACTCTTTACAGTGGACAAAAATACTAGGTTCTCACTATGGGAGAATGTAGTATACATTCTCACTCTCCTTTCAATCTGGGAATTTTTCTTTGTGAAGCCCAGAATTTCTCTATGTGCCAGCAGAGCTCACAGGCTCTCAAGCCATTCATTCTCAGTGCTGTGGTCATTGCATAGAGAAATTGTATATGTAGCAGAATTAACCAATAGGTACTCATAAGTCAACTGGCAGGAACCAAAAATAGCACACAGTGACTTCTTAATGTCATAACATTTTTCATGAGATTCTTTTGCAAACATATCTCCATGGATAATAACTTGAACCTGAAAATGCTCATATTGCAAGAATGTTTGAAATCAAACTGAAACTTCATAAACCATCCCTGTCTGTACAACGACCACAGGAACGACCTGCAGTGGTTTTGACTGCTTTCAATGAAAGTCTACTTCACTAATTTTTAGTTATGGTGGCTTGCAAAAAAATTTGCACGGTAATGTTCATGATCTCTGGTTAGACAATGGAAATGTTTTAAGTGGGAGAGCAATTAAATAGGTAATGACCAACTATATTAATCTGGTGTGAACTGTGGGCGAATTCATATTGAAATTGGGAAACTTTGGCTCCATGAGCTCTGCCCAGCAGTTGCATGAATGGCTGCAAAGAAGAAATCATATGACCTCATGAATCAGTCTTTTCTCTGTTGACATATCAATGACTTTTTTATTATTCTATTCTACTAAAAACAGGATAATGCTTGTAAAAGCAAAGCTTATCAAATTAATGAAAGGCTGTCCTGCTATGCAAAATAACAGACTAAAGGATTATTCATCTAATCTGAGACCTGCACTTTATTTATCTGAGTTCTGGAAGACGCTGAATGTCATTTGCCTCCAACTGAAGTGCACATACTTTGGCATCAATAGACCTTGCGGGTAAGTTATGACATTTCATGTGCACAGCAGCTCCCAGAATTTGGGGACAGGATGAGATTTCATTTTGCTAGAAGCCAAGCAAACAGAAGTTAGTGAAGTTGTCTTTGGCTGTAATTGTGAAATGTCTCCTTGTGAACTTTTGAACTGTTCAATCAACAACATCACAGTAACACAGCATGTCTGAAACATGGGGCTTCAGCATTTATAAGCACAGCTAAAGCTGTAAAGCTAAGTGAAAAATCTGATACTGAGAGTTTATTGCAACTGTATGGAAGAGAGAGGGAGTGGGATTTCCTGTTATTTTATTCTCATTCTGGGTGGATTGTTTGCCAGAAAGCAAGATGGTGTTGAAGTAGTTGATGAGCAGCATCTGCCAATGGCCATATAGAGCATCCAGCTTCAGGGAACAGGCAGCTCTGGAAAGTAGTTTTATGGCCTGATAATCAAACACTAAATCTGTTGTTTGACACAAGGCAGCTACCATTCAAGGTATGCATAAAACTATTGCATACACACCAAAATCTTCTGCCCAGAGTGTTAAACCACTCTCCCTGTTTAAACAAAGCTTCAGGTTTTTTGTATACAATAGAGGAATTAGAGTCTATTCTAACAGTTGTAATGTTCTAAACTGCCCACTTTTAAAACAGGTAAACTTTTTAGAAAAGACAATTTGCAATTCAACATTAAACTCTTGCAAGTCTCATTTACATGTCCTATTTTGTAGATACCTTCCCTGTTTATTTTGCATGTCCTTGTAGCCTCCTTCAACCACAGCTGCATGAAAAGGAAAAAAGCGCACAAGTTACCTGCTCCTTTCCAGTTTCACTTTTTTCAGTCTTCTCTATGTGTTTCTACAAATGTTTTAAGCACATAGCCATGCAGGCCTCATTCTCATATCAAATCAGAAAGTAAGTAAGAGAAGGTTTTCAACGCTTCTCTCGTTAACACGCAGGGTGTGACACACCCTAAGCGCAGCTCAGCTGCTGTGCCCACTCCCCTCTCCCACACCTTTAATGCTGGTTTTGAGGACAGTGGGTGCAGGGTCAGAGGGAGTTGGCCCCACCAGCTGTGCCTGACGTGTGAGGTCACGGCGTAGGAGAGAGGCTGTGGCCAGTACTGGAATTGAATGAATGGAGCATTTGCTGGATTGTGGAGGATCCGAGTCACGAGCCAATTATCTGAGTATGACTCTGGATGTGAAACATAACTGAAAAGCGGAGATCTTACATAGAACACAGACATATTTCAAAGATAGCTTTGTCAAGGGCATCTTGAGATATATGACATACCTCTCAAAAATAGAGAGGTGTTTTCAAAAAGCTACCTTACCATGGACTCACAGAGAGAAATCAACTGGGTTCCCTTTTTCATGAGCAAATACTTCTTTTACTACTTTTCTATCTCAAAGTAGTATTGAAAGAAACATCTATACTATTTTAAAATTTACTGAAATATACAGACATACATCATGGCCCCTTTAGCAGCTCTGTCTTCCCTTGCCTGCTGCACCCATGTCTTCTTCGCTTGCCTTTACAGAGCACTCTGTGAAGTGTTCAAACTGTTAAACTCAGTTACATGTCACTGCAGAATATGGTTTAAACATGTGAATCATGCCAGAAGGGCTGCCCAGCAGCCACCATTTTCTCTGTAAGTATTTTAAAACCTTATTCACACATAAACCATTTCACCTTGTGAGAGACCAATGATTCTTTAGCAGAGATTCTTAATTCTATGGGTCCATACATGTCAGGTAAAAATTCAGTAGCTGTAAATGTAGACAAGTTGTAGTAGAAAGATCCCTGTTACTTTCCAAAACATAAACTCCTAGTGCCTCCAGCACATTTATTGCTGCTCTTCTATACTTGTTTGATTGAGTGTGCAGATCTATTCTCTAACAGACCTGCTCTTCTGGGTGAGGAGAGGAAATCCACTGGCCTGTCTGGATTTTTGAGGTAGAGCACCTGTTCCCTGTGTTTGCAGGAAATTAGTTGACCACACTTAACATGCCTGATGCACAGAGGCTAATGAAGTACTCTAAAATACAGGATCTTATTCCACATTTTTTCAGGAGATGATTCCTAGGATAGGGAACTTCTATGAAATATTATAGGAATTTCACCATTACTATGAAATTCTAGAAGATATCAGTGTAAGTCTGCAGGCTAGTTCCAAAACCCTATGCACAGGATATAATTTTTACTTTGAAAAAGATCACAGAAGTTCCCTGCTGTTCTTACTTCTATTTAGACTCTTGCTTAATCCAGTCCTAAATCTGAGGACCACAAAATTATTTGAACTTTATTTCCTGTCCATATTCCTAGCTCCTGCTGAGCGCAATTCTGGCAACCATGGGTCTTGGGCTGAGATTCAGGAATTGCAATATGCAGAACTGCAAGGTTCACAAGCTTGAGTAATCAGGAGGTTCTGTTACAACAGACAGACTGTGAATAAACCCAAAGAAAACAGGAACTGCAGCTTCATGAGTTGTGGTGTTGTATCCTGACTTAGCTTTCAGGGATTGAGATGATCCAATTATTGCTGTTGCAGCTTGACAGTGCCAAATGGGACAACTTATTATTCATCCCAAAAGATGTGATGTACAAAGTACTTTGAACTTGATTTTCAGCCAATTGGTTGGAACTTGTTTCTACTTTCTTGTTAAAATTAGGTTTTAGAGCTCAATTTTAGAATTTGTGAATAATGGACAAATAAGAGAAAAACTTAAATCTTAGAAAAAATGATTCATCATTACACTGCACAAAACCAGGTATGTGTTTAGCATTTTTTTCAGAACAGAAATACCTCAGCACTGTAAAGTTGTGTACACCATGCTGTCTGCATACTCATCGAGTTGTGTTTTATAATCAGAAGAGTCAAGCACAAGACTGACCTAGGAACTCAGGACTGTTTTTATATTTTTAAAAAATTAGATATTAAAAAATCCAAAGGTGGTCTGATTTCCAAGTGAGAAACAGCTGTGCAGTGAAAGTTACTGTTGTTCTTACTGTGTTACAGTCTGTGAAACCACAACATATGTACTCAAATGAAAAACATACCAACACAGTCACTTCTTCATAAAGGGAATACCACAGACCTTACGTTGCACAGATGAGAATGGTACAGCCTCCTTAGAACTATTTGATTGAGGAAATAGTTATGTGATAATTTAGATTTCTTTGCAAATGAGACTGGAACTCAGTTCCTCCACAGCATTCAAAGAAGAAAAACTATCAAGCACACCAATCACATCAGCTCCTTGCCTTTCTGTAAGAAATTTGTCTAATCATCTAAGAAAGCAATTTGCATGCCAACACCAGGAAGACATAGCATATACCGAATGAGTTTGAGTCTCTTGCAAACAACAGTGGTCATATCCAAGTGACAGTGTACATGTGTAGTTTTTCCAAGGATACTCTACACACAGAACCAGAGCTGGCTCTTGGAAAGAAGCTTTAAGCAAACATTTGCACAGAAGTTCAGCAGAGGTATGGAATGTTTTTCCAAACTAATTAGCCTGTAATTCACCTGCAAATGCTAACCTTAGGAGCACAAACTGATGACATAACCTCAGAAAGTATAGCTGCTTTTTCAGGAATTCACCAGACAACATTCTTGCAGAACATTTTTGTAACTTATTATATTCTTGATGACAAAAAAAAAAAAAATTAGTGATTTTTACCTTGAAGACAAAAATTAAAGTAGTGATTTGTACAGTCAAGGGGAGTAGTAGAAATTAAATTATGTTCCTGTAACCAATTTGTAAGAACTCCAGTCAGGATTCTTTTTTTCACGGAGAGGTTTGGTGTTAGATGGAGAGAAGTACTCAGATCCTTAGGAATCTATCAAACATAGTAAAAGGGAGAGCTAGGATTTATTCATGTTACAGAGTCCTAAAACCTCACGGAATTAACAGCAGCCTATTAAACAATTTCATTTGAAATTATAGGGAAAAGGAAGTATCAAGCAAAAGACAGAGGTTTAAAATAGCATAGTATCACAGAGGTGATTTTGTTTTGATAAGGTCAGTGATATTGTTTTCTCCAGAGGCCATACTGCTCAGAAAAATCACATTCAGAAATGCAGAGAAAGCAGACAAGTTCTACATTACTTTTCACCGGTAAGCAGTGTTAGCAAAAAGTCTCTAAAATGTGTAGCCCTTCACCATGCAGGCTCTTTTGGTATGAGTTGGGTGAGAGTTTATGCTTGGAGAGGAAAGCTGTATTTGCTTAGTCCACACTACTGACTGGAAACATCAGCCAATTCCAAATACTGCAGTAGGGTAAGAAGCAGAATCACAAAATGTTCTGTTCTTTTTGTTGTCTCTCTCTTTTTTTTTTTTTTTTTTCAAGAACTCTCCTTTGGGGACTGACTGAAACTTTTCTTAGAAGATACTGGAGCTGAACATCTGTACTTTGACAAGCAGTGTTTAAAAGCTGTTTCTCATTACACTTTTGTCTCTGCAGTATATAGTTAGAGCTTTGTAAATTATCACTTTAGTATAAGGTATCTGACAGTCATGTTCCTAAACACATTTCATCTGCATATCCCAGTTATAGAAGTCGAGGACAAGGTTCATGGTAAAACATTTTTGCCAGCTGTTGTACAATATTTGCTTACATCAATGAGCACAGCAAAGATAACATTGTAATCTGCCTGACCACTTCATCCTCTGAAAGTGACCAATGACACTTATTAATTAAAATGGATCCCTAGAAGTTAGACTGCTAAATTTGCACTCCAAGCTCCAACAGATGCTGACTTAAATCCCATCTGATTTGGTCAGTGAGCTGGTCTCTTAATAATATTATCCTGCAGACTGAAAAGAGATGCCAACACAACAAAACTCACTCAAGCTGAAGTAAAATGTGGGGATATGGTGCAAATCTTTCAGCATGGTAATTACCTCGATCTCATGTGATACCTGAACTCGTTTGCAGATGTGTTAAGAAAGCTGTGGAGTACTGGAATGAATGATGAGTAACTTGTTCCCACAACTTTGGGCTACGCTCCTCTTAAGGTTACTGTTTGAGGCTGCCCACAAACTCTGGCAGTCATTTGAAAACTTACTGTAGCAACAGTGTAAGGGATTCTGCAGCACAGGTAAGAGCTGGAGGTTTTGGGCAGAGGGCGAATTCTCCCTCCAAGTTCCACTATTTGAGCAATGCTGAGTTAATCTACGAAGTTGCAACAGCCCTATTCCCCTTTCAAAGTCTCAGCAGTGCATGGAGGAGCAGCAGAACCAGAGCTAGGGCTCACTAAAAGTTATATGTAACTGTGCAAACCCACTTTTATGTGTATTATCAATGCAATGCTATATATATGCATATTATGTTTGTAGGTGGTGGGTTAAGAAGAGGTTTCTTTCCCAATGAAACACAAGATTCTGTGCTTAAAAACCCCATGTGTGTTTCCTTATTAGGGACACTGAGAGTTGTTTTTTTTAAAACAGGGGCAGGTGATTAGGGAGAGATAGTCTTACCTCATATCATACAGCTTGAAGTAAAACTGATTCTATTACATTCACACCTAGCATCTACTAAAATTAGTAATCAGTAATTACAATTACTTTGTCCCATGACCAAATTCTACATCTGCTCTGTCATTTGTAAAAAAAAAAAAAAAAAAAGCTTTTTTTGATACATTTATAATAGGTCTGTTTGTTTATGCTCCAAAGCATTTGCTTTTCTGGTTGCTCATACATTTCTATTTAAGCTAGAATCTGGTTCCAAATGTTGCCAGTCTGAGAAATTCTTAAATGCTAGTGAGAAAAATTCAGTAGTTTTGTAGTTTTCAATGATGAAAGATGGGGGAAAAGAAGGCATAAATATGGTACATCTTTGCACAAAGGGGAAAAATGTATCAATGAGAATCCTGTCTGAAAGTAATTCTTTGGGGTTTCTAAGAAATTCCGTTTTGTTTAGGCCACATTAGGCGAGTTTAGAAGACATATTTACAAATACATCCTGGATTTATTACACAGTCAGGCTAAACATCCTATTGACCCTGCTTGTACAGACCTATATACAGCAAAAGGAAGTTTCCCTTGATTTTGAGGGGCTTTTGGTGCTCTATGAAGAGTTTCACATGCGTAAGAAAACTGCATACAATTCACATAGGTCTTGGAAAATATATCAATCACCAGAACAGTCAAAAACTGCCACGGCCCTTATGGATTAATGCTCGTCTGGAGTCCTTCTGCTGGCATTTAAAAGAGATTGCAAATTAAAATTCAGTAAGCCCCTACATATAAATTACAAAAATTAGTCCATGGTTCTGTGAGGTTTTAGCAGCATCTCTGCTCTATTTGTTATAGCAGAATAAGGCCTAAAGTACCAGATTAAAAATGTAGAAAAGCACTATATTCAACTGGGAGGTTTGCAAGAATGTAAAATAGTCTCTAAAGTCCCAGTCTAGTATGTAAATTTGTACCAATGTAATTTCATTTATTTACCCTGAAACAGCAAAATAAATATTTTCCTGATCTATTAACAAACACCTCATCATTTCACCAAAAAAATTTGCAGGAAACACATGAAAATGTACTAATCCTTCTCAGCTGGCTCCATTCTGAGTTCCTCTAGTGGAAATACTGACAGCTGTTTACTTTAAAAAGCTCAATACATCCCTTCTGGCTGCTGTACCTCACCTGATCTTACTCTGGAAGAGTTAGCATTTCTGCTGCTCTCCTTTACCAGCTTTAAAAGCTACTGTTGAAGGTAAAGACATAAGTAGCATGCCCATTCTGCTTTGGGTATTTTTTCTCAAGTGATATTCTAGCTGGCTGCAGGACCGAGGCAGATGGAAAGATGCAAAACATGCAGCAGCAACACTGTTCTTTCATGTGACTTTTTCAAGGTCCTCTCTTCCAAAAACTCATATAACTTATAACCAAATAATAGAGAGTGGTCTGGTAGAAATATAGTGTGCAATAAATCTAAGGTAGCTTATTGGTCCATCGACTGTAACATCAGCAGATACCCAGTCACCAGTATTTTGCCTATATTTCCTGAGAGCACTACAAAAGGACTGTAAGTGATTACAGCAAATCTTTTCCTTGCACTAGAGGTCATTTCAGGATATGCTTACTTTAATACCATTTGACTTGTGCCAAGTTCTTGGTTAGTAAATGCTTCTTATGTTCAGGCTGCAAAAAAGCTTCTGAGGTCGTTTTTTCTACAAGTAACCACAACGGTGGCACTCTGAACTTTTAAAATTTTTCTTTTATATTAAGTGGAGGCCCTGTAAGATCTGCTGAATCTGCAAGACCTGCAAAATACAGGATATGTGTGTCTGACTTCAGTGCCTGCACTTAAATAACCCACATTGTCTAGCTATTGTTAAACTGAACACAGCAAGATAATGATCTCACTGCCCATGCAAATCTACCTCATAAAAGCCAAGTGGGTAACAAAGGGAAAAAAAGTATACCTATAGAAATTCTACAGAAAGGACCCTTCAAAAGTTGTCCTGCATTTGAACAGCAGAGTATTTTTTTGGCTCTGTCAGCACCGACTTCCAGACAGCTGATCCAAGATTGGAAGGGGGTGGGGGAAGTTGGAACATGCTTAACTTAAAAAACAGAACTAGAAACCACACGTCCAATATAAACAAGTTCCAGGTTTCTGGTCTTGGACGTGCCATAAGCATGTTCAGCCAGACAATAACACAATGGAACAGTTGTGTTTTAAATGGTTAAAGGTGCCTTCTTTTCAGATGGAATTCAATTGTGAGTTTGTTTCATAAGGAATTCCATTTTAGCAAAAGGTTTGTTTATGCAAAACTTCTGTCACATACACTTTCCAATGTCTTGCAGAGAACTACTACTGCAGAAAAATCTTCTGCAGATCATTCTGAACACTCTTGTCCATAGGGCTGTGATTAATTTCTAATACAAACACAGCAATCAATTGCAACTGTCCATTCATTAAAAACCTTGCTTGCTAGTTTACTCTCAGCTATTTCTAAGACCTAGGTCTTGCCACTGAGAAGGAAAGTGTCCAGGATGAGAAAGTGTCTAGGATGAGAAAAACAACTGGAGGGTCATCCATCTTCACTACTTCTAATAGTAATAGGTTTCATTACACTGGACCTAAGTCCCACTTCCATGCTAAAACAAAAATGGTTTATGGAAAGAGAAGTCTTTGATGTTTCTGATTTTTCATTAGATACATAGTTGTAACAATGATAAGTACAGTTTTCTTTGAAATGCCTTTTAGCTACAATACCTAAATTCTGTTGTCAAAACAGAAACTTCAGAAACTTCATTTCTTTGTCTTCTGCATGATTAATATCTCCACAAAGACTGGGGAGAAAGAGGGGGAAAAGGAAATAAAGTGAAGCCTTTCTTAGAGAAACCTGTATAACCATCAGGAGAGGTAGTTCCCCCTAATAGCTAATATTAATCAGATGTGTGGTAAATACAGATGTAATCCAGCTGGATTCTCCATGCAACTAATTTAGCCCTAACTCTTTTGCAGCTGAATTAACTGAATCTTATTATTCAGTCTTGAAACAGTCATGTAAAAAGAGTGAGTAGGAGCAGTTCTACTTTTCTTCCTGAATTTAGCTTCTTTTAAAACATGTTTTAAAATTTGCTTACTCTTTAAGAAGTTTATGCCCTGTGCTTATGTCAAAGACTTTTACATTAAGAAACGTATAGCATATATATTTTTTGTTCTCTTGAATGAACACAGATTGGCTTAAAATCAATACTTTCAAATCAGAACTTTAGTCTCGAGAATTGCATTGTAAGGTGAGGACTCAGGCAGGGCTTTGAGGGAAGTTGTTCTATGTTTTCTACTGACTTTTGTTTATATGTTGAAATTTTCTTAGAGGAAGTAAGAAAGGAGTTGCAGAGCTCTTTCAGAGGAAACACAAACAATGCTTTGAAAATCTGTATTGTTTTAAAAAATACAGGCTTATTAAAAGAGTTCAGATTATCAGTTTTCAGAAAAAAAGTAGCAGGCTGCTGAAGTTCTTAACACTGAGAAAGAAGGCATACGCCTTAGGATGGAAAGACAACTGTTTTGTGAGGCTGATATTTGAATCTGTCCAGAAGCCACCATTTAGGCCCACCTCAGAAAAAAAACCTTATAGAAAAAGTTTTGATGCACTCAGCAAAGTAAGGAGGTGGAAGGCACTTAAGGGACACAACAGCCTAGAGGCACCTTGCAGCTTTTGGATAATCTGGGTGTATGCTAATGAGACTGAAGGAAGCATACAGAGCCTACAAGTTGTTTCTAACTTTTAACACAAGAAATCAAACCCAGGAGGCCCAACATGCAGAGGAACAAATTCATTTAGTCTGTCCTTTTGCCTTTGGGAAATCTGCATTGGGAAAAGGCCTTTTCAATTTCCTCTGGCATCCTGTTCAGAGGGAGTGCAGCTCCCCTAGGTGCCGGTATGCAGAGCAGCCAAACTGGCAGCTCATGAGGACGGGTCAAAGCACCAGCACCACTTATTTCATCCTGCTGTAGACACGAGCTGTCTGCAGTCTTGCTATGCACTGCTCTTGAGTGGCACAGAAGGCCCTAGATTGGGTTTCTTCTCTTGTAATCTTTTCCTGCAAAGCCTTGGGTCTTCACCAACACTGCCCACCTGCTACACACATACACATATGTCTTCAAGAGTCACTATGTGCCTACAGACAAGCTAAAAGAAGCCTCAGACAGGTCTAGTCCATGGGTTTTTATTTAACTAGCTATGTTTCTGGCAATTGGCAGGTGCTAAAATGGAAGATAAAGTTTATTTTTATGATAGAAAAACTTGCTTCTTACATTGGGTAATTGGTTTCTACATACATGGATAGCATCTTGATTCAGAACTTAAGGGAAGCTGTGCTTTACTGTTTTGTTTTGAATTAACATAGTTTGAGCAAACTGGACTTACTAGAACTGAAAGTGAAATCTAAACCCCTATCCAAAACAGATAATTTGTACTTTATATAAAAGCCTCTTTACCAGCCTGAACACAGGCCATATACTACTCCTGTGTGTCTAGCCTAATTGTTATGCTCGTCATACTTGTCACAGTGAAGTCTGATTGCTTTATTCTCAGATTGTTTTCAAATACCAATTACATTATTAAATTCTCCATCTTCACATACACCAGCTACAAAGTCATCAGAAAAATTTTGCCTGGGAAGCAAGATATAACAATTGATGGGTATAAAAGGGTACATAAGCTAAAATAGAACTTTTTTTCATACAGGTTCATTAGTGTTGTCCTCAAATATGTGATTATAGAGATTTAATGTAAAGAAATGGAAATAAGTTGGTGTTTTCTACCTATTTCAATTCAGCTAATGAATAAACGTTACCTTTAAAAGAACAACAGATGCCAAATAATATATCCTCCACAACTGTAAGGTTAAGCAGGCAGAACACACAGTTGCCCAAGCTGACTCTTCCAGCTAGAGATCAACAAAGGTCTTGACCACTTTCTCTTGGATGAATCCTAACCTGATATGTATGAGCAAGGATAATATAATTAGGCCTTTTCTTCTTCCTGTGCCTCAACAGCCACATAGAGCTGGTTTAGCAATAGTACAGAGGAGCTACTGTTAAGCCACGTGGCCCCCAGGCTGGTTTTGCTGCAAGACTAAAACTCCAGGCTGAGACTGGTGCCCACTTCTCCTTAGCTTCTGCTAATTTGTGCAGAATCATTTAATTCCGATGACTGACTGAAAAGCTGTTTCTGTCTTATGATGTGCTGCTTAGTGCTTAGAACTAGTAAGTTTAGAAGGACAGTTGAAAGGAGTTAAATGAAGGTTTATTTTGTGCTTTCTCTACATTCATGATGGTGATGGTATGCTAATGGCGATGGCTAAAAGCTTGAGAGATCACAATTATTTGGTGGGGAGCTGCAATACACAGGATTCTTGTGATCCCTGCTCAAAATCCCATCAGTTTTTCTCTACATATAACTATGTAATATAATGCAATAAGCTGGGACTCTCTAGAGCCTCTCAGAACACAGTGGTCCTGGACAAGGCTCTAAAAGATTGTAGCCTGTAGATTGCTATTAGGCTCTGTACTGTCTCCCTTCTACCACAGGTGCATCAAGAGACTAACTGGTTTCCAGTAACTCCAGAAAATGTCCAGACCTTTGTGCTGAAAACCTGCTTTGATGAAGGGGGACTCTGTCATGTGAATTATTTTTCTGATTTTTTGCAAGTCCTTTGTGTTTAGGAATTTTCTCAGTGGAGAGGATTTTTAAAATCTGTGCATCAATGAAACCTTTTTTTATCAGTCAGGTCAGTATAGCTTAGGACAAATGAGGGTGCTGCCTGGGTGGACCACAACAGAGCTTTTGAGATCCATGGGAGCCTTAGTGGAAAAGTATTTGGACTTGACAACTACCCACTGACGCTAAATATAACCTTCTGGTAAACATTACAACTTCAAGGGCTTTGTGGCTGATGATCATGTTGAACTCCAGGACATTCAGTGAGAGACTAGAGTGGAAAACATAAACATGAAAAGAAACATAGGAGGATGGGAACTTCGAAAGCTGGAGGAGAAAACAGAGAAGATTTTGGTGAAAAAAGTGGTTTTGTCTGGTTCAAGGGTTTTCGGTGTAATAAAAGGTGAAGTATTCATAAGGCTGAGACAGGTTAACCAGTAGTGTACCAAAAAAGCACACAAGAAACTGTGGATTACTCCAGCACATTTTGTCCTAATAGGAGTACTAAAAAGCACTGTACACTGAGTAAAGGACAAAAAGCAGATGCTCTTGGCATTTCTATCTTGGTTCTTCTGCTTCAAATAGGAGAATTAGCATCCTCTGCACTATGGTTTTTACTTTATGTATTTAAGCTCTGATATCTGGCTATAACTATCAGAAGGATTTCACACAGAGCACCAAACAGCTGGAAAATTGTACCAGCTCTCAGTCCCTATCAATGTGGGCTGGATTTGATGCAATGGTACTTGGAAGGCTCTGTATCTCTTTGACATAAGCTCAAGGATCTGGTCTATCCTTCCTTGAATAATGGAGAGGAAAGCCTTTACTTTCTCAGCACAGTAGCAGACAAGGACAAGCAAGTTTCTAAAGCAGTTGCTCATTTCGAGTATCTCTTGCATGATCTTCAGTTATCTTCTACCCTGCAGTGCTGCTCTCAGCCTTCAGGTCACCCCTAAATACCAGCTCATCTAGTCTATACAGCACATGGAAGAAGTTCTGCTCCATAGCAGAAGTTTTGACCATTCTTAGCAAACGTGTTTGGGACTTACTTGGATAGCCATGTGTACCTAGGGTACTTTCACCTCTGCTCTGTGAGGTGGATAGCCATCACCCTATTTACCTAACAGCTGGGCAGACTGATGTGTTACTTAACTATTTCAGGGTGGCTAGAAAGCAGAGAAGACCTAAAACCCTCATTCTAAAGCAGTAAAACAGCATTCCATGTTTTGTAAGAATGAACATTTACCAGCCTTGGAAGTGATCACTTTTTCTGTTAGCTTAATTCTTATTGCCTTACAAACGTTTTTCAAGGCTGTCATAATTTCTTTTAAAGATAGAAAAAAAATTCAAACACCTTAGGAAACATTCTGCAAGGAGAGTAAGAGGCATTTAAGCCTGTTTAAAACTCAATCCAAACAGAGACAGACCTGTTGCCAGTGAGGAGGGAAACTTGGCAGCTTTGCTTAAAGCTTCCCACACAGACACTGGAGACGAAGGAAAACAAAGAAGATGTATTCCCCGAGGGTCCTGCCACTCCCTGGGCAAAAACAGTCCCTTCCCTGCTTTTCCTTTAGCTCTCAGACACACACACGTGCTCTCTTAGTGCCATTAGCTACAGCAATAACCAATTGAGCCCTACAGACCTGGAAAAAATACAGCAAATGAAGAGTTAAAAAAAACGGGCGGGGGGCCGGGAAGAGGAAAAAAAAAAGAAATCTGGAGGCGAGCCAGCGTCCCCGAATGACTCCGCTCTGCCGGCAGCCTGGAGCGACACTCCCCGCCGGTCCTGCCCTCCCTCCTCTCCCCGCAGGGAGGGCATGCCAAGCCCTCCTCTCTTTATCAGGGGCTGGAGTTCCCCTTCTTGGTCTCTGGTTGGTTTGGAAACCCAGAAACGTTGCTAAATTTATCTTTCGCTTTCAGGACAATGGCAAATGCCAGCAATAAGAATGCAAAAGAACTGAAAATTAATGAAGACAATTCCTTGCAAGCCAAGTGGAAACACCTTTTCTGTATAACTCCTAAGGCGGCAAAAAGCAGTTACACAGTGCAAAGCAGGACAGGCTGCCTGGGGTGCCAGGAACACGCTGTTCCTTTGGCTGTGTGCCACAGGGAATTGTCCATCCATATGCTCGAATTTGATGGGGCTTTCTTCTCTCCCACGGAGAGCAAAGCATACCGTCAAATTAGAATGGCTCTTTATCTCAGGAAGGCAACAGGAAAAGCTGAAGGCACACTGAAAGTAAGGCCAGCATGGGTGAGGCTGACACCTCAGAGCTAAAACTGCTCAGGAGTTATGTCATGTTTAGTTCTGAGGATCTCTTTCTTACTGCTCTTTTTAAGAGAACTGACCATACATCTTAGTAAACTAATTTGCCATCTGAAATTACTCAGTGGAACATCTTGCACAAGTCTGTTCTAGTCGGTGTGGTGCCTCGACACATGTGCTATATGTTTGGTGCCTCCAGCAGAGACTGGTCTCCTCAATTTTTGGTGTCCCCTTTCTGACTGGAAGCCATCCTGTTTCCCAGCACCAGGCAGAGGTGTGAGGTGTGGCAAGTCATGGGGCCTATTTCAAGATGGCCCTCCTAATACTCTCAGTGCAACTTTCTCAAGGCTTGCAAGACTTCCACTTTTTCTGTGGGTGTGTCTCATAAATTACAGCAGCAACAAAAAAGTGCTCAGCCTTCACCAAGAAGTAAGCACTGAACACTGATGAGTACAAGTTACTGGTTGCATTCAAATGTTTTTTTTCTTCCGAATTTGGTTTTACCCAGCTGCCAAAAGCATTTTAGACACTGCCCATATCCCCCTCTCTCCTCACTCATGGTGTCTCCTTGTGACTCGTGTTCAGCCTCTCATCTACTTTCTGCTTACTCTAGCTTTCACAAGGTGTCTGCTAAAGAAAGAAAAAGATACACAGCCATGTAGGTGCCTCTAGAACATTTAATTTTAAAATATCAAAGAGTATTGATACTTGCATGGGAAGTGATAAGCTGGTATAAAGAGAGGGACTGGAGCATGAAGTAGGAAAAATGGGGAGGTAAGAAGTACTGGAAAGGGAAGTAGAAGACACACAGAACAAGAAGGCCAGCAGCTAAAAATTACAGCTTGGTACAATCCACACAGATGACCCGCATGCTGTTCCCTATGACATTAATAAAAAAGGGCAACATTAGCTTTGAATCTATGCCCAGTAAGGGTTTATTCCCAGAGGGGTTGCTTTTTGTTGTTGTTTGGTTTTCCCGAGCTTGAGTTCCGAGAGGCGAAACCATAACAGTGGCCAAATAAAAGTTTGTTTGGTTTTGTTTTTCATTTTAATTACCAAGCTGTAACAAATCTCTGGCTGGATTGTAACTAACCTGTATGGGTCCTTAGATGAGCTTTAAGATGGGAAGATTTGCCATAAACTTTTTCACACCCCACATAGTGGCATTTGTGCTTTTTCTGGGGTGATCCAGGGTCAGTCCAGCTTCTTATGCGTTTGTTCTTTTGTCTGGGGCTTGGCTCAGTTACTGCAGCCAGGCTAGTAGGTGTGGCTGCTCTTTCTCCTCCGCTCTTACCAGCTGAAGACAGACTTTCTTCCCCAAACTCCTCTGGAGCAATAGAAATGTGTATTTGTTCTGTTATATCAAGCGTCTCTGTTTTTTCCGTCCTTAGAGCAGGTGAGTTTGGGACATGCTGGTTCAGATCTGCTAAAATGCTAGCTACCACAAGTAACGATGATCCATTGTCTTTCCCGGTTTCTCTGACTTCCCGTCTATCTTCTCCATTGGATGAAGGAAGTATTGCTGCATCAGGTTGGGAATCAGGCTCCCCTTTGGGACTATGGATAACAGCACGACTTGACATAGAAACAAGGCACTCTGCTGCAAAATGATCCACATATGCTGCTGTTGCCATTTTTCATAAGTTTAAAAAGAAATCCAAACAGACGAAGACAAAAAAAAAAAGAAAAAACAAACCCAACACANGGGGGGCAGCGCCCGCCGACGGCAGGAGACGCGCGATTGGCTGGCGGCGCGCGCGGCCGGCACCCTCCGCCCCCGCTGTGGCCGTAGCGCGCAGGGCGGCGCGCGCGAACCCCTCCGCCGGCCCCGGGCGCGGCCGGGGAGCTCCGGGGCCTTTCGCTCCCTCCCTCCCGTGCACGCTCTGACGGACGTGAGCGATTCGATAACATCCGTGTTAGAGCTGCACTGCGAGGGACATTTTAACAGGCGCTGAACTTTACAAGATTAAAACGTTGTGAAGTTGGAACTGATACAAGTGACAGGAAAGAGCGCGGCTGCACGGTTTGGTTCGCAGCTACACCGATGGAGCTCGGGTGCGGATTTTAATGGGTTGTGGCAGGTTTAACTAACTGCCAGGGAACACACTTGAAATCACCTTCCTGTCAAAACTAGCACTCCGCANAAAAAAGAAAAAACAAACCCAACACAACAGCACTCTTTCCCTTTTTAAAAAGATTACACAAGCAGACTTTTCCCTCCCTTATTTCTTAGGATTAGTTTGTAGGAGTAAAGGCTGATTTAGCAGCCATCAAACCCACACTTTGTTCGTGACGATCACACCCAGCTTGTCACTAAATCGAAAAAGCGTTGGCGGTCCAATGGAAGAGAAAAAGAACAGCAGATAGATCCTGGCACTGGCAGCTTGTTGCTCGGAGTATGGATTAATGCCGTTTTCTCAAGAAAGCAACGAGCTGGCGATGCGGTCTCGCAGCCCTCCCATCGCGCTGTGACAGCGGACCCGGCGCTCCCCGTTATCGCTGCCCGGAGCCGCCCGGACCCCGCGGGGCGTGGCCTGGGGAACATCTGGGCGTGACGTCACGCGGGGCCGCAGCCCGCGNAGCCTCTGAATTATTTATAAGTACAGATGCAAGTAACTTGGGTTTCATTATTATTCTCTGATTGTAAAAGATTCAGGTCGGCCAGTTTTATAGAGATTATTGCCCGAATCGAGGAGAGAGTTGTATGTGTAATTAACTTACCGAGTAGAAGTAAAGAAATGCATCTGAATGGAGATCTGAAAGCACCTATTACCTTTTGCTGGAATATGTTTCTCCAGACTAATTCCTATGAAATTCATGTCTTTAGCAAAGACTTTTTTTTCCTCTGAGACAGAAGTGATCAGAGGAGGGCTGGCTTTGGAAGTCCTTATTTCTGGAGGAAAAGTTTTGTGGAGTTTGAGATGGCATGAGTGGAAGTGAACATCTGTTCCAGAACCCAAAATAGTTTTGGTGTTAGGTTGAACAAAAAGTTGGTTTTGTACACGTGAAAATACCACATTCAGGAGTAAAGTCTGCTTATGCTACCACTGTGCTTTGTGGCAAAGTGGAATTTATGTTCTCATGCAGCACTGCCCCTCAGGGCCAGGCTCATGGGGTAACCTGTGCGGGCCATAGTGCCCCATGTCTGCTCAGAACAGGGTAGCCTGCGGTGCTGTCTCTGTAGCAAAGAGAAATAAGGTACACCCAGTGCAGGAGGATGTGGTTTAATACTGAATTGAGACTGAACATTTTGATGCAGACATACTGTACTATACCATTTATTCTGAGCAGATCTACAGGAAATTTTAACACATCTCCAAATAAAAAGGTTGAGTTTGGGACTTACCCATTAGATGAAAAAGGAATTCTGTGGAAAACATCTTTATGAGAAATATTAGTTGTGCTCAAGCTCAACCTCCTGCTTGAGAAAGAAGAATTGCTTAAGCAGCCCAACCTGGCGGTTCTTTAGTAGCAGATTCAGAGAAGAAACTGCAGCTCTTTCAGCTTGAGAAGAAACAGGGGCTTTTTCAGGGAAAAGAGGAAAGGACAATACTTAGGCACAAGTTCTCGGTCTTAACTCCGGGATCAAGGACAGTTATCAGAAAATGTACAGTAAAAGGGACACCTGGATATCCTGGTTGCCAACCACCAGCGGGCTTTGCCCCAGCACTGAGGCTCTCTGGTATTCTCTGTGCCCTCAGCCCACGCAACTTCCTCAGCGCTGCTGGGCCCCTCTCCTACCACCTCTCGTCGACGCTCTCTCACCCCATCACGCGCTGTTCTGGTCGTGCTCTTTCCCGCTGTGTAGCAGTGGCTTCCCCGGAGTCAGAGGGGCCGGTGTGGCCAGCTCCCGGCCGGGGCAGAGGTGCTGGCGGAGCCGACAGGGAGCTCGCAGATCTCGGGAACTCCCGCGCGCAGCGCGGCCCACACCGCCCGCCCGGCGTGAGGGGAGAGCCCCTCGGGAGAGACGAGAACTGTGATTGGCTATCCCGGCCGCCTCGGGGAGGGCCGGCCAATGGGGAAGGCCCTTACAAGCCGGGCGAGGCGGCCCTCAGGCAGGTGCCGGTGTGGAGAGTGCTGACGATGGTGTCTGTGTGTCTAGGGGGTTCTGTGCGAGACAGTCTGCTGTTGTTCACGTTTTGTGTTCATGGCGTGAGCGGGCAGGACACGGCTCACCACGTTCCGGGCATCTCTGGCCATCGGAGAGCGGCGCAGCGTCGTGTGCACAGCCGGGCCCGATGGCGGAGGCGGCTGTGATCGCTGATGGCTGGTACAGCTGATGGCCGGGAGAGGGGCGGACTTTCTTTTTCAAATGATCTGTTGGGTTAAAACCTTGTCCTTATAGCGGCTGCTGTTGTGTAGGAGTGCCTTTCAAGTAAAACCAGTGGCCGTAACCGAGTTCCCGTGGTCCATGGCTCTCCCGTCGTTGTGCCGGTTTGCACTGAGAGCCGGTGTTAGTACCAGGCTGGGAATGTGGCGTTCAGGGCTGGGGAGAACGGGGAGCTTAGGGGAGGAGGTTTGCTTGGATGAGAACTTGCTCCCTCTTTGGTTGGATGAACCCTGTGAGCTTCCTTCTTCACTTGGGAAAGAGCAATGTTTTGAAGGTTACTTTTAACGGGAAGGCTTTTATATGCAAAAGAAAAGTTAATGATATTCGACAGATGTTTATGTAGTCCGGTTAGGGTTTGTAGTCCAGTTAGGGTTCATGTATTACTCTCTTTTAAATCATAACTATGAACAGAAATGCATTTCTGACTTTGTAATAGCTCATTAGGAGTAAAAAAAAACCCTCACGTCTTGCACACAGTATGAAAGTCACTATCGCTGCATGTTCAAGAGCAGGGTGTGCAGTAAGTGTATTTGTCACGTGGACGTAATTCCAGCTGCCCAGTGGGACCAGCTTTGGCTTCAGTGCAGGATTGCAAATCTCAAATGCAGCTGTATGAACTAACAGTAGTAAATAACCTCCCTGCAAGCAGCAGGGCTAGGGGTTCGGTCTGCTTTGCAAGGAACTTCAGTCATCACATTAGACCCCTAGAACAAAAACAATTTCTAGAAAATCACATACAAAATACTCTGCCCATTTATAAACTCCTTCTTATAATGATATATATTTACCTGTCTATTAGTTCATTGTTAACAATTGCATGTTATTTTTTCTGACTAACTGGAAAAGTTAATTTCTGTAAGTATATTGTAAATCTCAAATTCACCTCTGTTAAACATCTTATACCTGACTCGTTCTTACCAAAGGAGGTGCATTTTGAAATTGAGACTAGAAAAGAAGTAATTAAAATGGATCCTACCTGCTTATTCAATTTTCTTATTTGATTATATTGTTGATGTGTTCTTACCTGCAGGCATTTGTCCCACAGACTGAGGTGAGAATTTTTCCCTCTGTTATGGCACTATTTTTCTATCTACTCAAGAAATGCAGCCTGTTTTTTGGCAGAGGTTTTTAATATTTATTAGTTTCATATTACATTACTTAGGGTTTTGTTTAGCTACAAGTGCATAGCAGCAGAATAATTTTACATGGAATCCACCCTGTTTTTCCCTTCCCAAAATAGCTCATTGTTTTAATTTACAAGAATAAGAAACTCTAAAATGCTTTGTGAAATGAAAATAGTTTTATGGACTCTGTTAACAGGAACTTTAAACAGAATAACAAAGTCCTTCTACAAATGCCAGACTGATGGCATTGCCAAAATAAAGAAATAATTGAATTCTAGCAACATTTTTTATAACTGTTGTAAAAACTGTTATTCTGATTAAAAGTTTGCTGTAAACCAAATAATAGTGGAAGACTGCAACATGCAAAATTGAGCAGTCTGGAGGAAGAACTTTATGAGTGGGAAATATGAGGAATTTTATCTGAGAGAAATTAGCTTACTATTCTGAAGAACATGTTAAGATCTAAACATGCAGTTTTATAGTAGCAGATATTTCATCAGCACTTTTCCTGCCTGAGTTTGCTTTGTAATTTTTTCTCTTTTCATACACTTCTGCTTTAGATCCAGTGAATGAGATACAAGAAGTATCTCATTCTCTCTTACTTACAAGAGGTAAGCCACAGGAGTTCTGTGGACTTCAGGGAAGTAACATTATTTGACATCATCTCAGGAAGCTCTGTACGAGAACAGGAAAAGGAAAAGGCCACATAGCCGCACTCCCTGTTTCAGTTCCTACAAAGCATCTGTAAGATGAAAAGATGTAGTTTCATTTTGTTTTGTCTATGTAAATAGTTCCTTTTCCAATAAAACAGGAGAAACAAGGAAAAAAGGAAACAGAGAAAATAGCAGATGTCTCTCCCTGTGTTCTTGCAGTACTTGTAGCCACAATCCTGTACTTTGACAGAATCTATCAGTCTGTACTGATGCTTTGCTGTGGTTCTTCCTTAGTGATTGCATGGTGTGGTGGGGGCTCTGGAAAGAAAAGGGAATAAAAGGGGACAGAATTATAAAGCCTATGGCCTGCAGCTCACTCAAAGATGAGAGACACTAACTTTCTTTTGTTGGCATCAGGTTAATAATAATGCAGAAGTGCAGAAGATAGGAAGAGAGGGAGGCAATGAACAGGTTCTTGGCAGATGTGAGCCACACTCTCCCCTGAATGTTTGCACAGTCTTGTTTTTACCCGGAGTCCTGGTGCCTTAATAAAAGGGTGAGTATCAGATGTTTAGCCTCATATTCAGAATTCCTTTAGCTCATTTTGATTTGGACAAATCACTGTGTTTCATCAAGTTACTTGAATTTATATCAACATCACTAATAAGTCTCCAGTTGTTAAAGACTTGGTAAAAAAAGAATGCTCTAGTGGCTTACATTTGGAACAAGTACAAAAGTGGCTTACTTTTGCAAAAAGTGTAGGTAAGGCTTGAATATTAAAAAAGTCAGGAAGCCATTTTTACCTGTGAGTCAGCAACTTCAACATTTCAGAAACACAGCAAGAAGCTTTGGTGGGCTGAGAAAGCACTGTAAGCTCTAGCTTAGTGTGCTCTGTCACTGAGCTGCCTGGACTGGCTATGACAAGACTCCAAAATGCCAGGATATTGCCCATTGTGCTATTGTAACTAATAATTGCAGACAAAATGGGAGAAGGTATTGGCATGGCAGTCGTAAAAGTATCATTAGGAAAATAAACTCTGAAAGAAAAAAAAATCTGACATTTAAGAAGCATTTTGATACTTTCAGAGCACAAAAGAGATTGTGTTCTCTGATGTGTACTACGCCAGTTTGTGCTGTGGAAAAGAGAGTTTAATATAAATGTAAATGCCTTGCATTGAGCAATGATTGAAAGTTGGGTTTGTTTTTTTTTTCAGCTGTTTATTTCTGCAGTAGGAGACTGGAGTGACCAGTATGGCAATGTAAGGGGCAGGGAAATGGAGAGTCCCAATTGAGCTCCCTACCACTGGTCTGAGTGAATTGGTGTTCACTGGGTAATGTTGTATATTTGTGGAAAATGCTGAAAGCTGAGAAACAAAAACAAGCACATTTGTTGTTCAGTGTTTAGTCCTTTTCAGTCACAAAGCATGAAATGATAGTTTAGATCTTAGAAGTGAGCAGCAATGATATTGTATGCAAACTGAATCAATTTAAATGGATTTTTTGGGAGGACACAATGACACCATCCACAGAATCATGCAAGCCACTGCGTGTGCAAATAATGCTTGTGAATTTCTAAGTCGCAACATTGGCTGGGGGGCTGTGGGGTGCCTTATATACTTATAAGGTTCTGTGGCTTCTGGGCATTACTCCTTCCATGCTGGAAAGCCCAGAGGAAGAAGTCAAGCACTCCTTTGTGAACAGCAAACTGGAATTTTGTTAGCTGAAATTCAGTTTCTGCTTCAGCTGTCAGACGTTACGTTGATCTCAGCAGATCACAGGAGACACCTGCAGTTGCTATGCTCATGGCATTCTTTCTTAGAGACTACCTCTGACACAGCTGTGATTAAAGATATATCATGTATGAGGCTGTAAAAGATTATTTCTCTAGTTTCTTTCAGACATGAAGCAGGAAAAGAGGACTTCAAGGTGCTCATGCTGTTTCTTGCTTATTGATGAGCTGGTCATTGTCAGAAGCTGCACAGTGATCAGCATCACTAAATACACCAAGCAGGCCTGTTCCATGGTGTGCCTGACCTCTGCAGCTGGGGCACAAGAGTGTCTTGATTCATTTCCAGATACAGACCTGCTTTTCTGCTGTGGTGAGACCTCTGAAAAGGTGACCCACAACTAAACATTCAGGATTTTTGCTGTTAATTTACTTTCTTATCTTCCTTTTACTTTTCTATCTTCTAATTTCCTTAAGGTTGCTGTTCATCCTGCCTTACAGAAGAGCAATTCATTGAGAGCCAAGCTATAGGTCACTGGTCTCTAACACACTATGAAAAAACTTCCAAGTGAAGGAGTTAGGTGGTTCTGAGATACCTAATCATATACCAGCAGCTGCACCAGTAAAGGGCCTTCTAATTGTTGATATAAAAACTTAAGAATATTGGGAATTGCAAATTTCCTGCCGTAAGAAAATCTTAGGACTTGAAAGGATCACATGAAGTTCTGTGTCTGCTATGTATTGGTGAGGAATATGGTCAGAAAAAGAAAATAACTTCTTTTAAATGCCACATCAAGTTGAATAAAGCTTACTAAAGAAAATAAGAATATTCAAGTTAAGGTACAGCAAATATAGGAAGGTAAAACATAAAATAATTGCTACTTCTATTTTCACTCTGTAACCAGACTTTTGTCAGGTTTTGCCAGCTATGAAGCAGAAAGTGATGAAGTTAGAAGCCATGTATTGAGCATAATCATTTCCACTGGATTTAATCCACAGAATCATTACTTTGAGCTCAGTTTAACTCGTTTCAGTGCTGGTTTTGGTCTTTCATGATTTGCCCATTTATTATTTCTGTTTCTTAACTTCTCTGTGCTTTTTGCAATATGTGAATATTGCGTGTTGTCACTTTTGCTAAGCTTCTTTTCATTCAAAAGCACAGAAAATGCCAACACGTCATCAGGAAGTGCTCAGATGAGTGAATTGATCCAGTAGCTTATTCAGTAAAAGTTGCATAACATTCATTCACGTTTGTGCTTGCAAGTCAGCAATGATTCACAGGTGAAGACACCACTGCAAAATATTGCAAAAAATGCTGGATATTTTTGCAATATGCTTTCTGAAGCAGATATTATAATGTCAGATGAGTAATATGTTAAGGCTACTGGAGTAGTCAATGCTCAAAAATCAGCATTTTGTATTTGCAGAATCATTACAAAAAGATACAATGTTTGGGTACAATTGATGAATAATGCTGGCTATTGGGCAGTTGGTGTGTTTGTGTGAGACTGCAAACTGAATTTGGAATAGGGGGTTCTGTCAATTTTTCTTCTGCCTCTCAGTTGAGCCACTGCAAAGAGCAAAAGAAATTCTTTCAGACAGAATCATGTGGTGGTGAAATACCGTGTATTTTTGGGTGACTATGCATCTCAGTGGAACCTCTGTGAGTAAGAAAATGGCTGTTTTCCATGGCAAAACATTTATTTATAATCTGAATCTGAACATAAAGGTGAAAGTGTAATGGAGATTCAAGAGCAGTAATTACGTTATAAGGCTGATGAGAGCTTAGCAAAGTAGCTACAAATGATACATAAAAGGACCTCTGCTTAGCCTTTTAAGGAGAGTATAAGCATACTGCTGGTGGAGGAAAGATGGGACATGGAGGGAGAGAAATCTGTTTTGCTGCTGCTTGATTCAAAGGTCAGCTAAAGAGAGAGAGTGAGAGACTGAATGACACTGAACTAAGATTGCTCAGAGACTTCTGACGTTAGAGAGTTGTGAGGTTGCTGAAAAAGTGGGCAAGTGCATGTGGGTGGTTATTGTGTCTATATGAGACTACAACTTGTGATATGTAAAGTAAGAGTAACTGGTTTTCAGCAGGCTCATGTGACCTGTGTATTTGCTTTCCCTGAAGATTGCCACTGAAGGAGTAAACTGTTAACTCAAAATGTCCACTTAACTGGGAGACCTGTACCCATTTCAAGACTCTGAATGTAGGTGGGTCTAGGAGATCCCACCTCTGCAAAATTTGCACCCCAGGGCAGGAGTACCCTGCAAAAACCAAATCCAGCAGAGTTTGCAGTGTGTCCAAGAATGTTACCCAGGTCTGGGGCAGGAACAAAGAGTTTTTAAGTGTGTGTCCTTTTTTAAAAGATTTATCAGCACAGATTTCCGCTTCACTGGCCTTTGTGCAGTAAAACTTCCTTTTATTCCTGTGTTCAGTCTGCATCTAGGTCACTAGCCCAGGTGTATGGTCAGTCAGTCTATCCACACAGCCTTCTGTGTAAGCTGTGCAAGTCAGCTCCCTGAGTTCCGTGTAAAATAAGTGAATCTGTCTCTTACTGATTCATTAATGAGTGTGAGGCACCCAAGCCTGAATTGCACTCCTCTGGAAACCATTACTCAAGTGCTGCAGGCTGAACGTGGGTATAATGGCTGCTGACAAGGTTCAGTCAGCTTTAACTGGATGTGAGTGAGTCCCTATACTGGGTTTGCCTGAGATGGGGTTAATTTACTTCACAGCAGCTGTGCAGTGCTGTGCTTTGGATTTGTCACCAAACAGTGTGGATATCACACAGATATTTTAGCTACTGCTGAGCAGAGCTTACACAGTGTCCAGGCTTTCTCCATTTCTCACTGCCCCTGCAGTGAGGAGGCTGGGGGTGAGCAAGAGGCTGGGAGAGGACACAGCCAGGACAGCTGACCCCAGGTGACTGAAAGTATATTCCGTACTCTACAACATCATGCTCAGCAATGAGGCTGGGGTGAGTTTTCCAGGGGTTGCCATTGCTTGGGAATTGGCTGGGTATTGGTGTAGCTGGTGTTAAGTGATTGCTTTTGTATCACTGGTTTTTCTTTTTGGTTTGTTACAGTTTTTTGTTTCCCTTCCTCCTGATTAAACTGTCTTTATCTTAACACATAAGTTTTCTCACTTTTGCCCTTCCAGTTCTCTCCCTCATCCATTGTGGGGCGAGTTAGGGAGTGCCTGTTGTGAGACTTAATTTCCTACTGCTGTATCCTCTCTGTGAAAACCAGTGTCTTTTCCTGGGTTCTGCCTTCCCTGGGCAGAGCACCTGTTTCACCCCTGGAAACAGGTGCTCTGTTTCCAACCCACAGCTTTTGGTGACTCCTGCTCTGCTGTGGATTTCTTGGCAGCAATGAGAGATTTTCCTGAATTGTTTTTTGGTGTTTTTTGAACCCCTCTCAGTTCTTCTGCAGCCAAAAACTTTTATTGCCTCTTTGTGAAGGAGATTTAGCCAGCAGATAATCCTGCTCCCAGAAACAGGGCCTGAGAAGCTAAGCCAGCCTTTCTTGTCTGTGAACACACACTGCTTGACTGTCTTATTACTGTAAACTCTGTGATTCATTTTGTCCTATGTATTTAATACATGTAGTCTCTTAAATGCAGTGTTTGTAAGATTCCTTATGAACAGAAACTGTTTATGAAGCAGTGATTTGCTCTTCTCTCCTCCTCTTCTTGTTTACTGCTCGTGTTTGCACTATATCCACTATCAGACAAGACCTGCATCTGGCTCATGTCTCCTGCTCCACTGTGCTGGCATCTTCCACTTTCATGACAGTGTTATGACTTCATCTTTACAATAACCCTGAGACCCACATACTGACACCTGAATATCAGCCCTACAGGTGCCTAAAATCCAGATACTTTGATGGAGATAGGATGAGTTACCCCATAATAATTCATAGATGCCCAAACTCAATCCATGTGGGAAGGTAATCTAAACTAGAAAAAGGCACTCTCAAGTCCAACCAAGTGACTTGCTTGCAGAATGAGAACTGGGATACCTTTGTGCTTTGTTTGAAAATCTGATCCTTGTATTTTCAGAAGTGCCCAGGCACAGGTTTTGCTGACACCCTAAAAGCAAATACTTTTTACCAGCATAGTTTAATCCATTTATTGGCATAAGTGGTAGACATGCAATTTAGATGTTAAGCGTCATATGCAGACAAGACTTCAGAGACTTCTTTTGGGTTTTTTTTCAAGAACACTAGGTGACAGTGACATCATTTAACATGACAGTATGTTCTCCTCTCCTGAGTCAGTTCCTGATGTAGAAGATAGATCATATCTCTGTAGCAGAGGACAGTTGCAGAAATATATTATCAAACTACAAAAAAAGCTGAGTTTGTAGTGCCAAGTACAGAAATGATCACTCATATGACTAAGCGCTGTGCAGAAACTCAGAGGTGTTTCCAGGAAAGTCAGGCAAAGGGGGAAAGCTGTGCATGTCATAGGGCACAGAAGCATGAGCTGGCCTACAAGTTTCCCCATCATCCACTATGTCCCTGCAAAGCTTTATCAATGCTCTCCATTTCTGATGGCACCGGGCTCAAAGACATTTTGAAAGTTGGGCTCCTTTAGTGTGGTTTTGGAGACCTTTGACATCCATTTTGTAAATTCTGGCTGCAGTTTCTTCTTTTTAAGCTAAGAGTAGTTTAGTTTACTACCTGAAAACTTGTTCTAAAGCAGACCAATATGCTACATTGAGCTATATAAGAGTAATTCCCTTTGAGCTCTGGCAATAAGTCTTTACCAGAACACGTTTACCTGAGTACACTGTGCAGTGCCCTTCTCTCAGCACTGGTGAGGCTGCGCTGCAGCACCTCGAATATTGTATCCAGTTTTGGCCCCTTGCTACAAGAAGAACACTGAGGTGCTGGAGTGAGTCCAGAGAATGGCAACAAAGCTGGGGAAGGGTCTGGAGCACAAGTCTGCTGAGGAGCAGCTGAGGGAGCTGGGGGTGTTTAGTTTTCCGCCTGGGGAGAAAGAGGCTCAGGAATGACCTTATTGCCCTCTACAACTCTCTTAAAGGAGGGTGTAGCCAGGTGTCAGCCTCCAAATAATAAGCAAAAGGACAAGAGGGCAGGGCATCAAGTTGCAGTAGGGGAGGTTCAGACTGGATACTAGGAAACATTTCATCACTGAAAGGGTTATTAGACATTAGAACAGACTGCCCAGGGAAATGTTTAAGTCACCACCTCTAGAGGAATTTAAAAGATATGTTGATGTGACACTTAGGGACATGATTAAATGGTGGGCTTGAAAGTGCTGGGTTGAAGATGGGACTGGATAATCTTACAGGTCTTTTCCAGCCTAGATGATTCTATGATTGTATGACTTGCACACTAATCCACATACTGTAGACATCTGAAATCACCTAATGTCCTTCATGAAAGGCTTACCGTATCGGTAATTACCTCACTAGCTCAGACTTAAATAGGCTTTTTCAGGATCAGGAGTAGTTTTCCACAGTAAAAGTTTTCCCTAGGAGTTACCCTAAATCTCCAGCATTTGTCATTCAAGCTGATCATCCCACGTTTGAGGAAGAGAATGGGCCATCTTTGTGCAAAGTCAGATTTACCAAATAGCTTCTTGGTGCAAATGGCTATGTACAGTAAAGGTAAGCTCTAAAACTTTCTCACATTCCTTAAATGATTGGTGAGATTGTTACTGTAGTTTTTGTAAATCTTCAGAGTCCTTAGCCTACAATCCTGGTTTTGATATGACTGAAATCAAAGGTGCCTGTCTTGTAACACTTAAGACTTAATATCAACTATTAAAGCACATGTTTTTGAATTAAAGGAAAGAAAATCTGGACCTCATTAGACTACAGAGGAACCAGTGCTGTCACCACATAAATTTTGATAAAGGAAAAACATAAAAATCCAGAGCCAAATTTCTGAAGTCTCCTTTGCATGTTCCTACTTCCTCTTGGTTGGTTGGTTGTTGTGGGTTTTTTCTTATGGAAGCCAGGCTCACTCAATTCCGTGTCTGTTTTCTACTTAACACATTTTCATCTTGTGTGAGTTCAAGTGATTAAAACAAGTAATGTTGTAGATGTCCTTTGAAAAGAGGTAAGTGGCTAGGGGACAGGTCCCTGTCTGTGATGGGAAGCTGCAGCAGAATTTTCCCCTTTTAGGGCATAAGTTATCCCATGCTGATTAACCTAGGAAACAGTTTTTCTTAAATTCATCTGCCTACAGAACTGTTTGCTTATTGTTGAGCCGCCTGTGGATATGTCACAAACTTGGTTTTCTGTTCAGCAGTATTCACACATTGTCCTGAGGAATTCTAAGTATGCAGATGTTTTGCAGACAGGTGATTGGAAATTTGCCATTTGTTTTATTGGTTAGTTTCCCAATTCATGCAGTAGTTCCATTTCCTGAATATAACTGCCATAGGAGAGCACTGGCAACATGGATTTCCAATGCATCTTTTTATATTGCTTCAGAGTAATTATGTAATTCAGAATTTATTTTGATTAAATGTTGAAAAAAGAAGTATGGACTTAGCTCTTCAGAGGACTTATCATTCACCATAATCAAATGCATTCACTCAGATTCAAAGAAAACAAACATAGAAGGGCTCAAATAGCACTAACTGGAATGTGTTAAGAATACAGACTGATAGTTTTCCAAGTGCATTGGTGGATTTACTCTTAGCCTAGATTATTTACTTGGGGAATGAAACTGACTTTTGTGCATTCAGCTGTTTTCAGAATAAAAATGTAGTGGAAAATGTGGTCTGGCTAGATCTGCTAGGCAATGGGCTTATAGTCTGTGCAGTTAAGTTGTTTAATGCATTCTGCAGTGGGAATATTCATTGCCTGCCTGAGAAGATTAATTTCCTTTTGGGTGCTTTGTGTATTAAAAAAAAAAAAAAAAAAAGTAAAACCTTGTTCAGTAAGAGGATGAGTTCAGTGACATTCAGCAGTGCACATAACATGCTGGTAGTGATTTGGATTTAGGACAAAGCCTTACCTGTGTACTTCAAGTGGACAATGAATTTAGGATTCCCTGCTGGAGCTGGAAAGAATGAAAGGTTTAGTGGTCTGTGTAACAGTAACCACCTTAGCTTTTTGGTGCAATCTGCGAGTAGCTCTTCTCAAACCCTCTTGTCTTCGCTCTGCCAAACACCTGCAGCAGAAGCCACAGCATCTCTGCAGTTAGTCCTGCCTGTACCTGGGAGGAACAGGAGATTTCCCCTTAGTAACATTACATATGGTTTCTGGGGTATACTGTGCGTCACTAATAACGTCCAGGCAATGCAACAGTTGCTTGTCTAATTCCTAGTGTTCTCTCCAGCACAGTTACTCTGTCTTTAGTAGCTTCCTTATCAATCAGAGGGCAGCTTCATGTTCTGAATGAGGCTTGTGAATGCTGTGCATGGCAGGTGCTGGCTAATTGTGTGTGTTTGTCCCACAGCTGCCAGTGCTCTTCTGTCCAGCTGAGCACGTCAGGGCTCATCTGAACCGTGACTGTGGTCAACAACGGCCCAGAACAAGGGACTGCTTGTCCCACAGTGGTGACAGCAAAACGCCACGGGGTAGGGCTGACTGTTTAACAGTTTCTCATGATTTTGCATAGTATAAGTGCTGAACAAAGCACAGTGAGTGAGGGACATGATGTCATGCATTTTCCAAGAAACCTAGATATTAAAAAATTCATAATAAATGTCTTTAGTGAGTGTGATGCTTTTTGGGGAACCACCTGGGCCTTTCTGATAACAGTGTATTTATTCCATAGTGCAGAACTGCCATGCTGTGTCTCAGAATAAGAGAAATAACATCATGAGATAATCTCATTCAGTCACTTTGGACATGCTTACGTCCTTCTCCCCTAACTGTCTGGTTTTTCAGCTGTACTGTGAAGGCTGAGGCTTGCAACAGAAATCTTGTGCAGACAAAATAAGGATGCAAGCTTAATTACTTGTTGCAGTAATTAGTACAGTGCCATGATAGCACTTGTTTGTAAGTTATAAAGCTTCATTTAATAAGTAAGGTAAATTTTATTTTCATTCTTTGTGTTTCAGTGTTGTAACTTGCAATACCTTTCAGAAATAATCCCATACAGGCAGTTCAGGTTGGAATGTGATGATACTTAATGACATGTGGAAATGCTTTACTGATTATATAGTGAAAATATTAAATAATACACTTGATGCCATTGTTTGGGTGAAAAGTGTTAATGTGTACATTACAGTACTGTGAGTCAGAGCAGGCACCTTCTAGCTTCAGCTCACAGAACCCACAGAAGTGAAGAAGATGCCCGTGTATTTCAAAGTAGCTGCACAAAGATAGTGTTGACTCTATTGCTCATCTCTAAACAAGAGATTTTCTTTCGCTAGGGGATTCCCCAGGTGAGAAACCTGCAGATGAGGAATGAGGCAGTTAACAGCAGCTGACCTTTAGTGAAAGGGCAGGTGAGTTGTGGTTTCCTTTGGGCAGGAAGGAGTCTAGGTGCTCACCTTAATTAGGGCTCTGCTTTCCAACTCTTCTGCCTGCCACCAGTGAGGCTTTTTTACCTCTCAGGTCTGGCTTTTTTCCTTAAAGCTGTGCACTAGCCAACATCCCTGGTTTGGAAAGAGCTGTGTTCATTAAGGGCTGCCTAATTGTGTCCTTAAGGTCCAGCAAAATCAACAACATTTTTCTGAAGTAGGACCTTAGAGTCCTCACACAGACAGGGAGTAGAGCTGGTGGTGCTACACTGCATGGATACAGCTCAAATAGAGAGCATCCAGAGAACAGAAATGTTTAATAAGAAAAGCTAAGGCAAATAAATTCAAATAGGGAGAAAACACAGGGGGAGAGGAAGGAGAAAGCTAAGTATGTGAAAGACAATAGCAGCAGCAAAGAGATACTTAGTCCAAACACTATCCTAGGTTTGCAAACCCTCTCTGAAGTTCTCAAAGCTGTCTTCAGGACATCATATATGTTATGGACTATACACCATCTTTTGTCGAGATTACTAGAAGGACTTTATGTAAGTAGTGAATGACATAATTAAAAACACAAAAAGCATTCTTAATCTGAGTGAACCATGGGGCAAGGATACAGGGTTCCAAAGGGGCCTTTCCCAACCCTAGAGCTCCCTGCTTGTAACCCAAAGGATTAGCTGTGCTGTACAAAGTGCCCATTGTATTCTGCACACACACTGTTCCTGTACGTTTCCAGAGATGTAATGCACTGTAGGAAGTAAATGGCACAATTACAGACCAAGCTTATGGAGGATTTCTTGTAGAGGATTTGGGCAATAAAACATCACACTCTTAATTAGTATGTTCCATGTAGTAAATAAAGATGCTCTGATAATCAAGAGAGAGAAGGCTATGAAATCTTGACTGTAAATTTTGTGTAAGTGAAGACTGCATTTACTTTGTGGGAGTATTTCCTGTGAATGGCTTATGCAATATTAAGAATAGGGAAGTCCTGCAGTTTTGTATTTGGGGGGGATCTGTTAGAAGAATCTCATCTCACTTGTTTCCTGCTAGAATAGGCTCACCATGCCACCTTTCTTTAATTCTCCAATTTCTTTTTAACACTCCTCTTGCCCTTCTGTCATAACTCTATTTAATTTAGGTGTGATTAAGTATTTGCTGAATACTTTCCAGCAAGCTGGTGAAAACCCCAGGGCTGTGGGTCAGAGACAAAGGGACAATTAGCACAGTGGAATTATAGCATTCTATTGCATCTGTTATACAGATTATCCACAAGTAACTCATCAACTAAGACTGCCTGTTTAATTCTCTGATAACAGAGATTTCAGGCACTGCAGAAAAGTTCTTCAAGGGCTCTTGTCCTCCAGGAAGCCTGGGACTTCTAGTGTTGGAAGCACTGCAGTGCTGGTAGTAGTTGTGCGCTGGGGGAAGTCCCTCCTGCTACAGATTTTGCCATTAAAATAAGCAGGAGACAAAGGTGTTTCCCAATTCAGCAGGTGCTAAATGAGGCTGAGAGACAGGAGAGAAGGTATGGAAAACAGCTCCTAAAGAGCTGGGTATGGAGGAGCAGGAAGAAGAGGTTTCATTTTCCGTGTAGGCAAGTGAAGAAGGTTGGTTGTGTGAGTGCTGGAGTGGAAGAAGGCTTGCTCCTTCCAGAGCAGGGCTCTTGGCTAAAAGAGCAGGGAGAGCATCTGGTGCTTGGCTTACCTGCAGTGAGAGGAGGGGGTGAGTCAGGGGCTTGGAAAGGTGGAACAAATGTTTTTGATTTTTTAGCTAATGTAGATGGTAGCCATCAGCGAGTGGAAAAGGATAGTTTCTCAGGGCAGCAGAAGAGGAATAATTTGTTGTGTTTGTTGCCATGACATCCCCTCCCCGCCCCCCCAAAGTATTTTAGGAAACCAACATTGAAATGTTGAAATGAATAAAGAAGTGAGTGGTGTGGGACAAAGCTTGCTATCTTTAGGTAAAAGCTCGCTGCATTCCTGTATCATGTGGATTATTGTGTAGTTTTGTGCTGGTTTTGAATATGTTTGCTAGAAAATGAAATTTGATAGTGACAGCCCATTGAGTCCTTGCTTCTGTAATAAGACATATGTGAATGCAGGATCTTTGAGTCTGTGGTCCTCCATTCCTTGCCCTTTAGAAGGCTGTGAGCACAAGGCCTACATAATTAGGCCTTTTTTTCCTTTTTGTATATAGGGTAAAAATTTAAAAAACATCAAAGTAGTTATTTACCTTCCATTTTGGCATAATATCTTGGGACTTCCACTGAGATTAAACCTTGAAGTTGTCAGTTATTTTCAGAAATAGATTCTGTTCTAGACTAATAGAGGGTTACAGGGAATGATTCTTATTTTTACACGTTCTTTGTAGGATTCATAGACTAAAGAGGAACAATAAGAAAAACTGTGATTTCTGATCAACTTTACCTATGGCTTGTGACTCATTTTGTTCCTTGTGCTGCAAGTGAGAGCAAGCAATTCTTATCAGGATCTGGCAAGTGGTATATGCAGTGAGAAGAGAGAGGAGGATGAGATGCTGTGAGAGGGGCTGTCAGTCAGTACAGCAGCTTTGTGCAATGCTTTTCAGGCCACTTGGTCATGAGGAGTTGTGCTCTTGTCATGCTTCACCAGGAGCAGGTGTGACTGGCAGTCAGATGAATGCACTTCAGCAAGGGAAGGAGTAGAAAAGTCAATGAAGACCTGAGAGTACCTGTAACAGAGCAGAGCTGAGAGCTAAGGAGCAGAAAATGGCACACAAAGTGAAGGATTTGGGAGATTATTGTTTGAGTTTTGCAGTATTTAATGGATATATGATCTGTCCTTTTTCCTCCTGTCCCCTGAGTGGATAGCAGTAGGTAGCAAATACCTAATGAGGAGTACAAGCTAAATGGGTTTCACATTCTTGGTTTCAAGTCTGTATGTTTCAGGTGTATGGCTCTGACTCCATGTAACACTGAATTGTATAAAGTATTTGTATTCTTCTCCCCCAGCTCTTATTGACACTCACAGAACGAATTTAGGGAATTTTGACATCTTGTGTGAAATCCTGTGAGTGCTACTCAGCAAGCAACAATAGGCTGTGGGCTATATATGAATATCTGTATCTAGGTTTAAGGACACTCAGCCAGTGAAAAGAAGTGGGCTGACTTTAGTAACTAGGCGATGGATTAAATCGTGCAGTGGATATCCATTATTGCCGGTTGTCTGCTGGTAGAATGGGGCTTTAAACCAGAACTTGTTCTTCAGGGAGTGCTGACATTATCAGGTAGATGATACCTACACAAATGTTTTCCCATTACTGGAGAATAAAATATAACCTAGAGGTGCTGCAAACTCCAGCTTTAAGGAGTGTTAACTTTTATAGCGTGTGCTATTGGGGGTGTGATACCTGAAGCTGAGGGTTTGTTTAAGGAGCAACTAAAAGCTTTGGCCAAAGTCCTGGCATTTTGATAAAACAGGAGTACTCAGCTGGCAGTGCAGGAAGAGCAGCAAGCAGCCTGGCACTGTTGCAGAGGCCCAGGATGGCTGCTGGAGGCATATGAGGGGTATTTCTGGAAAAGGCAAACTGCTTAAAAATCCCCATCAGTACTTGGAGGAAGGCCAGTGTCTACTGAAATTGGTGAATAAAGTAGGCAGTCACAATTACAGTTAAGCCTGGATGAAGACTGTACTTGCCAAGGCCTTTAAAGTACAGAAATCTTCTTTGGCCACCCCTACCCCTGCCCTAAAGCCCGTCAAAGGGCTGTGGAATGTGTTTTCCCCTTGTTTACTACTCCATGCAGTTTAGTCTAATGCTGGCATCGGAGAACTGTAGCAGGCATTCCTGATTGTTTGAAGTAAGTGGTATCCATGGCTTGGGGAAGTTGTGCTTTTCAATCTCTGCCCGGTTTCTTTGTTTCCCATGGATCAGCACTAATGGTGCTACCAAGTGTGGGTTCTCCAAGAGTACCAGTCTATACATCCCCACCACTTCTGACTCAGTGCAGTGAAACTGTACACCAAACCCATTGTCTAATTGTTTATCCACTCCTGGTTTCTAAAGCTGAGACGCTGAATAGAGGCAATTCTTCTAGCTCTGGCTTCGTGCCTCATAGCAAACATGTAATTCCTGCCATTTACTTCAGTTCTACTCTTGGCTGAAATTTGAACATACAGCACAGAGTTATTTCACATTTCTTTTCCTCCCACAGGCTGGTCTCATTATGGAAGATCATCCTCACCATCGGATAATTTTTGTGTGCTGAGTGGTGGAAGTGTGCAAGTTGGTTGCATGCATGGTGCTTGCATCTTATCTGTGCATGGGCTATAGGCAGTGGAGCTTGTTCCCTCCTAATAAAGGCTAAACCAGCGGTGTGAGGCTGCTGCTGATTTTAGGAGTAGAGGGCTACAGCATTCTGTCTTCCATTCCAGACACTACAATACAATGGTGGGTTTAATGAATCTGACCCCTGAAAACTTTGGGGAGATTGCATGTCCATAGACATTTGATTGGCCAGAAGGTGCTTGGGATTTAAACTGTTGTAGGATTTGGGACATGATCCTTCTCCTCAATCTGAAATACAGAGGCACAAATGAAAGAAGAGCTGCTCAACCCGTGCCGTGTTTTCTTTTTTACTGCCAAGAGCTAGATCTGCTGCTGAATCTCAGACTTACCATCTCACTCTGTGGTTTGAGGGTAAGCAAATCTTAACCTCTGAAGAGCTTGCATAATACTCAGGTGGAAAGGAATTTCTGGGAGTCTCCCTTGTTACATTGCTGTTTATTTCTGATTAGGGGCATCAAGCAGAAATGGTCTTAGGCCATGTCACACATTTGTCCTATGTCCAGTGTTTCTGCAAATCACCACATGTGGTTCACTGATCCTTCATCTACATATGGCAGATGTGTTCCTTTCCAGCTGCCTCACACCTAAGTGTTCTTTTCCCACGGAGGATGACTCTCGAGATTATTCAGCACATTCAAAGTGACAAGACAAACTGATCCCGACCCTTGAAAAATAACCAGGGCAAAGAGAGATTTTGTTGATTTCTGGCCCTCTCCATTCCCCTCAAGCCAAACCATTTGTGCTCCAGCATAACATCATAATGGTAAAGGATGCTAACTAGTATGAGTCTTGGTGGTTTCCTCTGAGAAAAGGTTTCAAAATTCCATTATCTTCATCAGAATTTTCCAAGTAGGTTCTAGCTGCTGTCCGTTTTGGGCCATATGTTTGTGTCTACCAGGCTCATGAATCCAAACATTAGAATAAGCAGTTATTTCTGCTTGATTCTAAGATCCTACCCATATTATTTGTAAATACACCTAGTATAAAGTTTTTGAGAGACAGTGTATTTTGTTTTGCTGGTAGACAGACTTTCTGGAGGGGTGGAGAATAATGAGGTGGAAGTGGTTACCAGACTTTTGAACTGCAGCCTATATAGATGTAAGGAAGTTATTTAAATATCAGTTAGATCCTCAGGTGACTTTCAATCTTTTATTTCAGTAGTCACAGATCAGTGCTGTGAGAGGCAGACACTAGCTGCAGTAACACTTGTTGTTCTGTTCTTGTGGTTACTCTTTAGGGTTAGGCAATGTTTATTTCCTGGCATAACTGCTCAACAGCCTTCCTTTCAGAACTGTCAACACATGCTAATAGGTGTTTGAGGAACTGCTGCTACACTACCTAATAGTTACACTGTTGGTTTCTTAAGTTCAGTTACTTGTATGTTGTAGGTTAAAGAACATCAATAATGTCACTGTAAAATGTATACAAACTCAGCTGTGTAGTTAGTCTTTGTTTAAGAATGCACTATACTTACTGCTTGAAACAGTCTGCTGCACTGCTGCATTAAGGCTAAAGATTTGTGAATTAATAACTTTCATTATTTCAAACCCATTGAGGCTTCTTCCAGCTTTCTTCCAGAAAGAAGCTTCTTTCTTGCTTTTCCTTAAAAACACAAGGCTGGGGGGTGAGTGGGTGGGGTAGTGTGTCATGTCCCTGCAGAACAAAAGCATATCTTGTTCTAATACTTTCATGTAAAAGCTATCAGACTTAGTTGCATAAAGGCAGACTTGAAGCCAGTCTCTGTATTTCAAGGGCCACCAGACTCTGCACTCCACATGAACAGTGAAATGTTTGTGTCTGTCACTGTCTCCTACTACCCTAGTGGTTTTTCATTCATTTCATTATCAAATCCAAGTTTTCTCTCTCTGCATGAAGTGCTGCCTCAGTAAAACAGCACCAGCAAACCCACATTGACTTAAATGAGGCAAACAATTTCAAGTTTTGTGGTTTTTTTCAAAGCCCCTCATATGCTTGTTGCAGCCTGTATCAAAGACCTCTTCTTGTATCTTTGCCTTCTGGATTCCTCATCTATTTTTAAGTCTTATGTTCTTTCCTACATCTATTTTAACTCTGCTGTACCATTTAACCCCTGTGGGATATGGAGCCTGTCGGAAAGAAATGATGCATTACAAAATAAATACATTGGTTAATCTACATACTCCTCCAAGGGTTTCATGGCATGGGACATGCAGAAACCCTGAGTAGGTATTATGCATTTGTTTGTCAGCAGCTGTAATATGAACTGATGAAGAAATACTTAGGAAGGGTGTCATACTGTGTCTGTCTGATCTCTCTGCCTGGACTAATGCCTAAGCAAAATATGTAGTTTAATGCCTGTGATTCAGGGTTTACCCACAATACTGAAATCTTTTCCTAATAGGACGTACTGGTTTGAACTTGTTATGGGAATTCTTTTCCCTCAGGAGTATCAGTCTGTGCAATGTCCCTATGCTGTGCAAAAGTAAAAAATATTCAAGCCTTGGGTCTTTTAAATGTATTTTGTACTACAGATCCCCCAGGGATTCTATGAACTTATGTTACATTCTGCTTGTGTTACCTAAACTGCTTGAACTTGTGTTACCTTCTATTTCTCCTTGTTTCACTTTGTCCCAAGTCCCAAACAAGGCTGGAGAAGTATTTAATAAGACTTAGTTCAGACTTTAGAGGAACAAGACTGGAAACAAAAAGTTGCATTTAAAACAATTCAATTCTATTTTAAATTTAGCAAGTAGATAGCTCTCTAGTAGCCTAACCTCTGCTATGCATAATCCTAATGACATATCTTTGGGAGTTAGAAATTAGCATTCGTGGCAAAAATATCTTCCAAGTGTTTCCAATAGCTCCAAGTGACATTTTACTTTTCTTTAAGATTGTTTTGGGGCCCAAGTATGAATTATTTTGATGCAGGGTTTCCTGTATTGCAAACAGCGATTCCTTCCCAGCCCATGCCTGTGTAGCCAGGCAGTGTGTTAATACAGCCAGGGATTTCTTTATAAGTTGTTCTGCTTAGCTACTTCCATGGAGGTGTGTTCCAGTTCCAGGTGGTAGCTGCTGGAGGTTGTGTTGTGCCCATTTTCACTGCAGGCTCTATCACTGTTGCTTTGGTGCAGTTCAGGAAAGAGCAGCCAACCCTCCTGCATTGGGTGAAAGCTGTTGCAATTCTAGTTTTAGATATCAATTTCCATTATAAATTACCATAACATTGGAAGGTTAGCAGGCTGCTTTGGTCCAAACCTGCAGAAGTTAAATTTTCAAAAACTCTTGCATTCAGCAACACCTTACAGTGTCTCACAGGTTGTTTTCAGAATGGTCAAAATTATTTCCTTCTTAAGGAACATTTTTTAAAGTATCTAAGTTTGCTCATAGACGTATCTTGTCTGTTATGTTACTTGAATCTAGGAAATGTGCCATTGAAATAATAAAGTCCCACTGGAGTTCATACGTGCTACGTTTGCTTTTCTGAGTAAAGCCAGTAAGGTGCCAGATCTCCCATGTGGCCTTTGGCAATCCATTAATCTCAACTATTTCAAAACTTTCCAGTCCTTTTGGACTTTTTATTTTGGATGCTGTGTTGGAGGCTGCTAAGTCAAGTACAAAACTCCCACAGCTTCCAGCTGGACCTGGGGTGGTCTGCATAGCCAGTACTTAGCTTATCCAAAACTGCACAACCTGAAACTAAAGAACATTCTGGAAAATGTTGGGTTTTTCAGCCTGACCTCCACAGCCTCACCTGCAACAGCAGAGTCATACCACCACCTCTGATCCTGCTGCCACTTGATGCCAGGCTGTACTGAGAACTGAGCCCTGCTAGGCAGAGAGACTTTTGAGCTTTGTATTGCTGCAGTACAAGCTGCTACTTATAGATACCAAAGAGCTGAAGAACAAAGAATATTGTGGACATTCCTTAATACTATAAGGAATTAAATTCTCTGCTATATTTCAGTTCAATGTCAGCCATTTCCTATCAATTTAACAGACTCCATGTGCCTCATTTATTTAAATATATGATATACACACATCTTTTTTTTTCTCACTAAATTGCCTTAGCTTTTTCAGTTCTTTTTCCTGTTGACCTACCATTCAAAGTTTTCTTGCACGGTTCCTATTAACTTTGTTATTGTCTGTTTGTTGAAAAATATTCCTATTCGTGTAGAAATGCTGAATGTTTTTTGCCAATCATAACACCTCCTCTTTATCCTGTTATTTTATCTTTTGTTTTCCTTCTCTTTTAAAGATTTTTCCCCTCTTTTTGTGTTACCGTTGCATGTTCATACACATGTGACTAAAGTTGAGTAATCAAAATACCATGTTATCCCCAAGTAGGAAGGTTAGTTTATCTCTGAATTTGTTTGGGCTAAGTAGATTGTTTTGGTTTTTGACTTGATTGAGACTTCCTTTCTCAGCAGTCTGTCTGTTTGCTGTTGGGTTCACCATGAATATGTAATTTAACTGCATATAAATTTCCACTCTGGGAACTGCGGTGCATTATTTTCAGCATGCTGGAGATTAAACTTTGGTGATGCCTCTGAAAAGTATGTATGTCATTTCAAAACCAAAATAATCATATTAGTTGAACTAGATATTCCTCGTGAAACATCTTTATGAAAACAAGAGTAATCTGTGGCTGGAAAGAATAACAGCATAACCTTTATGGCATATGTTTACATGCTTTGCACAATACTATGTTTTGATGAAGCGTTGTTCATAACTTGGCAAAGACCTCTTAAAGATTGTTGGCCAGAACAAGCTGGTTTTTTACAAGAAAAACAACAGTTTTGAAAACTTCCAAATTAAACGTGCATTAATTCAGACAGACCCCACTATAATTCTCTTCTTGTTTGTAGAGGTTTAACTAAATTAACTTCTCAACTTCCACCATCCCAGCCCTGTGAGGTTTCACTTGACGTTGGTGCAAAGGTGCACATTCATTCAAAAACTGGTAACAGAGCATTCCAGCTCACGTGTATATGGCTGTACGGCATAGAAAACTGGAAAATCAAAGGTATTAGTTCCAGGTCTGGTTGACTAAATACACCATAACTTCCTAGAAAATCACATGCAGTAAATAAGCTTACCAAAATACGTTGTCTCCATAAGGGTATTCTGGCAAGTAGGGGTAGTGGGTAGAATGTCACGTTTGCCTCTAATTCTGAAGTGTGCACTAACACTTGGTAGATAAAGAGTTTGATCTGTTGAAAAATCATGGTATTGGTAAACCTCATGTGATTGTGACAAACATGCAATGTAGCTGGTCAGCTAAATGCTTAAAAGGCTGTGAGGTGGCAGTAATTAAGGTGGCAGTTGTAAACTGTGTATCTGTGTGTATCCTAATTGTAACTGCATGATGTAAAACACAAAGGGCAGCATGGTTTAACTGTAATGGGATTATTTCTTTTCTTCCTACATACAGATTTCAATGTGAGAAATCATCTCAAACCCATATAAAGTGAGAGTATGTATGTATCTCTGTGTGGCCAAGGAGGTGGAGATACAGAAAAAGAGCTATTGGTATAGAATTGGATCTGCTCCCTTCAGATGGATCAAAACAGGCAAGTTCAGATTCCTGTCTGTGACAAGCATGGTAATAGCAGCAAGAAAATGGAGTAAAAGGTAGCATAATTACTACAGAAAAATTAGGATGAGAGTTCTGTTGCTGTTGTGATTAAGTTAATTTCTCAGAATGTTAGCAATAATCCTGCTAGGAGTAAAATAGCCAAGCAATCCTGATGCAAGGGACACATTTCCAGCTGGTTGGCACATGGAGTTCATTCTGTTCTTATTTTGGCTTCTATACATGACTGGGCTTGAGTGAGTAGAAAGAAGAAGAGTAGTCAGCAGCTTATGTCAAAGTGCTGTGTGCAGGCCACAAAGTGAGGACTTAAGGAAACACAAATGTTGCTGACTACATTATAAATTTAGTCATCTTGCAAAGTTCAAGGTTGACTTAATTCAGCCAGGCAGAGGGCCAAGCCAATAATTTCTGTTTAAACCCTAAAGACTGAATGTAGTGTACCAAGTTTTGTGGCTCGTTGAGAGTGAGGGAAAGGTGGAAATCAGCAATTAATGTCGTTTCCTGGTAGGTGAGGTGCACAGCCAAGTATAACTATAGTCCCTTTCATGGAATATGGATTCCAGCTCTCAGTGACCTTCTGGTGAAATTTTTGCTGAGCTGCAGATTCAGACATTAGGAGTGTGCTGGATGCTTGCTGTTTTGCAGGTAGGGCCTGATAAGATCAAAGTCCTGTTCGGTAAGGTTTTTACCTTGGTTAGAACACGTGTTTTGCATTCAGAAGAGACAAGGTAATGTCTTTCGTATATTAGAACTTGAGAGGCTTTTGAAGATCATTGTTTGGGTTATCCCAACCTTTTAAATTATAGTGAGGATCACATAAGAGGGGCAGGCTCGCTCTTCAGCCATTTTCTTCCTGACAAAATCGTCACCCTGTGAAATGGAAATTTCCATTTCTGATGTACGTACCTTAGTGCAAGTGATGTTCTGTCAGTCAGGACCGACTCTAGGCACGTTTAGGCAGAAGTACTGGTGTAGGAAAGGTTAAACCTCAGAAACTTTTGCTTCTTGGTCTTCAGATACGTTCTCTTTTACATTTCATGCTGCTAAAAAATGAGGGAGTATGCAAAATATGGGTGATTGTGATATCCGGCATATCCTCGTTTACTAGGCTCAATCTGAAGGATTGCCTGGAATGTGATATTAAAGCCACAGAGCGGGAGGACTCAGAGGAGGAGCTGTCAGGTTCCGGTGGACACGCAGGCCAGGGACGGCGCGGGGGAGGTGGAGCCACGCTGGTACCGAGCGAGCGGCGGCGGCACAGGCGGGCCCGGCCGGCGTTGCCCGTTTAAGCGGCGGCCGCCGCTGTCCTCGCGTGCCCCGGCGGGCCCCGCCCGCGCCGCGCTATTTATAGAGAGGCGGGGGCAGGGCCGCCCCGACACGCGAGCGCCCGCCCGGCCCGCGGGACTGCGTGTGCGCCCCTTCTCCCTCCGGGGGAACAGCGTGTGTGCCCCTTCTCCCTGCGGGGGAGCGCTGTGTGTGTGCCTTCCTCGGGGGGCAACAGCGTGTGCTCCCCTTCTCTTCTCCCTGCGGGGGAACGCTGTGTGTGCCACTTCTCCCTGCGGGGGAACGCTGTATGTTGCCCTTCTCCGCATGGGGAACGGGCGGGGCCTCCCTCCCCGCCGCACAGCCCCGAGGCTTGTGCAGATCCCGCCGAGCAGGGGAAGGAGAACGAGCAGCCCTGCTCTGCAGGCCAGGCAGCCAAGATTTCTGACCTGTCCCTTGTCCCCTGTAGAGAGAACACTGTCTTCTTCCCTTCTCCCTGGGGTTTGGCACAGGAATCTCCACCTGTTCTAACTGCAAATGCTGGATTTTCCCCTTCTTTCTGGTCAGTGGGAAACATGTAAGAAAAAGGCCGGCGTGTGCTCACTGTGCAGTCCACCCACGCTCTGAGCTGTGGAGAAAGGAATGGAATGCTTTCCTTTTGCAGAGGGATATCATTTACTACACACAGACTGTACTTTGTAAAACCAGTGAAGAGCCTTTGTCTCGCTGTAGAGGCTGTGTAACTGTATAATGTATTTGTATATCCCCTGTAATCAAAGAGAAAAAGGGGCTGCACTGAATGAGACATAGGAATTGCCATACTGGATTAGAGCCATCTGCTTCAGTATCCTGTGTGAACCCAGCCAGAAAAAAACACTGTTGAGGAAGGGAATGTGCATCTCCTTTTTTTTTTTTTTTTTTAACTTCAAAAATACTGCAGTATTCAAAATATTACAGCATAGGCAGTATGTTGCTGCATATTAAAAATTATTTCAATAGTTAGCATGTAGCTTGGAATCTTAATTTCTATTTGCTTTTTATTTCTATACAATGATAAATACTCCTGTTAGTCATTGCAAAATGGCATTATTTCGCTCCAAGTCCATTGGAGTATAGCAACAGTTTCCCTTCTGCCGAGTTATTTCTGTATTGCCACTGTTTTTAGCAAAGGATAAATCTAGTTAGAAACACTCAGTCTCTGTCAGTAGTAGAGATGAGGGAGCAGGCGTCCACATCTGAAGCTTTTGATTTTGCACCTTCCCTACAAGTCTTCATCTAAAAAACCAGCAGGTTGTTACCACTTTATGGAACAGCTTCCCTCCTCCTTTACCCTGGAGCACAACTGGATGCACTCAGCCACCCAGCCCTTTGGCAGGAGTGGTATCTCTCTGATCAGCAACTGCCCGAGTGTGACAGGCATTGAAAATAAGGCCAATTGCTTTAATGCTTCTGCCAGCTAAGCTGTGTGAGAGCAAATGAGCATGAATCACTGAGTTGGAGTGGGTTAGGAGAATCTGAGACACTCATTTTATAGCTTTCCCTGGCTATTAGGGGATTTGCTAGCTTTTCAGGACAAATGTTGTGTTCCTTTCCATACCGTTTGCTATCACCTCCTTTAATATAAAACAAATCAACCAGTGGCAGAGAGGGAGTTTACCTTGGAGGTATCTAGGGTGAAGAGAGCAAAAGTAAGCTCTTAAGTGCAAGAACGTCCCCAGCATTTTAAACCAGAGCATTAGAACAGGAGTCTCAAGTGTGCATTTGTAATGCTTTTGCCCTTTGCTCTTTAGAGGGTTGATTTGCTCCACAAATACTTTATGAACCTCTTGAGACTGTGGCACCATGTTATTCTTCACAAGTGTCCACTAGTAAATTCCCACTTGATTAGAGCATGGGCTTCTGTCACAACATGTTAAATAACTGTAGGCAAATACTGTCTCCATAAATACAGGTCTGTGTGCATGGTAGAATCACACACCAAAACAGTTGAGACACAATAAAAAGATCAATCTTGTGTGAAAATACCGAGAGGGTTGAGTGCCATGTGTGCTCTGAAATGGACAAAATTAGTAAGTCATTCAAGAGTAGCCTTTTTTGTATGCTGTGCATGCTGAGGTGTCTTTTCTTTGAATAGTTGACAAATTGAGCACAGCTGAACCAAATAAACTGAGCACTACACATCCACAGACCTTTATTTTGCGGTGTAGTAGCAGTCACCGCACTGAGACTGGTCATCTCACTGTGTTGCCAGAGGGGATTTTCCCAATGAAGTCTGTAGCATGGGGAATTTTGATCTGGAGTTTATAGTCTGTCTGTTGTAAAGCTGAAATATGAAACTGTATTTCTGAATGTAAAAAGAACTTAACTGCTTAGTGCAGCTTCACATATCAGTAAGAGCACCTGTGCTGCAGGCCTGATTGATCTGCTGGACCTCAGCTCTTTGCATGCCCTTGTTCTGCCTTCGGCTTCAGCAGAGTAACAGTAACTTTCTTTCATGTAGCCTTGCTGAAAATTATTCTATTGGGGGTTTCAAAAATGAGGAGTCTTCTGTTTTCCCTTGGCTTTTGCTTACTGCCTTCAGCATGTTCCTCTTTTGGGCTTCTCCCAGGTGCCAGTTGGTACCACACTGCAGAGGACATGGACAGTGCTTTTTGCTCAGTCATAACATTTTGGCAGGTAGACAGGAGGTTTGGCCTTTGGTAGACTTGGGCTGCTTAGGCTTTGTGGTGCCAGAGCTTCTCACAGAGACTGGCCTGTGCAGGCAACTCTGCATGGATCATCAATCAGGTACAGGCTTGATGTCATCCTGCCATCACACCAAAACACCAAAGAGAATTATCAGTGAACTAACAGAGGAAACACAGTAAGCCAAATCATAATTCTTCAAAGCACAGCAATCTTCTGGTGCTTTCAGAACTCACTTTCAGCAGCTTACACTCTCACTTTTTGCTCTTGAAGTTGTTTTGTAATCTTTGCTTTTGGACTATTTGGCTGATTATTATTTTGTGTACTATGAAAGATACTTTGGATGTCACTTAGTTCTGTTCCGTGTATAACAGGTGATCTAGAGACATTGCTCAAATGTTTGTGTGTCATAATGGTAAGTCCTTAGTCAAGCAGTCCCACTGAATTCGATGGGAGTGATTTGGTAAGTTCCTTTGTGTTTGTCAAACTTCGATGCATATTTCCCTGCAAGTAATTGCCCTTTAAAATGTATTGCATTTGAAATTTACAGTCTGAAGCTTTAGGGAGTGCAGAAGTTTTTCAGAGTCATAGCTGAAAATATCTAATGAAAAAAACAAAAGAAAGACAAGATTATAGTTAGGAAAGAGCAGTTAGAGGTCAGAAGTTCAAAGTTGATGGTAAAACGGGCCATATATCCTTTTAATCCCCATTCAGGAGATAAGTAGAGATCTGTGTCAGACTCCTTTACAAACATGTTTAGAACCACAGAAGGAAGGGATACATTTAACAGTGTCTGTCAGTATTTAACCTTTTTTATATAGGCAAGAGAGAAATGGGAAAGAATTTTTTTTTTAGCTGGTTATATCAGTTAGGAAAGGTTGGCTAAATACTGTGGATTTTTTTGTTTTAGTATATCTGAGACTGTAATTAGATTTGGACAGTTTTGTGAACAAATGGCTTTTAAAATATCATATTTGTTCAGGAAAAATGTAAGTACTTTGTTTGAGACCCTTAGGAAAAAACCCCAAAACATCTAATGGAAGTGAATATGTGGACTAGCAAATACCTGCCCACATGCATTTCAAATGATCTGTCAAATATGCTCATTTTCCTTCTCTTGAAGATACAGTAATGTTTAGTTCACTCTGGCCAGTTGCATGTTCAAAATTCTATAGATAACACTCAATGTTAAAAAAAAATACTGCAGTAAAGAATGATATATACCATTGCCTCATTTAACAAGCAAAAGATGATGGAAACATAATATGAATTTACCCAGGTCTAAAGTGAGTTAGTAGCGGTTCTGCTTTGTTAGTGGGTGTGTCTTGGACAACTGACTATATGCTCTTTTTAACATTTAAAGCTTATCCTCTTCCTGGCTTTCTTTTTTTTAAGGTCTGGATGGAAACACAGCCAAAGGGAATCTGGGTGAATTTTGTGAAGACAGCAGGCTCATCATTTCACTGTGTCTTCCAATGAAGCAAGTTGATTTTCTCCCTGATGGGTTGAAGAAACACAGGCTGTCCTGGTACATGAGGTCAGAATAAAGTTAAGTATTAACTTTCTAAATATATGGGTAAGGCCTGTGACTCAGACACTGTTCTGCTAACTAAGGCAGTATTAGGTCCGAGGAATCCTATATTTTACTAGGCTGACTGGAGTTTGGCCTCCAGAAAAGAATTCACTGTGATTTCTGTATTCAGAAAGTAAGAGTAAACAAGCTCAGAATGTTAAGAATTTTCTCTTCCTGAGCCTTCCTAACAGTAATTTAACCATAGTTGTGCAGAAGATAGATTATTTTTAGCCTAGATTCCTAAATCTGGGCGAGACCCAACGCAACCTTGCTGTTTGTCTGAGTAATGTGGATTTCCCTGGCTAACCTTGTCTGGCTTTAGCAGCAAAACAGTGTCTGAAACTAGGCTGAATAGCATTGTAGGCTGGAAGAGACCAAATAATTCTGTGACAGGGAGACTGTATCATGAGCTATGCAGCAGTGAGGTTCACAGAAAACTGACTTTGTCAATATCTGTGCTCATGGAGTTCTTTGGTTGATACTATTTGGTGACAATGCTGTCTTGAACGTGCTCAATGCTGTCCAACCCAAGAAGCTCTTCTGCCATTGGAAAATAGAGATTTTGTGTGGAATTTGGACTGTACTTGAACTACTCTTAGAAAAACAATGTTTATTACTTACGAGTTAAAATTTAAACTCAACTGTTGGCCTAATTGCCATCAGTGAGTCCAACAGAAACTGCAGGCAGTGGCTAAGGACTCATTCCAGCCAATGATAAGGTACATGAGCGGGACTCTGTGTCACCAGCCCTTGCTAACTGGACCTTGCTTGAGGTCTCTGGGAAGTTCCCATGCAAGGGGAATCTCTTCTGGCACTGTGGGCCTTCCTGGAACATAATATTTGACAGTGTCATGAGGAGGAGTTGCTGTTTGTTAAGTACAGCCTGTACTGTGAGCTGTTCTATTCCTCTCACATGCAGAAGTTATGCTCTGTGATCTGAGTTTTCGTGCTAATTGATGAGAGCATGGCTCATGCAACTTCAAAGAGAGTAATCAGGATGAGATTCATTGCTCAGTACATCACAAGGCCTCGGTATACCTTAGCTCACAACAAAGATGGCAAAATCCTTGTCTGGCCCCAGCACAGGGTGAATTTCATGCAGGAATGCATTTCTTCAAAGCTATCTAAGCTCCTAGAAGTTCAGATAATATTTAGTGGGATTTTCAGAGTTGCACATCTCAAACATCTACAGCAAAGCAAATGGTATTAAGTTATACAGTGATGTTTTTTAAAGTATTGTCTGCATCATGAGGCATCAATTGAGAAAAAAATACTGGAATAAATCCAGCTCCAAGTGTCCGTTTATAATTGTCATAGAAATTTCCCTCTGACTTGAGTGGGAAAGGATTGTAAACAGACTTAAATAATTGGCATCTGACTTCATTTTTGTACAGTGTGGTTTTATGATTTATTGAATAGTTGCCTACAATGACTGGCCTGTATAGTTTGTTTATTTGATATTAGGAAAAACATTTATATAGTTCTGGTGTGAGCTCTCTTCTTCTGAAGGAATGTGTTTGTCCCCTCTACAGGCCTGCCTTCTCTGTGATATTCAGACGTTTTGTGGGAAATTGCCATGGCAAGAAAAATTGCATCTTTCCTCTCCTCCTCCTCTTCTCTCCCTGCAAAGAATATCGTATTGTTTGTGAAAGGTAAGTGCTTTGGGTAGCAGCTGCAATCAACAGTGTGATAGATGGTTAATATTAACAGTGGTGGTTTAGTGCATGAGCCAAGTTCTAACTATTTGAAAGTGAAAACAGAGCCGTTGGGCCTCACATTGTCCCACTGCTGACCACTGAAGATTTGCTAAGCCATTGTTGGTAGCGTGTTTGAGAAGCTTTTGGTGGAGGCAGCAGACTAAAGCTCAAGATGACTCTATACATCAACTTCTTCCTTGTCCCAGCATGGACTTTCAAATGCTCCTGGGTGAAACAGCTTCTATTTCAGCCAAGGTACCAGGGTGAGGAGGGCAGCTTTGGATGTCGCTGTGTTTATGTACACAGATTACTGAGAAACCAAGTAAGAATGCAGCTGTGAGCCTTTAAAGCAGCATGCCATGGAAAAATAAAACACAAAGTGTGTATGTGCACAGGGGAATGTACCCAGTGTTTTGCACATTCCAGCAGAGGCCTCAGTAAAGACTGGAATTTTATTTCTCATCTGACAACATTCCACGAAGACAACTTACATTCCCTTCCTGTTTCCCCCTCTCAGGAGATTAATGTAAAAAAAAATTGGCTGATTATTTATTCTGCCTTGGCTATCAAATAGCTGTGGGAGTGCCAGCACTCAGAGTAGCTAGAGTACTTTTGGTTAGTTCCTCATTTGGCTTTTCTGGGATTCGTTAGTGCTAGCTGTTTGTCTCCTTTAATACTGACATTAAAAATCAAGATCAACAATGTCTCCAACTACACTTGAATCTCTGCAGGGACTCTTCAAGTTTCTTTTAACTACGCACATGGTCCAACCCCCACATGCCTGTTGGTGTGGTATAAGGCAGGAAAGAGGCGAGGCAATGACTCATGTAAACTTCTTAACAGCACAATTAAAGTACAAAACCCCACCTATCCCAGTAGGAACAAAGATCTTGAGCTGCACAACACCTGCTGTACAGTATTCTTATATTTGTTCCAATTTCTTTTGTTCTGAATACAAATATGGAAAGTGGGCCCATGTTCAAGGAATTCGAATGAAGGAAATACTGGTTTTGGAACTGACATCAGTGTGAGATCAGGAGAACCAGACTTTGCACACAGTCGTCTGTTCATTTCTGGATTACAAGCTATATACAAAAAGGTGCAGAAGTCTGTTTCCTCTATATAAGTGGGCCTGCCAGCATTCGTAATTATCCCACTTCAGCCACAGCTCATGACTAAAATAGTCAGTTAGTTCTATAGCTGAATTAATAAAACAATGAGTCTAACAACTTCAAAGGAGGATGCTTTTTTCCTCTTCTTCTCATTCTAGTGGTAGTCACAAACAACTTTATTGCAGAAACTTCTGTGTAGCACTGTTAAAAAAATGTGTCATCTTAGAAAAAAAAAACACTGTCAGTGGGATTCCCTTCTCTATTCTCTTTGCCTTTTAATTGATAGTAATGGTTTTTAGAATGTCAGTTTTGGCATACTGTGAAATGCTGTGACATAGCTGTAAGAACCAGAGCACAAGACCTACAGTCCAGCAAGGGGAAAGATGACTTAAGTTATCCTTTTCTGCTTCTATGATTCCAGACAGCTTCAGTAGCTAGGGAGATTTACAGTACATAGAGAATATCTCATGTGTGACATAGATAACAACATGGTGTCCCTGGCAGACTTCTGGCACCTGAACTGTCACTGGGATGCTCAGAAGCCACCAATGGATTGTGCATTACTTGGCTTCATTCTTCTCATGTGCCTTTTCCTTGGGTGTGNTCCACTCTGGGAAGGGCAGGGGGTACACAGGGGCAAACCATTCTATAACTAATTAACATAGAAATGCCTTAATAAAATAGAACAATCAAGAAAACTCAAAAACAGAACACCACACTTGGGTAAATGGGTGAGACTCTTTCCTCATGACTTCAGTTAGTTCCTAACATAGATTAAGACCTCTAGAGTTGTTCAAAGAGAGACACTGCAGAGATTTGAAAGCTAATTAATGTGTATTTTTTCCTCTCTGGTTTACACTACTACTTTTGAGCTCAATCATGAGCTACTAGAGGAGATGATGACAAGCATCACACCTTACATCCTGTATGTAGCTTACCTGTGTCACTGGGCTGTGCTCAGGATGGCAGGGAAAGCTGTCCTGCAGCAGTGCTACACAAGGTGGCTGGGAGGGATCTTACAGGGAGGAAAAGGAGCAAACAATCCATTGCCTGTGTCTCTTTTTCCTGTGTCAGCCATTTGAGATGGCCCAGCTGCCTCACCACAGGAGAGGCCCACCCTATTCAAGGTCAATGTTAAGGAATTGACTCAATGCTTATGAAAAAGGCATCAGGTATTGCCCAAGCCCCCCAAAACCCCTCAGGACATCTCAAAATCCTTGCTCCACCCCATTTCCGACAAAGGCATCACAGAAAATGACTGTGAGATCAGCTTTCCTTTTATACGTTCTCCCTCTGTGCCATGTTGGCAGCATAAAAGGATAGGCAAGTGGCGACTGTCGCTTAGGAAGACCCTTTACAGAAGAAAAGCATTTATTTGCCTTTGTCTGATTGTTCCTTGGACCCTTTTAGGAAAGATGGTGGCTGTGTGCCAGCGTGTCTGCCAGACTCTGCTGTGACATGGGCCCCACTGGAAGTGTTATGAGCACAGTGTGCTCTGGCTCCCTTCTGTTTGGAACACCCTGAACCTTCGCAGCAGATGAGGAAGACAGGGACTTAAAAATTGTTCTCCCCTAATCAAGCTTAAGAACAAAAGCACAGAGCTGGTATGTGGGCTGGCTGCCTAGAAGGTAGCCCTGGGTTTTGGAGGTAAGATCATGTGGTTGTGTCAGTAGGGTTGGCTCACAGAGATGGCTCTGGCTTAGGAATCGCCTGATGCAGTGAAGCACCTGCTTCCCTTCTGGTAAGGAGGAAGAATGGTTGGGGGGAGGTTGATGGGCCAGAGTGGGAGCTAGACCATTCTGAAAGCTTTGCTGGGCATTGGCAAATGCTCTGGGACTTTGAGGGCCTAAGTATATTAATCTATTTAGATACCTTTTGCCCAGCATCCTAAGCAGTGGCTGGGCATTCTCTGAGTTTATGAGAACTAACCAAACCCAAAAATAAATGTTCATCTCATTCTCTTTTTTTTTTGAATTGTTTTTTCTTTTTAGTTAAACTAATTAAAAGCAAAGTCTCAGTTAAAATCATGTATTTTTCAGGTTAGTCGTAGTGTAACATTAATGCCTGGGTTTGATACTGTTTAGAATAGCAGTGAAGCAATTGTCTTTTATGGTAGCTATAAATCTCCTTATTTTGCAGACGTTCATGTAATAATAATAGTTTTAAGGCTCTGTTATTACCAGCTGTAAGTCTAATTTTCTAACAAGATGCTGCTAATTGTATTACTCTGGCTTCAGCAGTTTTCTTTGTGTCAGAGCCCCTTAGAGGAGCAGCAGATTCTTAGCCATAGCTCTTGTTTTGGTCCTGTAAGATGTAGTTTTGTTGTAATGCTAGCTTGTTCTTAATAATTTTTATCTGCTTTATTAATTCATTATTGTCTAGATTTTGCTACATCAATTGCTTTTGGATTGCTGACAGCCTAACTGCATGTAGTTCACATAGATCAGTATCCACAAACTGTCTCAACTGATTGTAATTACATTACTCTCATTTCAGTGAGTACAGCATTTACCACCTCACCAGCTGGTAGACTTTTGATTGTATTAAAATTCTCAAAACATTACATTACCTGAAAATTTACTTGGAAAATTATCCCCAAGTCTCTTTCATTGTCTGCTTCTGTGAAAAATAAATGGACATGTTAGAATCTGCCTTCAGCCATAAGAGTTTTTGAGGCAAGCAGTGTGTAGTCTGTTGGCCACATCTTGCTCGTGGCCTTCCAGCCTTCACAGTTGCTCTTGGGCAGTCACTATCTGGGTGCATGGTCCAACAGGTATAAAAGGGAAGTAAAATTAAGCAGTATGAAGAGCAGGGAGATGAAAATACATCTTTTGGGGTCATACTATCTGGCTGAACCTGTTACACAGTCTCAACTTTAGATAGGTAGAGAGACATAGTATTTTTGATTAATGTTAGCTCCCATTTTCAGAGATTCACTTTAAAGGCCAGTGTTCAAGCAAGAATTTTTTTCAGTTTGTGATCTTTAATAAAGACTCTGAGGAAGAGCAGATTAGAAATTACGATTGCATTTGGCACATACTGCACTGTTAATTCAGCATCCTAAGAAAAGGATGACTACACCTGAGGATGCAGCCGAGGAACTGAAATTTTCAGAGAACATGTTACTTCCTCTTCGTTGTTGGAAGCTTTGTTTCATTCTGCAATAAAAAGTTCAGGATCCTCTGGAAATTCGGGTTATTGATCCTCTTCTCTCTCCCATAAACCTCATGCCCTTGAGTCTTGTGAGGTGCGAACCAACATGTTCTGACGTGTTTCTTTGTCTTTGGGACTTGCTGCCAGACTGGCCTCAATGAAATGTGTCCCTTCATCTTCCTTTGGGTTGAAGATAGATCCATGTTTTTACACTTTAGTAACATCTGGGATTGGTAAATACTTAAGTAGGGAATTCGTACCCGTGGCAATCTGTGACGGTGAGAGGAAAACCTGACAGGTGTGCAGAGCCAGCTCGCCGGCCCTCTGCAGGTCTGGCTTTCCGTGCTCGCAGGCGGCTTGCTCGCGCCATCTGCCGGAGCCTCCTGCTGGGAATGCTGCGGGAAGCTTGGCTGCGCACACGGCCGAGTGGGGGGAAATCAGGAAACGTGCCTACACCAGAAGGACTCGGTGTGTGTCATCGGACTGTGAGAAACCAGGTGGGAACCATCCAGGATGCATAAAGTGTAAAGAATAATTAAAGATTTGGTTTTGGTTGCGTTAATTATGGCCTTTCTGGTTGTTTTTAGGACACACAAAACTACTGAAGCCAGTTACATTTAGAACAGTGTACAAATCTGTATAATGCTGTCTTTTATGGCATGTGCTGCTGTGCAGAAAACAGGACTATGAAGGTAGTTTAGTGAAAGCTAAATAAGATAATTACTAAGTGGATTGATTTAAAATGGATTGCTAGTCATAGGAACTAAAGCATTGCTGCAGAATTAGCAGGCCACAGAGTAATTTCAGTCATACAAGGGTGCTATTCTGTGCATTTTAGATAAGAACTTAGTGGCTACTCATAGACTTCGAGAACTTCTGTGGCTCTCTTGTCACCTGTTTGGAAACTCACCTGCCCATTACATTAATCTTTTTTTTCTTACAGATAAAAACAAAATGGAAAGTTTATTTGCAAGACAGCTTCTTATCTGGTACTCTGTCCTGCAAAGATTGCTTTGTGTTACCTAAGCTAAATGTCACAAAATAGTTTGTTTAAACAACATACTCCACCATGGAAGAAGTCAGCCTACACCAAAAATGTCTCATTTAGGTTTTTGTCAAAATCTATATAAAATACAGAATTTCCCTTACAGAAACACAAGTTGTGATGCAGTATTCCCTTGTTTGGTAACCAGCCTTGGCTCTTAAGTTACATGGTTAGAAAAGATTAGATGGCCTGCACCCAAAATTGAACTCTGAGTACAAGCACTGCTTTTTCTGACATGGCTTGACCTTCTCCTAATTGCTGCCATCTGGGGAGTGGTGTCAGCCTGCTCCCATCTGCTGTCATTGATTCTTCAAGTGGCAGTTTGGCTTCTGAGTGGAAGGGGTACATGACCTTATTGCCTATCAGCTAATACTGAAAAAGTCAAACATAAATACCTGCTTGGTTCCCAGGCTTCAACAGATACAGACTTAAAATTTGGATCTTTTTACTCAAAGCTAAACTTTCAAAAACCCTTTACCATATCACTTTCATGATTATCTGTGACACAGCACTGTCACCTTTGGCAACCGGTAAGTCTCTAATAGGAATAAAGCCTGTAGTAGTCCATAGCAGCAAGCAGGCTTACTCAAGAGACTTAGGAATTAACCTTTAGTAATACCCTGAGTGGACGTTTGCACATCCTCTACCAGAGCTAAAAGAACGTCTACATGCTAAAGGCTATGGGGAATACTTTGATTTTAGACGAAACATTATCTTGCTGTGTCTAACTAACACACACCCCAAGGATGTGGTGCTTTCTTTAAGTCTGACAAGGTAGGTGCTTCTCATTTTTCTGTATTAAGGCAACAAGTAAGATAAATGGGTGCAGATTGGGTACAGGTGAGAACATAAATGGGATTGTCTTTTCTACCACTGTTCTAGTGACCGTTTGCTTGGGTCAAAGATCTTTTGCAAAGATAAGGCTCATTCTGCCTTCAGGGAGATGACAGCTGCCTGTGTTTTTCTCCCAAGAGGTGGTTACTTCTTCTGGTGTGTCTTCTGATACTCCTTCATCCTAAGGAGTTTAAATCTGAGTGCTTTTTTTAATACAATAATACTTTTATATTTCAAGACTTTTATATATCAAGACATATAACTCTATCTTGTCTTTAATAGAAGAGAGGAATTATTTTTCTTCAAAATGAATAATGAAAGTAAATTTTTAGCCATCTGATGGATGCTTGAGGAGAAAGCATAGAGGTACATATATGTTTTGTTATGTTAAATGCTTTATTGAAGTTCAGGGGTTTTAGTGCTCATTATACTCATAGGACGTAACATTGCTGATACACATAATGGTAGAAAAAAATAGATGATGAATGAAAAATGCTTGATACTGTAAGCATGATGCAAGGCAAAGATTCCAGATTAACTGATTTTGTTTAACTGGTGTTATTTTTGTTTCACTGTCATGATTTTCTCTTCATTGTTACTTGAACTGAAGCAAAGGGATAGAGCTCTGAACATTTGCAGTTCATCTTACTTTACCATCCAATCTTTACTGCAATCTCTTATAGTCAAAGTTACTTTGAGATAAACACATAACAGAAAATCAAATTAGATCAGTAGAGTAGTTTTCTTCATATCTGTGTTGATCATGTGGCTGCTGAAATGGAGCTTGGCTTGGACTTAGTCATCAGGTAGGCCTTGAGTGGCTGAGTTGAGAAATTGCCTAGCCCTGACTGTTCCTGGGATGAGAGCCTGAGAGTTTTGCAGGGACTCGGTGCACAGAGGTGGGAAGTACTGGTGAGTATGAATGTAGCAACTCTAAGGAGAATTCAATGGCAGGAATAAAACCTCAGTTTTATGGTCATCTGCTTTTGTTTGTGAGGACTCACTCGTTTGCTGGGTATTCATGCAACCATGTGTGTCATAAATATAAACTACAGCTCAGACATTCTCTTTGCAGCCCTAGCTGCCAGTTTCAGGGGCATCAATGGGAAATTCTTCAGAGTACCTTTCTACTTGAAATTTCTTACTATTTTTGCTGCAGAAGTCTTGCTTGATCAGTTTTCTGCTAGTAATACCAAGCTGAATGATACCAACATGTGCCTTCACCCTTTCATCAGACCATATGAGTCTGGAAAATAAAAGTTCAAAAGTAAGTTGTGGGAAAACATAATTCTTCCAATAATCCATCTTGCAAGGACAACTTGGATAAAATATGGGTTAAGCTAAGCAAGAGTAATGCATTATCAATGCAAGTGGAGTCAATCAGGGGATATAGTCATCAGGACTAATTGCATTTAAATGTATTCAAAGCTACAAATGCTTTCTTTCAGTCTTCTCTCCATTGAGGCCAGTTGTCAGACTTGCTTGGAACTACTTGTCATCACAGCTAATATAAAACCTTTTGCATCAAGCTGAGGCAAAGATTTAATCTGAAAAATACCAGTGGTTCAAGTTGCCTTATCACCATGTTTCTTTGTTCAGTTTGGAAATTTTTTTCCTTCACAGTTACAACTAGATGTGTCCTGATGAAATAGGTCTTTGGTGTTCACTGAGTTCTGTTTAACCTGCTTATTGCCTCTAAAAACAAATGTCGAAGTTCTGATTCAAATGTGTGTATGCTGAGAATTATTTGGCTGCAGTGAAACAATATAACAGTTTTCTAATTTAACAGTAGGCCCAAACTTAACAGATTCTGTACAAGCCTAGTTCATATTAACTTCATTAAAGGTGGAATTCAGCCTACTGCTGAGGGCTGGCATAAAGCCAATCTATGCTTAACTCTCCCTAAGTCCTAAAATATGCACTGCTTTTGTTTCTGAACTATGGTAAATTTTATGTGGAGAGTTTAACACCTCTAAGGATTGGGCCCAAAAAGGTGTAGTAATTGCTAAGGGTAAAAAAAATCTGAAATTTGTTATTGCACAGCACAAAAGAGTACTTCTTGATGAACTAGAATTTGTTTTCATATTCAAGAATTTTTTTTCGTCTTCTGCCAAACTAGTCTTGGATTTCATTGTTTACAAATTCTGTCTCAAGACAGCACCTACTTATAAAATATTTCATGAAGCCTTAATTTCATTGTAATTCTGTTGTTCTGGAGCACATAAGGATGAAATTTTTTGAGGACATGTAGGGAAAGCTACTTTGGGGTGCATTAATAATCAGGTATATGTTGACTGGATATATTTGTATGTGTGTTTGCAACTAAGTGGATGTGTTGATTTGAAATTTTGCACTTTCATCTGTTGAGACAGCTCGGTAAGTTCAGCAGCAGTAGCAGAGTGTGATGGTGACATGTGGAGCTCTGCCATGCAGGCAGGGACATTGCTGTTCTGGTGCTTCTGCAGTGGTGACTGTCCAGGAGTTTGTACAGCCTGGTTTTGGTAGCACTTACACTGTGCCTTCAGTAAAACAGTGTCTGTCAGCTCAGCATCTGGGGTACCCAGTTTTCCCAGGTACAGCTGTCAGCCATGTTATCAGGGGACACTGAGCTGTGATTGTTCCATGAGCAGAAAAACGAAGGAATGTGAAGACACCCTGCCAAAACATGGTTTATTTCTGTGTAATTCCCCCATTTCCTCTCTTTCAGTCATATGTTGATATTTTGATGAAAATTCAAACTAAAGACCCTGGAATACATTTTAATTAAGAGAGGTGAAGGAGAGAAGTCTGCAAAAATGAGTGTGATGGCAGCATGGGTACTTCCTAAAGATGTGCAGATTCATAAGCACGTTTTCTAGAGAAGTGTCATGTATGCACCATAAGGGGCTTCCTGTGAGGAAGAAAATGCCTTCAGCTCTACCTCAGTCCCTGGGCACAGGTGGACAAATGCCGTTACTCTTACTGGTTGGACAGGTTGTGGTTCAGTGGTGCTTGGCAGGAAACAAACCCCAGAGCCCAAAGCTTTGTGGTGCAGTGAGCTCTGAGCACAGTGCTGGGGGCTGATGGGGGCAGGGGCAGCTGGGACAGTGCAGTTCAGCAGTCACCAGCTGCTGTGCTCATGGGTGGGGAAGCACAGTGGTTATGCTGCTCCTTCTCAGAGCTGTCACAGCACAGAGCTTCCTGTTGTTTGCAGTCAGAATGCAATATTGCTCTGCCAGCCAAAGGAAGGCCGTCCCACTGCCTGCCAGGCATCTTTTTGGTGATGTGCAGGATGTCCCTTCTGGAAGCTCTCTGCACTGGTTTGTTCAGACAAAAAGCTTGAGTGTCAAAATGTGAAATAGTAGAGTCTAAGAGTTTCATAAGTCAAACAATATAGTTTAAAAACCTGTTTAAAGAGTTTTTCCTTTCTGAAGGCACCTTAAAGCCAGCGTTGCAGCAATATTGTGCTAAACATGTATGCATCTGTAGTCTAGATTGTCTGTTCCAGCTAATAAACATTTTACACTCCTGAGTTTTTCCCAGCTTAGTGAGTAAACATATAGTCTTAGCTGACTGCAAAAAGATTAGTTTACTTCAGTGGGCTTAATCTATGACATAGACTAATCTTGGTGTGATCCTATTACTGCAAGGTCAGCTGGGATTGTAGTGTTTGATTGTCTTGCTTTGCTCATTTGATTCCAGCATTTGTGGTTTGGAGCAGTTTTTGTCTTTATTGGTATCTCTGAGACTTTGTAGTCAGAGATAGCTGATCCCAGTTTTGAAAAGGTTAGGAGATTGTGAAGGAGAGAAAAGGGAGGTCCTTGTCTCATGGTGTGTTTCCTTAGCAGCATTACTTTTTGAAATTTAAGTCACAGCAAATGAAATCCACCATCATTTGTCATATCTCTGATGATCTGTGTGGCAGGGCTTGGTCGTCTGGAAGGTGTTGCTGTGATAAATGTTCCTAGCAGAAATGGAGAGCCTACCACTGATGGAGCTGGCAAAGGTGGGAATTCTAAAATTGCCCCTGGACCAACATCTGGCCAGTGGGTATGTCACAGGTAACTTCCCTTTGCCTCTCAGCACAACAGGCTCTCAGGTCTGGGTGTTGCTTGTAGAGGATTGATCTGTAGCTGCCCAGAGGCTATTTGTTTCCAGTGGTTAACTTGGTACATCTCACCACTGAGCATGAACTGCAGCTGATGTCATGATCAACAGATAAGAGGGATGAGGTGTTCCTTACAGCCTGTGAGTGAGAGTATGTGGTGGTGTCTTTCTCTGGCATAAACACTACAGCAGCTCCTGTTGGCAATCCCAAGGAAATCAGTGAAAACTTTAAGGGGTTTCCCCCTTCTTCTACAGAGATTGACAGCAAAAGGCACAGTTGCTTTTTTATCTATTGTCTCATAGGCAGATGGGAGCAATGGATTTTTCTCTGAATCAGTGTTTTCAAATCTCCTCCAATTTAATTAGGTTTCAGTGCTTTAATGCACCTTTCTTAACGAATGTCAGTCAACAGAAGGTAAAACACGACAGTCAGAAAACATGCAGCTTAATGGCAAAAGTCACTGGAATGTCACAGGACTCAGTGAGTTGTGCAATGACAATAGAGGGACCAGCAATACACTGACAGGTGCTAAACTCTGTCAGACAAGGCCACCTAGAACATGCTGATTCACTGCTTGCTGAGGTGTGCTGGAGTTGTTTCCAGGCTGCATCATCTGTCATGGGTAAATTTAACTGAAATAAGGAAACCTCTGAGGGCTGGAGTTATAATGCAGAGAAGGGGGTCATAGTATTATATTTGTATTTCTCCTCCCTTTTCTTTCTTCTGGTGATGTTAGGGTTTTGTAGCCATCGCTTTTAAATCTGCATCCTTCAGCGTTCAGCTGGTATTTCCCTTTCTCTTCTCTTCTGTAAAAAGTTTCATTATTGTTGGGAAAGTACTTAAAACATCTTGCAGAACTTTGAACCCATTACCATAAAGAACTGTGGGCTTGTCAGTACAGCAGAGAAGGGTCTTTAAAAATGTAGCGATTGTTTGCTCAAGCAGTTTGCAAACCATAATCACACTTGTATCTGTCGAAGAACTGCAGCTGATTTTACAAATATAATGGAATTCAATGTCTTTGCATAGGTTTGTATGATTGCTTCTTTTATTCAGGTAGAGAAATCAAGGTATTCAAGATATGGGGTGACTGGCATGTGGTCCCATAGAAAATCAGGGACAGGAAGAGAATATCTGATTCTCAGTCCCTTACTTTACATTGAAACCTGTTCTATATCTTATCTTTACAGTTATCTTGTAGCTAACTCATCCTTCATACTGTCCTGTTCACCTGGCACCAAAATGTATTCATATGCACATTTCTAGATCTTCTCCAGGTTTCAGTTACCATTACTGCTGACTGGTCCAAATTTATTTTAGGTATTTTATTTACTTTTTTCGTTTGAAAAGCATTTTTTACAGTCAGAGCCAACATCACAGTGTACAATACCAGTACATCAGGGTTTAGGGAAGGTCGCTGGCCGATTAAATTCCTTTTCATACAAAGAGGTTTTTAAAATACTTCTGGACAATTAATTGTCCGTAAAGATGAACATATGTGGCGTTTCCCACATGCCAATGTAGTAAATATTAACCATGGTTGTATTTCTGGAGGGAGGACGGGCAATACTCGGTGAGGAAGTCCCGTGCGTTGCCGAGGAAACACGCGCTGCAGAGCAGCACCAGGTGGCGCTGGTGGCAGCCGAAAGGCGGTGAGTGGGAAGCGCCGAGTTTCGGGGAGTGGGAGCACTTGGAACACTTCCCAGGGGTCCCACCCAGGACGGAGATTTCCCCTGGATCCCACACGGCGGATGCAGGACTGGACATTCTATGCTTGGTGCTTTGCAGCCGAACCCAGTGCTATGAATTAGAGAATTGATACATTACCAAAGCATCTCGGGGAAGTCTGTCCTTACCCGTTTTCAGAATTGATAGCAATTCAGTTATTTCCTAGTAAAAACCAATTGCTTCTTCTACTTCGGGAATGATGAAGCACAGTAGGAAGCCTTGTTCCATCATTTAGTATGTTGAATATTAGCAGAGGTTCCAGCACATATGCTCTTCAGACATTACTTGATTACCCAAGCAGGGAGCAGGTTTTTTTGTCACCAGTTGGAGATACTGGCTTGTGGTGGGAAGCAGAAATAAGCAGCTTCCAGAACTACAACCTCATTCTTTCAGTTCTCAGATCAGTGGAGTTTTGTGGGTTGGTATCCCAGTGGGGCACTTCAAGGCTTCCATGCTTACTTGTCATTAAATTACACATTTTGCTTATGCTCTAATTTTTCGGTTCTCTTTTTTTCTTCACTACCCTTTCAAGTCCTCTGTTATTAGCTAAGTAAGAAACATTCTTTCTTGCAGCCTTTAGTTGCTCCTAGATATTGAAATGTTCTGGATTTATTTAACTAGCTTTGTTTGAGACATGGTAATGCATTGACACAAGTGATGTGTTGAATACTGAAACAGTGATTTTACTCAGATCAAATGAAATGAAAGCAAAACCTTGTATAATTCTTCTGGGATCTTGTTCTCATTGAAATCTATGTCAAAACCCCACTTGCTTTTAGTATTGTGAGGCTGAAGCTAATTTCTGCCTGTGTTTGCACAGTATACGTTAAAGTCACCCAGCCTGAATCCTGTCTTCAGTGGGGGGCCACCATCAATGACAGTGGTTCTACCTCTGAAATCAGTCTGGTTTGCATTTTGAGTCTAGGTTTAGACCCAGCTCACACCCAGGGGGCCCCCATCATCTTTCCAGTCTGCCCAGCCCAACAAACTCTTGGTGCTCCCCTCTAGCTCCAGTTTGTGGTTCCAATAACAGAGTTAGTATTCTGTTTTTATTACAGAGCAAAAGTAAGTGTATGAATGTACAGACAGTTTCAAACTGTTAGACATTAAAAAAAACATTCCAAACCATATTTAACAGAAAATATTTAAAGGCATTTTATTTATGACATCCAATTCTTTGAATAGGAACAGAGTGCTTTGAAAATAATGAAAATATAGGGAAAATGAAGACAAAATCTTGACCTCGTTATTCAGACAAACTGATCATAATGGTCATGTGGGGTGAATAGTCTATCAGTACTTTTTATCATTTGTCTAGGCTAGCAGGTGTTTTCTTTTAGGACAAGGAAGTGCCTTGTCACATAGACAAGTCTGAGACCAGTGAGAAGTCATTTCTCAGGGCTGATGATGCACAGAAAATGGAAAAAGATTCAGCAGAGCTGGTTTGTAAAATAATCACATGAAGTGCAGTCTAATCCTTTCTGTCATCTAATTAATTTTATTACTGTGACTATGGGGACTGGAAAGAGTTATAGTTTTCTCTCTGTCCAAAAGGAAAGTCACTTCTGAGTGTGCTGAGACTGAACACCATTGTAATTAATTTGTTGTCATTATCCTTAAAGTAGGAGTGAAATCACAGAATGTTTTCAGAGGCTTAGTTTTGTATCTAGAGTAACAATTTGCTTATTCTATTTTAGTGTACCTAAAACAGTTATGAAGTTCCGTCTCCATACAATCTTTTCTTATTATTATATTCATAGTCCTATTTTTTAGAATTCAGGTTTTACCTCCCCCATATTTCAAATAACCACAAGTCAACAAATCAATTTTCTTAGCTTGGAAGAGCTATCCATCGCCAGAGTCCTAGGATGAGAGGAGGGCCTGATTTGTCAGATTGCTCCCAAGTGATTCTAAATGTGCCACCAGCTCTTTCAGCTTGGTTGGGAGGTGAATGTGATACCATAGTGAAGGAATCCAGTGTCCTGGTTTCAGCTCTGCCTCTCTGAGAGCAGCAGGAAGTTGTCACTAGCTCTCTAATTCCAGTAGGAGGAAATTTGCATGCAAATTATTGTACATGGGAGCATGGCATATAATATACCACCAAGGCCTGAGTTTTCAGAAATACCCATTAACCATGGGCTGGATCCCCATAAATATCAAGATTGATTTAGATAGTCTTCTATGCTGGATAAGGGTCTTTATCTGCTTTAGTTTTTGAAAAGTCATTTGAGGCAACAAGAACCTGAATTGAAGAAAAGTAGCAGCTTCCATTTCCTATTGTAAGAGCTGTTGCTTTTTCAGCATTTTTCAGAATTAGGTCAGGAGCTGTCTGAACTTAAGCAATCAAAATTAGTGAGTGTCTTATCAATATTGGAGCCTGTAACCAATTATACTGTTCCTTATCTGTAAAATTATGCTGAAATTCTGTTATAGTCTGAGTAATATTTATAGGGAGAAAAAGAGAAAGAGAGCACAAGCAGAAAATTGTATTGGGGTGTGAAGTTTGGGTCTGTTACCCTTTCTCAGGAAGGTATTATTTAACATCTTCTTGATATGTGGTGCATATCCCCTGCTACCTGTACCTGAGCAATTAATGGATGAGGAAATGTGCAGCCCAGACAAGCTGGCAGCTGTGACAGGTTTCCTCTTGGAAATCAACCCTGCCATCAGAGTGGGTGAGGGAGAGGAAAACAGAACCCAACCAAAAGGGAAAAAAAGTGTTCGTCACATGTGGAGGTTCATGCTTTGTACATCACACAGATCTTAGCTGCTCCCATGTTTGTTAGAGAGGAGAATGCTTCCTTGCTTCCTGAGGGTGCTGAAGTCCAGGTTTTTGATGTTCAAGTCACTTGAATGTTAAGATGGAAAGTGGTGCAGAAATAGCTACCAGGTTCTGGGCAGTGTAATCTAACTGTAATACACTGTCTATTATGAGCAGGGACAGATGAATGCATATAACATTTTGTGCTGTCCTCAGCCATCATTTTCTGGTATTCTTATTTTTTTTCATCCCGAGTAGTTTTAAATCAGGGAAAAAAACCAAGTAACTCAGTTTTATTAATCAGAGATGACGTCCCTGCTAATAGTAGCCAGAGCTTCTTGTGATACTGTTTGGAAACACTGGAATGTCAGAAATGCAGTGCTGGACAAATTTTCCTGTAAAAATGCTCTTCCGACACCATTTTCTGTGATGTGAGGTCTTCATTTCCATTTCTAATCAATCACTGAGATGGAAGCTGATAGTGTTTTAAATTGCTATGTGCTGCCTGTACAAGCCTTTAATGTAGTCAGGAAGGGGAAAGGAGCCACAGAGCTCCAAGAGAACTCACCCTAGTGTTCTGTGGTCAAATGAAGCCTGTCCAACCACAGTTCCTCAAATATTAGTACCAGTGATCATGTAACCACATGGAAAATGGTTAAACAGCTGTCAGCTGGCTCAGTCTGCTGTTCAGTGGGCTTCTGCCTGCTGTAAAACTGTTCTTCTCATGTCTCTGAGGATGCTGTAATAAAGCAGGATCTAAGGAACACCCTCTATCACAGATTCAGACTCTAAAGTTCTCTGTCTGTGCTTCAATTGAGCGCTCTCTAAACTGCTAAGATGTTTATTTTTAATTTTCAGTTTGAATATGTCTTTGTATGTAAAATGTGATAAAAATGGGCCAATATAGTGTAATATCTTTGATACCCTGGAAAATGGGCTAGAGTGCACCTGTAGGAAATTTGCTGCTATACCAAGGGGAACACAGCTGGAGGCTGTTTCTGCAATGAGCTGGAGGAATCGACCAGCACAAACTTAATAAAAGTTTACTAAGGCAAATCCAAAGCCTCTGTGTTAGTAGGACTTGGAATCTCAGTGAACAGCAAATTGAAGGTGAGTCAGCAGAGTGCCCTTGCAGTGTTGAAGGCTGTGTTAGTGAGAGAGAAATGTTTGTTCCCTCTGATTGGATCTTCTGAGTTTGCATCTAGAGCGCTGTCTTTGTTTTGGGAGCCCCTTAGTACAGGATTTGCAAATATCTTTGTAGGGGCCCTTGGGACAAGGGTGGTTGGAGTATGGAAGCCCCAGATGTAAAGATAGGCTGGAAGAGCTTGTTCAGCCTGAGGAGAAGGGGACGAAGGAAGAATTAAGTTGCAGTCTTCCACTGAGTAACAGAGTGTTACAGGAAAGATGGAGCCAGATTCTTCTCATAAGTGCCAAAGAAAGAACCAGTGCAGCAAGGGAAATTCCACAGGGACATAATGAAAAAATCCTCTGAGTAGGGGAATGGTGGAGTACTGTAACAGCTTACCCACAGGACTGGAAACACTGTCCTTGGAGGTTTGCAGTATTCAGCTGGGCAAAGCCCTTTACTACTCGTTCCATCTTTCAGGTTGTCTCTCCTTTGAATGGGAGGTCAGACTGGGTGAGCTTCACAAGTTACTCCAACTTATTTTTTTCTATGATTCTACAAATACAGGGAAGCTGACAGTTGATCACCTCCAAGGCTGAAGTGACAATGTGACGCAGTGGGTTTCTGCACCCGTGGCAGATTATTGATACAAGATTACTTGCAAATGTTTTGTTATTTACTAGCATGGGGTTTGTTGTTCATATGATTAGTGCAATTTATTTCTCATATGTGAGAGTGCTTCATGGGCACCAATTTACAGGCCCACTGGCACAAACAGATTATTTGTTTATGTTTTCTGTCCATATTTCATGAACTCTTTTAATTTTTCTTTAAACTTGCTGTTTTCCTTGCAAGAGAAAGAGAGGGGGCAGACAGTTGCTAAATAAGAAAGGCTCTAGAATGGAGAAACAGACTGCTGAAGTAAAAGTACCACAAAGTGGCCTGCATTCTTCTTCTGAGTTTAGGTAGAATTCATACATGGAACTTCTTCCCTCTAGCTGTCATCTGCCAGTCACTTGCTGAATTTTTGTGTAAACTGTTACATATTTAATCCAAATATGCTCTTGCCTAGGTTGCTGCAGGAGTGCTTTGAGGATATGTAGTTTACAGAAGAAGTCAACTCTTCACCCAGCAGTCCCCAGTGACCTCCAGAGTGCTCATTCTCATGGTAGGTAACCAGCACTGAGCAATATTCTGTCTGTGCTTTGCTTCAGGGAGGCAAAATAAAGAGTCAAGAACTGCTAAGTGTGTAATGAACCCTAGCCTGGTTTTTCAGTTAAACATGACTCTTGAAATTTTTATATTGTATCACAAATGTCAAAGGACACCAAACCAGCATGCTTTTTTTTTAAAGAAAACATTCTTTTAAGACATCCCATTTTCAAAAAGTGCTTTAAGGTTTTTTTATAGTCCATTGCCTATGAAAGAAACTTATGTTTAGTTTACTACTCATATTAAATGCAAAGGGAAGGAAGGCCTAATTCTACATGTCTTGTACAGGTAGGTCTTTACAGAGGTCTAAGCCTATCTTACCCCTTCCTGTCAGTGTAAATAAAGTTCATTGGATTACAGACTGCTGCTTTCTATATTTAGTTTGATTACTAGGCTGAGTGGAAACATTTTAGCTGACATGATGGACTACAGATCAAAGCTTTACCTCTATTGCTTTTTGTTTTAAACTGACATCAAACATCTCTGATATGTTGTCATAGAATACAGTTCTGTGAAGAGCAAGAGCAATGTTTTTGGGTTTTTTTCCCTATGGGCTGAAACAACTACAGTTGTCTCTAACCAAACAATTCACTTTTTAAAAACATGTTGTGATAGGGCCTTTGGGACATGGATTTGTTCATAACTGCAGATGTTAAATTCCCATGGTGTGGTATCAGTAAGATGTACAACGGCTTATATCTTAGTGTGTTACTCCTGTGTATGTTGAAATGGCTGCATCCTGCTTTTCCCAGAGAGCAGGCTGTCAAGGACCTTGATGGACTCTTGCAAACAGAGTGTTGTCTGCATTTTGCTTGCTCCTTTTATGGGGCTGTATGCTCTTGTTTTCTTCATAGTCCAAGATTGACTAATTTGAGTTCATTACAAATCATAGAGGATGATGGGCAGGTGTGTCATTTCATGTCATGAATTGTTCCATTTCAGGGCCAATTTAAAGGTCTTTCACTTCCATACTGTGCCAAATATTCATTTGTTGTCCAACCATATTCTGTGGCAAGAGATTGCTGTGCTTTCCTCCCTCTGTGCTGATTTAGACCACGTGGTTACACAGATCTGATTCAGGCCACACAAACCATTGAATCAGCTCAACTGATGAAGCAGAAAACTCCAACATGAGACAGGAACCTTCATAATAACATTTGTTTAAAAGGTTTCCTAGTGTGAGACTACACTCCTAAAACCATGAGCTCTTTTGGAAAATCTATTAAACTTGTGCTTCTCAATCACAGAGCTGTTGAAAGTGCCAGCATGGTGCATGTCTCTGTTTCCCAGTCTAGTGGAAATGGCCCATGAAGCATTATATGAACACAGTGGGGGCAAGAGCATCAGCTGAGTTGCTTGATTTTTCAGCTGGGGTTAGTAGTCAGCAGCTTCTGTTACACTGATTGCTTTCATCTGGCTCTTGAATGCAGACGTCCCTTTGGTATTGATGACTTGTAAAAATCCAGAGTGGTCCTTCAAATGCACCAAGAACAGCTACAGGGAGCTCAGCTGTCTTAGAGTCACAGATCCAAAGGGACCGAGTTAATTGAGTTAATTCCTTACTTGCATTCAACACCATGTTTTGAAGAATAGATTTGTTTTCTAAATTTCTGCCTTCTGAAGAGTATGCCCCTATTTTTATTCTTTGCTGACCAGAACAACAAATTTGGTGCATCTCTGTATCAGTCTCTTCCACGCTGTTTTGTTTTAGCTTTCCAGCACGGTTTTTTGTGCCTCCTCTAACTAGCTGCAAGGAGGCACCAATGCCAACTTTACTGAGGCATAAAAAGATGAACCTAAAAAAATATAATAAAGAGAAAAGTATTACTCTCTAACTAAATCCTCTAAGTTAGTGGTTCTGACTTAACCTCACGGTTTCAAATCTGCCATCCATGTGTATTTTTCTGAAATGGATCTGTTTTCTCAATGCTCTCATCCATTTTCTTTTTCTAAACCAGACTCCGTAACAAATTCCTGGCTGATGTCTTCTGGAGCTAGATATTTCCTAGTCAATAATTATTTCATTGTTCTTTTAAAGCACCTTGTCTCATCCTCAGTTCTTGTTTGGCTTCTCCTAACTACCTCCTTTTGTTTTCACCCTACACATTTTAGGCAGAATAGTATAGAACAGATGCATTGAGATATTAGTGAGAATTCATTCACACCTTATCTACCCTCATTTCCTAATTAGCTAGCATCTGACTGGTGATCTTATGTATTGTTTGCTTTTAAAACCTTGTCATTCTCATCCCTGGTGTGGGCACGCTTGCCATCAGCAGTTATCCTTTAGGGCTCCACCAGGCCTCTAACCCATGGTCTGCTGAGGACCATCTGCTCTTTTCATGTGCCTTTCTACTGATACCAAAACAATTTCCATCTGACTGCCCTGTGCTTTGCACAAATAAAAACCTTTTGGGCTGCTGCTTCTAAAGTAGATTTACCTTCAATCACCATTTATTAAATCTCTGTCCATTAAAAACCATAGCTTGCAGAAGCTGTGTGCATTAAGCCTGATTATAGAGTCAGTAGAGAAGAGGGAGGGGGCCAGCAGTTGCTATCAGTGGATTGCCTGTTTTTCTGCTTGGCTGGCTGCTGGTAGCACTTGTGACAGGGTCCATATCAGAACAGAAGTCTCATTATTTGGCTTTGATTTTGTTCTATGCATTTGTCTTACTTTTTATTTAAGCTGTAATTTAATGATTGTTGGCTTCAGGAAAGTACCTGCTCAGACTACGTGACTGAAATCAGGGTTTTCTTTGATGCTGGGGTACTAGTTCCATTATGGAGGGGATTAAGAAAGGAAAGTTCACAGGTTCCTTACGGAGGATGAGTGGCTCCTTCAAACGTACTTCATTTAAAGGCTCAGCATCTGGATCACAAAGGGTAAGTCTGCAATTACCCAAATAGTACAGCCAGAGGGAAATAGCTGGAGGCAATGTTTGGCCCTCTTACTTTTAACAGCTGGTACTGTTATAAATGAGAACTATTCCCTTTGTGCTTGTTTAAGTCTCAGAGGTATCAGTTGTGTTCATTGCACTGGTTCTAACAATTAATCTTGTTCCTGTTACAGGAGTTCTTTCAGAAGTTCCTGTCTTAAGGATCTTTGAGTTAAAAGCCACTGTACAGGGCTAGCCTGTAATTATTGCTATCCACACTCAAAATTGTTTTGATGACTATTGATACTCAGTGTTTGTCTCCAATTTAGATGCAGTAAATGCTAAGACTGGTAGGATGTATATAAGATTTGGATGTGATTCACTGAGCTACAGATGACAGATTCTATGAGAAATACAGTCTGTGGTTAGGCTATTTGCTGTGTAGTTTATGAATGGAAAAGCAAGGCGGGAGAAAGAAGACATGAGTGACTGCTTTATCATGTATGAGCTCACTGTTGTTATCAAAAGCTTGCATGTAGTAAATGAGTAGTAAGAATTCATTTCTGAACTGTTTTCAAACTATTAAGAGAATTTACGTACACGCTTTGTCTGTAGATAGATTCTTTTTACAACAAATAGAGACTAACTTCAGCTCAGGATTACTTAGATTCCATCTCAACTGGCCTTTTTCATACTGATTCCACTCAAATAATGAGAACTAATTTTTGTCTACTCTTTGAACCCCAGCAGCCCTCTTACCTCTAATTTCTGCTGATTGTCACCACAGTGTTAGAGTCACATTCTAATTAAAGAGGTGAAAGGAAGTTTGAAGGAATATAAACTGAGAGAAAAATGCCACACGGGCAACTAAGTATGTATTAAAATGTTTCCTTCTCTAAGAAGACTGTGCTGTACTATGTGCAGTATTGGTCATAGTCATCTGTGATTGCAAGAGACAATGTGTCTGTGGTTGAGGGACTTCTTCAGCAGAGACTGATGGTCATGGGCCATTACCAGGGGAGTTCCAAACACCATCTCAGTATAAAGTAATTTACAGATTTACAGTGATGGTTTTTATGTACTGACTGTGGACCCTAGCCCTTCTCTCTGTTAGAGATTGTCAGGCTGCATGTAATACCTGTATTACAGGCCCAATTACAGTGCTACATGGGAAAAAAAAAGCTTCAGCTGTAATTTCCTTGGCACCAGGGCCAAGCCTAAACATTTGGAATCAAAACAGAAGGTGTTTGCAGTGAGTTCATTTTTATCTCCTCTGATGGATGTAAGGCAAAGTGGCAAAATGAAATGTCAGCTAATGCTTAGCAAGTGTTGCTCTGGGTAACTTTGCCCATTACTTGCACAGTTACGTCCTGGTGCCTCGTGACAAACCAGGCTGTCCTTCCAAGAGTGTGGAGTTTCATGAAAAGTGTGTATTGCTTGCTTTGTGCCTCAGATGACTTCCAGCTTCATAGGCTGGTAGTATTAACTTTATGTATTGAATAATACAAAGAAATAATGATAAAGGAAGTTGAAAAGTATTTCCCCTTTAAAATGTCCCCAGGCCTGCTTTGATACTGCAAAGCATACAGCATTTTATTTCTTGAAGGGAATAAAGTCAAAGTAAAATGCCCAGGCAAATACTACTTAATTTTGTCTCACTATTCCCATAGGAAAGACTAGTCAAGTGAAGGTAGAAGGAACACAGTTCAGATTTTGATTTTCTTGACTTCTTATTATAAGCAAATGTTGTCTTTCAAAAGCTGAGAATTCCTTTCATGTCTTGCTTATTTTAGTCTTCCTAATTCTTTTGGTGTTTATTTGCTTTTATATTCATTTCAGAAACTTTACCTTCTGTGAAAAAAAGTTATTAGAGTTGAGTAAAAAACTAGATTTTTATGCTTATTTAATAGGCTGTGAGTGTTACTTCTGCCAGAAATGATGTGGGCTGTCTCTCTGACATCAGTAGCACACTGTCATCATGCAGGCAGGTGAAGTGCTTGTCTCCGGGAGTCAGGACATCACGAGGCAGGAAACTGGGCACTGTTGTGCTTGAGAGTGTTTTGTACTGAATGTTAATTTTTGCTAATGATACAGCTGAAAACGGGTATTGAAACTGGTCTTGAATGTGTGTGCCTTGTAGGGGTGTAGTGTTTTGGGATATGTCTGGAAAACCTATGCAGGAAATGGTTAAAGCCATGTGATGTAGCCAAGCATTGAGGTTTATAATGAAAATTTCACCTGCTACTCTCATCTTTTTTCCCTTTTGCCACTCTCACTCTTGATTTTTTCTGAGGAATGTGTAACAGTGTGTGGTCCTGGCCTATGATTTTAACTTCCAGTTTTTACTGCAGTAGTGCTGGGTACCAAGACTGCTAAAAATGTATCCTGCTTAGCTTTTTACTCAGCTTAGCTTTCCTGTGTAGTCCCCTAATTTTGACAACAGTGCTGTAGAGGAAGATAGAATTTTATTTCCTGAGCAGTTTTACAAAACCAGTTGTTGATACTTGCAGTGCAATTCAAGGTGTAATTCTCTACCTTAACAGAAAATGCTCAAAATGATGTGTGAAACCCATAATATTTAAGAAATTAGTGTCCTTTCTCTGTCTGTGTTTTGGTTTCGTGTCTTGTAAACATCTCAGTTTATTAACAAAAGAATCAGCTTATCTGAATGCACATCACTGGTCTGTCTTTCCCACTAATGGGAATTACTTCAAATTACTTTTCTAGTACTAAACAATGCTTTCATCTCTGCTTGCTATCTCCATTGACTTGATCTAAATGTCTTTAAGATATACCTACTATGACTCATTTTCTGTTCCTCTGAAGAGAAAACCATTTTATTGAAACAGCTTTACTCTGCATTTATTTCTCTTTGCCTATAATTCTTCTGTGCTTGTAAATTCTCTGTGATTATCTGTATAAGGGTATATTCAGTACAAGCTTTCCAGATGCTTAGATTTAAGCTTTTATAGAGCCACTAATGTATTTTATCACTGTCTCCTTCCTGGCTATCAAATGTAGTACAAAAAATTACAGTAATGCCTAACAAAAATGTTGAAGAGTATTTTACCTAAATGCAATAGAAAACTTTAAAAATCTCAACAGTGCTACTATAGTAAAGTATAATGGATCTTTGTAATATCTTTAAGGTAGTGCAGTATTACTCAGTGGTTTATTAGAAAAACTTCCAGGGATTACAAAGGAGAAAATATTATCAGACCTTCAGACTAAGGCAAATAATTTGTCCTATGTTTTGTAAATAACCAGACAAACCAGTGATGAATGCATTCACTTAGATCAGAGAGAATGTAGCTTCTTGTCAGAAAACCAATTTTGCCTCCTCTTTAAGTCACTGTTTTGATCTGTCTTACCATTTGCTAATGAAGCTTGAAAATTGGTGTGAAACCCCTTGAAGTGAGTTGCAGTTGTTAATATCAAATTGTGTGTTTCGTCTGCTTTCTTACCATAATATTAACTTCAAATAGGAAGAAAAAGACTAATAAGATGAATTCACTTTCTGCTCCTAAACTATTAGTCAAGCAGCTGTGATTCCTTCAAGTTCCATACCTTTTGAATGGTTTAGGTTTAGCATGGTCATAGATATACTTGGAAGTTTTATGCAACTAGTCAATATTGCAGTTATGATTAAACAGATCCTTTGGTAACAGTGAAATAATTTTCATACTCATTCCTTTTGAGAGTTTCAGATTTTCCCCCTAAACTTCTGCTGTGCCAAGACATGTGCCAATATTTCAGTCAATGGCTCAAGAGATAAAAGTGCTGTATTTTTTACATTTTGGGCAGTCAGTTGAGTGACGGAAGTGAGAAAATAACTGGGACATAATAAAATTCATTTCTGAGTACGTCAGAATAGGTTCTATATCTTCCTTAATGTTCAAAAAAATAACAGGGCAATAATTAAACTGTTATCACTGGTAGACCTTCTTGGCCATAAGGGGAAATAGAAGCAGAGTCATGTCTGAAGAACAGGCCAGCAGGTTATCAGTTGCCCCTTTTCAAGTGAACAAACACTAAAGTTAGCAACCTGTACAAGCTCCCAAAGTGAGACACAGCAACACAGCCTGTGATCCTCTCTGTAATGACAGAAGGAAGTGTCAAATTGGAGTAATTTCTATCAGAGGAGAAACTGAAATATGTTATAGTTGGGTGTATAACTTTGTCCAGTTTTGACAAATCTTCTCTACAGAGAGCATTCTGCAGGCTCTGTCACTTCCCTGCCCTCCTGGATCAGCACCGAGGTGCTTTAGAGTTGATCGGATATCACAATGTCCTTCAACAGCCTGGATAGGAGCATTGTGAAAAACATCTATACTAGAGTGTGTGTTAGACAGCACCAGCTGATCTGGGTAGGAATTGGAAATAAATCCTTTAGTGCCCTAAGCAGGATGCACAATTGGCCAGGTGAGTTATAAGGCTTTTGTTTTGCTGTGACACATGCTCTAAAGGAAGAATATCGGTATACGATAGGATTTGTCCAATCTGAGATGTAGAACCAAAAGGTTCTCCTTGGCACGTCCATGACCTTTTTCTTCACATCCTGTTTCTTCTCAGGACAGACACTGCAAGGTGTGGCTTTTAGGAATCTCTCTGTTGTCAGGAATTGTTCCTGAGGACTCAAGTCTCTATTCTGCAGGAATGACTCATCCAGCACAGTCAGGCACGCGGCATTGCAGTAAACCCTGTCCCTACAAGTCAGTGCATTGCAGACATCCAAGAGAACAGCTGGTGTGTGCATTCAGTGAGTAATATCTGATCTGTAGCACAAAGGAAAGGTTACCACAAAGGCATGGAAGCTTGCTGCTCAAGATAGGCTAGAAACATGGAATCAGTGACAAGACCTCTTGCACTGTGTCACTGTTAAAACCTCATGTAAAAACCTCTACCCAAGGTGCTGCCTACATACAGCTGCTGTGTCATGGTGGCTTTCAGCAAGGTGAATGTCATGAGTTTTGTGGGAGCTTTTTTAGTTGAAGTCCCAATGTTTGACAAATTCTTAAAACTGATGGTAGCTGTTCTGTGAGGTGCTGAAGGAGCATCTCATAGAACATCTCTGTGACTGAGCAAATACTGCATAACCCCCAGAGTTTACAGCCAGTGCAGCCTGTCCCCCAGCTAGATACGTATGTGACGTGACTTCTGTACAGGATTCATGGCATGGACTGAGTGTCAGAGTTACCTTCTGAGTTATGGGATAATATTTTTTGCTTTTCATCAATATGCTGCTGTTCTGTTCAGCAGATTATATTCACTTCTGGCAGCTGTGGGACTTGCATGCATTTGTGTCTTTTGCAGCTGTGCTTTGCTGCCGGTTTCCCAACATGAATTCCACCTAGTCTCACACAAAAAAATCTGCCATAGTTGCTTGGTTTATGCTGCCCCTCTTGCTGGTTCTTGCTTGCAGCATCTATTCAGTGGCAGACTCAAATAAGCCTAATGCAGCTCTGAATAGAGAAAAATGAGAGCAGAAAGCCTTGAGCAGTTTTTACTTTAAGTGTGGTTTTGTTGAAGGAATCTCTCAAGGGTGGATACTTACTACGAACTGAAACAAATGCTCTTGAATACTGAAAATTTCTATCTGACTTTCAAACACAGAGAACAACAAATGCATGTTAGAGTGCTTCTGAGGTGGATCATTTTACAGTAGCTGGAGATGCACAATGTGACTGTAAGAGGCCTAGAAAACTGAAGTGTGCATAAACAAAGGATAAAACAGTATTTCTGGAAAGTGATACTAGTTCATGTCTCGTGTAGCAATAGTAGGTTAGTTGATCTTGCAATGGAGGATATGAATTGGGGTACTTACTGCTTTCCAGTCCTAAGTTTGAAGAATGAGCCACTGCCTTAGAGAACAAAAACTTTCTGCTGCTTTTTCGTTTCAGACTCTGCATTACTAGAATCACTTCTACAATTGATTGAGATTCTTTTAATCTAAAGAATTAAAGATGAGATTAAAAGCATAGGCAACAGAGTAAAGCAAGACTCAGAAAGCATTGAAATTGGGATGTTTCATGGGCAGTGTGGTCGATTGTATCAGCAGTTGAACTTCACTGTTTTGTTGCTACTTGGTGAAATTGGAGAACTCCCTTTTCCTTTGTTTTTTTTTTAATGTGTCTTGTCCACAGAAATAGTTTTCTGTTGTATGTGCGTCCCAATCTCTAGTGCATCTTCTATGATCTACATTAATGGAAAAGTTAGAAAAGCTATAGCTGGTTAAAACTGATTGATGTTCCTCTGATCATATACCCCCCGCTTCAAGCCTCTTTCAAAATAAAAAATAAGCCATGAGATAACCTGCTTAAGGGCTTACATTTGGGCCCCAGTTTTACCTCCTAGAATGTATGTTATTTTTTGTGTTGTCAGTACTTTTTTCTGCCCCGTGCTTTTGCCAGCTGTTAGCAGGCAAATTATTGACATTAAGCAGCAGAAGTGTCATTGTAGGGTTAGCACTTAATCCAGTTTAGAGATGGGAGAAGTCCTGTAGACAGGCATTAGCAGGGTGGAATCAGAAAGCCAGCTGGTCTTGGAAAGTGTCATGAAGCTGAGAGGAAATAGCAAAATTTGAATGTACTTACTTGTAAGGAGTGGGAAAGGCCTGGAAACCAGTGTTACATAACCAACAGCTGGTTCATCAGCAGATGAAAAGGAGAGTGGAGAGGATTAAAGACAGGTACCAGGGGCTGTGAAAGGCAGCTGCACATGCCAGATTGCCCAGGCTGCGGGGGCAGCAGTGCTGGGGGAGCAGCAGCTGAAGCAGATCAGTTTGCCCAGGCAGGACAGGGGCAGTGAGAAAAGGGACCTTCTGCAGGACTGGAGCAAATCTGGGCAGGGTGACAGGGCAGTGGTTGCTGAGCAGATACTGAGTGAATTGCAGGAAGAGTGAGGGAGCAGTGACTCAGCCCACCCCAGACTAAAGAGCTGCTTCCTCACCATTTAGGCTGTGCTAGAAAATCACCACACGTTCAGTCTGGAGCATCAATCTAACATCAAATGAGTAAAAACCCAGAGATACCCTGAGGATTAATTGGGGCATAATTAGAGAAGAGTCTTGCATTTAAGAACTTGAGGAGACTGCAGGTATAGAGAATGTTGATTTTTTTTTTCTGTAACTATGACAACTGATTTCCTTAGTGCAGCTGGTAGTATCTCATCCAAAACTCAAGAAACTGATTAGAAGCTTATTTTTCGTGCTAATCTCATAATCTTTAATGGATAATGGTGGACTTTTTTGCCAGTAATTTTACTTTTTTGGAGGAGTATGATGTTTTTTGTGATTTTAATCAACATGTGATCCAGTAGGAATTTTTCTGAAGTGTGCAAATGCAGTCACCTATGACGTGTATCCAATAATTAAAGCAATTGCTCTTCCAACAACCTGGCTCACCTGACAGGGTTTTATGCTTCATTAGAGAATTCTATGCTCACAGTGTTGATTCTATTTTGTTAAAAATCTGTTAAAATCCTAGATGTTCCTCATTAAGGTTCATCAGCTAGATCATGTTAGAAGTTTTAAATTGGATTAATTCCCAGGTACTGAAGATAGAAAATTGCCTGGCCTTGAACTTTCTATGAGAGAAGATTCAATATCACTATGAGATCATCCTGGTTCTTTTGATGTAAATAGGAAGCTATAAAAGCAATTTTTTTCAGTGTCTCCTCTAAGTATAAATGGCTTAGATTTTTAAGGATGAAGCTGAATAAAATTTCACCATGTCATCATTAGCACCTGCTTGCTTCAACTCTTTGTGAAGATGTGCTGTAAAACAGCATCAGCTTGTATGATGTCCTCTTGAAAATTGCATGAAAAGGCAGCCTTGTTCTATAAAGATTAATCTCTAATAATAGCACACCGTAAAAGATGTAACAGCTGGTATGGATTAATATTCCTTAATATCTACTTTCATGTGATTAATAGCTGCTTAAATCCCTACCAGTGGAAAGTGAGCAGTGGTTACTAAGCTTTACTAAATGTACTGGTTGTACTTTTTAAAACAGAATAAACATTTAAATGTTTTCCATTTTTTATTTCCGGTGGTTTGAGTTGACTTTAAGTTTTCTCGTCCCTAATTTTCCTGTTGCAGATGATGTATTAAAAATTTTCTTTCACAAGAAAAGGGAGCAATGAGTTTTTCAGGGGTTCATCCTCTGTTGTTTCTGATACACAGCACCCAAGACTGTTCCTAATACAATCATTAGTACAATCACCCTAATACAAAACAATCATTAACTTCTATGTTGGTTTATTTCTTATTGTATTTTACAGAGATTGAGAGGTGAAGAGGAATGCATTTGGTTTTAGGTTTGTACAATAAGTACTAAATATCTTTGTCCAGTTCTACATTGTTGGTGGTGATTTTTATGTTGTATTTTTGCAAATGTAAAATCTTTTTCTGTTTGGAACTGAAGAGTAAAGGGGAAATTCCAAAGCTTTTTAAAAGATTTATTCGGCATGTGATTAGCTGGATCATGCTCAGAGCCTAGGGTTTGCTGTTTTGAAATTACATCTTAATCACTTAATAATTTGCTTACATTTTATTGAAGTGAGTCCCTTAAATATTTTCAATTATAGACGTGGATTTGCTCATGACACTGAAGATTGCGCATCCGGGTGGGAATCAGGTGTACTGCTCATGAGCTGCCAAGTTTTTTCCCTTTAATGGCTATTAAATTCAGAGGTCAGGTGTGAGGCTGTTCTGGGTCAGCCCAGAAATCTGTGTTGCCCAGAGCTAGAGCAGCACTGTCAAGGGAGTGCTGCAAAACAGGGAAGGATGTAGTTCCTCTCCCTTGGAGTTTGCTTCTAGGCAGATACTTCAGGTAGGGACTGTGTGGACCAGAGGTAATATCGGTGGGATTTAGGTTGAAATATGTTGTTGCCTTTTATTTAGCACAGTATCCTTCACCAAGTTGTTCTGCAGCTTAGCTGCAAATTGTACGGAAGTGTGCAAGTCAACTTGAGCTCACTGGTTTTGGAAAATAGATTTTTATCTTTTATGATTTTTTTAGTCTGACACTTCGTATCCCAAGTTGAGAATATTTTGATTTTGCTGTTGAATTTTGTACACGCTTTTGTATTTAGTTCTAATTTCACTTCATAATTCTGTTGAGCCATCCTTACAGAATCCTGATTCTTCTCATTCCCAGAAGAAGATCAGACTTTTTTTTTCTTTGTATTTGTCAGGCTTAGGTTTGAACAGAGAAGTTGAAAGGTGAAAAGTCAGTGTGTTTTCCTAAATCACTAGCTCTGAGCATTGAAACACTGACACGAGATGACCTGACATGCCTTCAGCAAACACGAGTAACTCTGGCTGTTTAGCAGTGTCTTTTATCCTTAGAGAGTCCCAAACTGTTGTGTCAGCCTTCTGCCTTCAGAATAGTTAATTTATCAGAGAAATGCCTCCACCTTCTCAGAAGGATCTTGATACCAAGTAACATTAATTTTTGTTCTGTTTTAATGATAGTTCTGCTGGTAAATAGTGCAGCACGTAGATCTTCTGATAAACCAGAAAGCAGGGAGAAAGAGGATCCTCATAGGACCCAGGGGCAGGCAAGCTCAGTACCACACTGATATAATCTAAGAGCATTTTTGGTTTTGGTTTCTCCCCCAGGCACACACCCACAACGATGACCCTCATGGCCCAGAATGCCTGATCTCTGCTGCTCAGCCTCTTCTCTCTGCTGTTCTTGCCTCGTGTTACCTGCTGGACACCTGCAGGGTGTGAGCTGCTGAGGCAGCTTGGCAGTGTACATTAGCCTTGAGTGTGTATGGATCCTGATCCTGGTGGGCCTTTGGGAATGCAGGCACCTCCTGAGAGTGTGTATGGATCCTGATCCTGGTGGGCCTTTGGGAATGCAGGCACCTCCTGAGAGTGTGTATGGATCCTGATCCTTGTGGGCCTTTGGGAATGCAGGCCCCTCCTGAGAGTGTGTATGGATCCTGATCCTGGTGGGCCTTTGGGAATGCAGGCCCCTCCTGAGAGTGTGTATGGATCCTGATCCTGGTGGGCCTTTGGGAATGCAGGCCCCTCCTGAGAGTGTGTATGGATCCTGATCCTGGTGGGCCTTTGGGAATGCAGGCCCCTCCTGAGAGCCCTCCCGAGGAGCAGAGCCCGCCATGGCTGTGTTCCAGGAGCTTGGGATTACTGGTGCATTTGTGTATTTCATTCAGGAAATAGCAGAAGGGAAATAACTGGCTTGTTGGACGTGGCTGGCCCAGCACATTTGTCATTAGTGTCCCACTCCAGTCTGTGGCCTAGTTGATTTTAATCGTTACTTCCCTCTCCCATGATAAATCCTGTGGTATTAACATTTTGCTGTTGATAAAGCTTTAGTAGTTGGAATAAATAAACCCACTAATGCAATCTCTGATCTTTCTGACATTCACCTGTGTCACTCAGTAGGATTTTTACATGTTTTTTCATTTGAATTATAGATGTTCTGAAGTAATGTTTTTCAAGCACTGAGGGAGAGCCTTGTTGCCTTTATTTTGTATAACAGCATATTAGGAGGAAGGCACAAGGGCACTTGAATTTACTTGAAGCTACTTGAATTTCAGCTCTTAATGCCATTTTCCATGCTCTCTGGCCTCTAGCTGCTGAGGAGGTCTCTGGTAGGCCCTTTGGGATACTAGCCCTGGGAGGATGCCTTTGAGACACCAGCAATCTGAACTGGTGCCAGGTGTGTGGATTCAGGCACCTGACTAAGCATTTAGAAATTCTTTTGTTAGAAAACAATATGAACTGGTCCCCACAAAGCCCTGTTAATCTTACGGGTCTAGTTCATTAGCAGACTCTGCCTGAATCAAGAACTAGAGCAAGTCATCTTGCTGTCACCTTGATTTTTTTTTCTCTGAAAGGAAACAGAGGCTATGAAAATTTTATGGAATGAAGATATGGGGGGTGGTATTTAACTTAGTCAAACTGCTTTGATTTTCAAATAATTGTCATGTTGAGAAGGTAAAATATTCTACTGATAATTAAATTTTCATTAGTTTATACATGTTAATATGACTCTACTGCTCTTCAGAGTGTTGAAATGGGTAAGTGCTTTTGTTTTCTGTGCACAGGCACACAAAACATCAAGAATGTTGATCTGTTTTGCTAGACAGTAATTTAATTTTTACTTAATTTAGAGCAGATTTGAGTAATTTAGAATGAAAATATACTAATAAAACATTTATACATCAACCTGTGTTATGGTTGCAGAAATGCTAAATAAAACATGAGTTGAAAAGAACATGAAAACTGGGCTGCAAACCTATTTAATTCCTGTACACAAAATAAGGAAGCTGTGTTCAAGTTGCTTTCTGGAGCAATATGTAGAGAAACAGATGCAGCTTGAATGAGAGAGAGTGTGTTTGAGAAGCTTTCAGTGGTCAGAATTACCTAACCCCAGTTCCAGGGGTATTGACAGGCCCCCAGCTCATGTATTCTAATCATTCTAAAGGAAAGGTGATTTCCAGGCTTTCTGGCAAAGTTACACAACACTCAAAGCTGATTTCTTAGAACTCTTGTGTGGGCTTAACCTTAAGTGTTGTTTAAAATCCACATTATATTTTGTTGTTGGCTATATGCAGCAGGTATGAGTCCTTTTCCCCAGCTGCAGTGCTTTTACATTGCTATTTTAATTTTCCTGTGCTGGTATCTGTAGCAGGATTGCTTTCATTTAAATGAAACTATACTTATTTATACAGTTACTAACCAGCATTATCATTAGAGCATTATTCAAATAACTGCTATGTGAATTTCTTTAAGCCTCCATTAGTTCTTTAAGCCTCCACTGGATAAGTGGCCTGATGAGCTTGGGAAAAATGTAGGCGCACTTTTGTGAAGCTTTTGTAATTACCAGCAAAAAGCAGTGACCTTTCCCCTGTGCTAATGGAATCCATTACTCAGTTACACAGGACAGAAGTTAGCAGCTCTCCTTCTGCTGTGTTCAATTAGAAGCTGACACAGGTTAATGTTCAATATATCCCCTAGATGGATGATGGGATTGGGAAAAAACGCAGCAGCCACTTGCATTTTCTGCATTGGGCTTCAGAGCCTTTTGGGTTCAATGTCATGTTCACAGGGACAGGCACTGGACAGACAGGACTGTCTGTCCCCCTTCACTGGGGTTATCTGCCAGGCCAGTATTTAGTACCCTGCCTGAATAGGTATCTGAGCCCCTGGTTTGTTCCTGCAAATTGTATTGGAAAAGTGTTCAGTACCCAGAGAACTCTCCACCAAATCACATTTATCAGTGTAAGGAAAGGCAGGGTTTAGGTGCCAGTACAGCCTTTCCTGGTGTGTTTCCAGGCTTATGCAAGGTGAGTAACAGTAGGTCAGGATAACAAAGTGTCACCTTCTTAAGGCTTTCCTGGCCTTCATCACATTAATGATTTAGTCTTCTTTCAACAGCCAGATGCACTTGGATTAAACAGCCACTAGATAGAGCTGTGTTATATAGAAAGGACCCTGCTCTGCAGTATTACATTAAAATTTGGTATTCCCTAGTAGTGAGCCAAAAAAATGGATCAGTTGTTGCACAGGACAGATATCAGATATGACAGGAAGCATTCTTTTTCCAAGATGCAGTAAATTCCCCCTCCATTCCTGATTATACAATAAAATCGTGGATCTTTTCCAAGTGTAGCTTATAATAAGATTTCAGTGAATAGTCCAATTTAATTCCTATACATTAATTATTAAATAAGGCATATCTTTAAATTACCTCAGCAGTTAATCACAGAGCTGTTTTATCATGACTGTGGACAGCGACCTTGAAAGCAAAGGTTCTATTACCTTTTTGATTTTTCATTTCCCATATTCCCCTTCTCTTCCTCCCCTCTCCAGTGCTGAGAAATGCTCACATATTGATCAAAGGGCCATAAGCATGAGAAAAAGGAATTACCTATAATATTATCTAAAAAATCTCAGAACAAGATTGCTTTATTTAATATTTTATGTATTTTTATTCTAATTTATGTAATATATGGTGCTAAACTTCTGAGATGTGTTTTTTATAAAAGATCATTAGCAAAACAGCTAGTGGTAGGTTTAGTCTTTTAACTGTGTTTAAGATGTTATTTACCAAATTTGTATGGAGCTGGTACTAAACTACACTGTGTGCTTGAGGCTGCAGGATACAGTATAAATCATACTGAAAGATTTGCAGAAGTTGTGTGAAAGTTGAAAATGTGTGGATTTTACAGATTCTGATGGCAGCAACAGGATAGCTGCTGTAAGAACAGGATAAAAACAATTTCCCTTCAGCAAAAACTTCTGATGGCATCCTGTAACTTCAGCAGGTACAGGCACAGACTTTGTACGGATTATTCCATGTGTATTCTAGCAGTGGGCCTCAGCCATGAACAGAAAGAAATACCCCTGGGTGTTTCTTAGTGGCACATTCAGTTCTTGGCCCTCACTGGAGCAATTTCAAAGTGCAGGACTTGTGGCCAGTTCAATGGGTGAATGTCTTGCAGCCATCCCTATGAAACAGTTTTCTAGCAAATTCATACATTTATTTTTTCTAGTTTCAATTTTTCATATTCCATGGTTGGCTTAGGCAGAGAGTCCATAATACCCTCTTTATCAAACACAAGCAGAATTTTTAATAGCCAGTATTATGAGTGTGTATTTGATTCCATTTTGTTCTCAATTCTTGCCAATAAAATGGCACTCAGCCTGCTGGTTGAGTGGATTTGTGATTCTTTCCAAGGATCAGCTGTGGATTAGTGAAGTGCAGCTGGTGTGTTTCTCACGCCAAGTAGTTTGGGCATTTTTTTTTTTATTTTTAATGTCCTCAAAATAAATCCTGCCTCTTTTCCTTTGCCTTTTCTCAGGATTTCGTCTTATTCAGTAGTAAACTTCATCCTTTATCAAACTGTATGTTAATGAGACTGAGCAAACAGGCATTGCCCAAGTGACTCTTTACCCAAAGGTGAATTTAAAGAGATCTTCTTTGTTTAGTTTAACAAGGAAACTTCTTGTTTAAGGAGTCTAACTCAGTTGCGAGTGAAGCTACTGGTCTAAAATGCCAATGATCTTACCCTGAGGCTGGTATACACTAGTGTACAAGTTCTTGAGAGGTGTAATTCATGAGACTTCTGTCTGATAAAGCTTTTTTCATCTGCAGAGCCACATGGTAGAGGCCAGAGCTGTGATGTAATACTTTCACTGCAGTATCAGATGTTAATTATTTTGTTCCCCATCTAAAAAGCCACGAATAAAAGCAACCCCAACTTAGCAAGTAATTGCACCTCAGTCATCAGAACATGCAAATTCACCATTTTTATTTTCAGTCATGGTACTGTTGTTACAGTAATTGTACAAAGTTATGGAAACAGCTGAGGTGGATAGATCCATTTTAGAGTTCTCTTTCCACAGATTCATTCTATTCAGTCAGTGCTGGTGCTGGCAGAATCCTGGCTCTGTGACTAGGTCCCTTCACCAGCAGTAATCTGTTAGAGACACTAAAGGAAATCTAATGCCTGTTTTAATAGGGGTGATGATTGCTCCATGAATGTAAAAGCAGCACATCAGCCATTTCTGCAGTGCTTGTCATCAGCAGCCTCTGTTCTCTGGACTAACATGAGTATTTGTAAGAATGACCACTTTTGCACTTAAAAGCAATGAATAGATGGGATGAATTATGAAGAAGGCTAGTGACTTCTAACATGTCCAGTAAGTATATGACAAGGTACTCTAAATCTTATTCTCTGTGTAGATATGTCTGCTCAATGTAAATCTATATTTGATGGTTGCTTGACTCTTGGCTCCTGTTCAGAGTCATTTACAGTGATAAAAAGATGCATTTGCTCTCAAGAACTTCTCAGGTGACATTTTCACACTATTCTGTTTTTCATACAAAACAGTTCCTTCTTGGAGAAGCACACTCCAAGTTACTGGCACATTTGAAGTTCTTCACCAGACCAGTCTGAAAAGCCGTGTTCCAAATCCCACCTTTCCATGTTGGAAAAATGAGGAGGTGTTTGGTCTGTGTAATTTGGCTGTGCAGCAGAGCGTGTGGAATTACAATGTGCTTTCATCAACTCCTGCTTGTAGCTTTGGGTTCTGCATCTGTTTTATTCAGTTGTGCATTTCAGTGCTTGAAAGCATTGATCGTAAGCCTTTCCTTTTGAAAGGACTCCTTTAACCTGCAGCCTGTAAATCATGGTTATTGCTTTCTTGTTCATAAAAAGTGCAAACTACTATGTGTTTCATACTACTACTGTATGTTTCATTTTTCCCAGAAAAAACAAGCCCAATCAGATTTGCTCACTGATAGTCCTGAAATTTTGATAAAATTAAGATTGCTGGCAGTACTTTAAATAAGGTGCCTATTTCCTCTGTAATTCTTATTTCAGAATGCTGTTTTCTTTCCCCTGTACCATTCTTGAATGACTGCTGGGAGGAAAAAAGTAAAATATCATGCTAATGCTTTATGCCAGTGAGCTGTAACTCTGTAGTAATCAGAGTTCAATGGAACTGCACATTCAGCAAAGTTGAACAGTGCTGAGAACATGTCCTGAGAATGTCCAGCTTATCCTGAGCTTTGCAACTGAAAAGCACAAATCATCTTACCTAATCTTTCATGGGAACTTCCAGCCTGCAAAGCCAATAAAATAAGCACACTGATGCTTTCTGTCATTCCCTGAAAGGACGTTCTTTTGGCTTCAGGCATAATTTAAGTATACCTATATAATTTGGATAGATGCCCCTATCAGAAGTATGAACAAAATAATGAATGTAGTAAGACAGTCATACACATACAGGAAGAATCCAAATTACATGGTCAGTACCTTTATAGTGACTTTTGTTAAACCCCTCAGTGGGGCTGGATGCCCGACAAGGATCTAGTACTCTCTTGGACTTGTTCAGAAAGCCATTCAAGAGGAAAAGGAGTGCATCATTTCAGGATTTTTCAGAACTGTGATAGTTTGGGGACAGAAGAGGATTCAGGAAAAGAATAGACTTCAGCCTGTATCTGTCAAACCACAGCCTTACTACCAACTAAGCTAAGAAGAGAGTGGCAAGAACTTCCAAGGACATTAAGATAGATGCAGTGAGATCTTGGCTTTTAGAGCCGTAGGATAAGAGAGCTCTGTTCAGGCCTAGTGGAATTTATCAAGAAGCCAGTATGCAAAACTTTTATATGACTTTCAGTAGAAGAGAGACAGTGTCATAATAGAGAAGAAGGTCCTAAACAGGCCCAGGTAGAAAAAAGTTTAGACCGGAAATAGGCACTTTTCCCCCTCTCCCCTCCAGTCTCTCTCTCTCCTTTTTTATTCCCTGCCACTCTCCCTAAGTGGAGTGCTACAATTTTGCTGAATGAATAAATACCATGAGAGTTAATGTAACCATATTAACTGGGAAGTGTATGGTCCAAACAGAGTGCACTCACAACGTTAGTTATGGTCCCCTCCCAAATGAAAGGCAAAGCAAGCAGGGAAGCCATCTAAGGGAAATTCTCATGGGCTCCAGCCAAAGAATATCTGAAAGAAAAGCACTGTGAATATCTTGATCAGCAGAGCACTGCAATCCTGTAAGTGTAACTTGTTGTGGTGTAGCTTTGATGAAATGTGAGAAACATTCACTCTTAAAGAGCAGGCTAATGAGGTTGATACACACCGTGTATTCCAGCAGGATTACTACAGAACAGGTCTTGGAAAGGAGATAATGCTCCAGATTTCAGTCTGCCACATGAAAGCAGCATAGATGTGATTGCAACACCTAAATTATGAGAGGACTGCTAAATGTTTTCAAAAGTGTGTATAATATATTGCACATGTACTTTCATCCATATATATGGAATCTGTATTTATGTTTTGCACTTTACAAACAACAAAAAAAATCTGTGTCTGACTTAGCAAGCTCTCAGTCTCGCTAGCAGGGCATGATTGGAAGCCTAGATGCTTTTGATCATGCATTTTGTACTTCCACATCTCCAGTATTCACATCTCAGATTAGATCCAGGAGGGTACCAGACCTTTTATAGTGGATTTATATTCCTTATAATCTGTTCAGATGACTCAGCATGGAAATAGGCATAGAGATCTGGTCAAGTCTTCCCATATAAAGCTTGTTACTGAGTTTTATTAGAAATTCTGTTTCCTTATTTAAGTTTGTTTTAAATTTCAAGACTTCTGCTTTGCTCTTAAGCTGTGTTCTGTGTTTAATGAACTTCCCTCACACTGAACAAGTCAGAAAGGCAGTCTTGTGATGAGTATGGCAGTAGCACAGGGTCGGAGAATGAGCAGCAACAGCTTGTCTTTGAACTCTTTAAACTTATTTTTTTCTTCTGCTATAAGAAACATATCAAGTAATTAATTTGACAGTCTTCCGTTGAGAATAAATTAATTTATTGCAAAGTGTAAATTTGTTCAGTATCAAGTATCACTCTCAGTTGTTATTCCAACAAACATCAGCTGCTGGACTCTAACCTTTATAGATATTTTGCTATTTAGCCTCTATGCTGGAGCAGCTTGTGGCTTATGCTGCTCTATTGGCCACCAGTGACAGAGACAGTTCCTCTCCAGCTGTTTTTGTGATGGTGCAAGGGGCTGGATGTGTGTCCTGTACAGCTCTCAAGTAGCAAATCTTAAGCTCAGCAAATGAATGTATCTGTAGAATGGCATTTAGGGTTAAGCTTGAATGTGCTGTCTGCTCTGCTTTTGTGCCTGGTGCTGCTGTACAGGATCACAAAGTCATTTAAATTACCACAGTCTTTATAGAGGCATATAGTAAAGCTTGGAGCTGCCATATTTGATCATACTGTGCTCATTCAAAGAGAACTTGAAGATTGTCTTGAATAGAAAGATAGAAGATCGTCTATATAAATTTATCTGCTGACTTACATGCTCTATGGCATTTCAAGTTGAAATGATGGTATTGTAACCTGTGTGTTTCTTCTCTCTAAGTGCTAGTCTGAGGAGAAAGTTAGAAATGCAAGTTTAAAGGATAAATTATGCATGTCTCATGGCATCTAATGAAATTGAGCATTTACTCAGGAACACTTGGTAGCAGAGAAAATACTTGCATAAAAATGTAGAACTAAATACACTAGGGAGAAAATTCCTAAATTCTTTTTTAGCAGTTATACAGCTGAAGATTACTGAAACTAAATAAGATTTAGAGATTTCCTACCCTTCCCAGTAATACTTAGAAGAATTATTAACTTAACAAGAGCATTTGCTGCTTGCTGGCATTTCTGTTTCAATTACTGGGAGGAACATAATGTGTTTGACAAAGCTGAAAGCTGCAATGCCTCATACTGTTTCAGCAACATACTGTGGTTTTAATTTATCTTAACCCATATTGATCAGTGGGACCTGAATTTATGACAGCAGATTTCCAGTCCAATGTCCCATGAGTCCAGAATGCCTCCAAGCTGTTTGGTTTGGGACTAGCACTAACTTCACAAACTTTCATCAGCAGGTAAATAGCTGTCTACTGTGTAAGGCTAAGTGGGAGTTTGTACATTAAACTCTTCAGATGAGCACAGTTGGTGAAACAGAGTGTTCTCTTTGTTGTAAAGACACTGGCTTGTGCACATGTAGACATATCATTGACTGTGAACAGCTCTCTGGGTATAGCCTAATTTTGTGGCAATCTGTGGGTTCACCATGGGTGTAAATTAAGCATGTGTGTAAGCATTTACAGAATCAAGAGTTAAGCAAATGCCTTTGTGTTAAAAGCTGGATGTGAACAGTCCAGGTAGGAGAGGAATTCAAGTGCTCAGGCCCCCGTGGAGCTGCTGGCATGAATGGCACTGGTGTGTTACTGCCCTGAGTGATCAGCACTTTTTTCTCCTTTGTCACAGCTCATCTTTGATGTCAGTTGTGCTTAAGCAGAACACACAGTTCGTTGCTGTTTTTTCTGTGCAAAGCCTCTTCAAACACCAAAAATGGAGTGGGGGAAGGAGAATTGTGAAACGTATGCAATTGCCACTGTTGCTATGTGAAGTTTAAGAGCTTTCCATTAGGGAGGAGTAGTACTTATGGTACTTGACTGTATTACAGAAACACATATCAGTGGGTGAAACCTTGCCAAAAATAACTCATTTCCCTCACACTTCTTACAGGATCGAACAGCCTTTCGTACATTAGCACCAGATTTAAAAAAGCTGTGTCAATTCTCATCTGTTCTGCTTTAAAAATAGTCTTTCCAATTCTAATCACTTGACATAACTCAACAGGAGTGCTGCAGATGAATTCAGAGTTGAACCTGGGCAGTAAAGAAGGCAATTATTTAACTTAGTTATGCATCTCTGTCATCCAGAGAAGAATTGCAGTGATAGTATCACAAAGCTGAAAGAAGCGATCAATTTTATTTTATAGTCCTGTCCAACTAAAAGCACTTATTCCCTGCATAAGAAGCTGTATATATTTTCCAGGAACTAAATGTTTTCAATTGATTGTAGATCAGGAGGGAGGGAGTGGATTGTATAAGAAGAGAATAAAGGGAACGCATTTTTTATTGCTGCTGCACTGGGTGGTTTCGTCAGCTCCTACTTCAGGTCTTAATACATTTGCTGGGGATGATAGCCTGTACTTCAAACTAGACAGATAATTCCATTCCATCCAATCCCATTTTGTGCAGAGAGATTATCACACTTCAGTAAATGTAGCTTGGGTTATAGGAATCAGATTGGGAATTAAGCCATTTCTCACCACTTCTGTTCATGGGTTATACTGTTAATTGATTACACTTCAAGGCTGTTGAGTTGTTGTTTGTATCAGCTGTTCTACGTCCAGAATGCCTGGGGAATTCATCACTGGTAGGAAGAGGGTTTATGATAATTTTGCTATCAAACTGTTTCTTCTTTGGGGTTACATTTTGGCTTTTGTAAATGAATTCAGGTTTTATTGGAGTTCTAGAGGCTACAGACAGTGCTGTGCTTAAGCCCACAGTGCAGTAAGGGTGGTGCCAGCCCTGCCTTGTCTGCACCACAGCCACCTCACCAGCAGTTGCAGTGACATGATGATTATCTCATCATTTCTCGTCTATTCTGGCATGTGTAGCTGTGACATTTGTATTAATGCTCATTACAATTCTCACTAGTTAGTAGTGTTTTATTCTGTGACACCCTGGTCATTGGTTCAAGCTTTAATTCAGCTGTAAAAGAAATAGAGTCTTCCTTGAACTGCAGTTTTTCTCTGATATGACAGCAGGTTTGGCTTGTAAGTAGCATTTAGTTCCTCTCAAAGGATGGAATTTGGATCCAAGGGGATTTTGACACTGCGTTTTGTAGTTTGCCACCCTCTCCCCTTCTTCAACATTTTCTTAATTATGTCACATTGTAATTACTGCTCACTCCTTTGGGACTTTCAAACCTATAGTTTACTGGGGCGTTTCAAGTTTGGATTTGGTCTGATGATGACTGTGGAAAGGAAGATTACAATATATATCTCAGGTATTTTTCATGTAACCTGTCTCAGTTCCTACTCGTGTACGGTTTTACAAATAGTCTTACACAAAAAAACTAAGACATTGCATCTTACAGTGCATTTTGGTATGTCAAAGTTCAGCTCCCACATTTGCTATCCATGAATTTTACTTTTGATCTGTGTATGCAGAGTGTCTATATGATATGGCTTGATAGCTCTCAGAGAATGCTACATAAACACTGCAGAAGAATAAATTCAGGAGAAAAATATTCCCTTCATACTATTTGAATTAATTCACTTTTATTAGGGGAAGAGTTTCAAGACCAATAAGTATCTGATAAGAAATGATACATTGTGTTGATTTCATTGATAGACACACATGTGGGAGACACCAGCAAATGCATCAGATCAGAGAAGTGTCATGTGTTTTATCTTTTTGTTAGAAAGGCTGTTGGCTGTATTCAGTAAGTGAGCTATCAAATATGCCAAACAAAACTTACCACTTGGGAAAAGTTATGTGAGCTGTCCATTATTCCTACATAAATATAACTGATTACCCAGGTATTGGATTTACAGCACTTGTAATAAAACTTGTTAATTTTTGAAAATAAACAAGTCGTTTGCTATCAGTGAAGCAAGAATATTTTTATTTTGGGGGTGGGAGTAATAGGGGTGTGGTTTGACAGTGAAGGATGTAATTAAAGCTTTTTTTGATGTGGACTCTTTGTCATATATGAAAATACTGTTTAAATCAGTAAAATCAAATTAATGAGTTCTTCCTTGCTGCTTACTCCCTGTAAGCATATGGGTACTGTTGGAAACCAAGGGAATTTTTTTCTGAGACAGTCACAGTGAGGGCAGCAGAGATGCATATCTTTATCCCTTTCCTTCACAGTGCATTTATATCAAGCCATGTCACAAAACAAACTCCAAGTGCTGTGAGCCTTCCCATAGTATGAGTGCAGGCATCCATGAAAACTATCCTTTGTCTAGGGGCCTTTTCTCTGAGAATGTAATTTTTTTCACTCATGTGTGTTATTCCTTTGAACTCTGAATGAGCACTTTGGCTGAACTTGGCAGAATTATACATTTAGAATTAAATGCCAGCAGTTTCTTCCTCTTACCATGCAGAATTTTGTCATAGGCTTTTCAGACAGTAAGCACAGCAGACAGTGTGCCCTTAACAACAGAAGTGCATGTTTATTAGGTTTTTAGCCAACTTGGTTACGGTTTATTTTACACACATTGTGTATAAGGCCCTTTGCTTTTACAGGGCTGTTCCCCAACCCACCCCTGGAACATGCTGGTTAATTCCTATTGTATTCTATAACTAATGTGTTATTATAATTATATTTTTAGAGAGAGAGAATTGTATGTTATCCGAAGTACTGTTCAGAGCATTCAGTATAAGCATCCTGACAAGCTGTGGCATTGCTTAAAATGTGATGTCTGAAAAGTGTGGTTTTTAACATTATCTAAACTTGTTCTTTGTTTGCTATAGCAAGTGAGGAAAATGTTCTTATTGCCTGTAGAGGCGTTTTTGATCCCAGTCACCTTAAACTGAAGTCTTTAAAAGTTACAATTTTGTTTTTTTTGGATAGATGCACATCTTGGTTGTCTTTCTTGAGTCTTACGCTTAAACTGAGGTGCCAGGGCAGTTTTGGTGTTGCCAAAAGGAAATGCTGGCAGGCTGCATGTCCATCAAATTTCTGATAAGGAAAGAGTCTGCAAAACTTGCATTTGATTTTTACAAATGCTGTACTTTCTCAGGTCTGCATTTCTGTCATTGCAGTTTGGACTAACAAATGGAAGAACAAAACACACGGAGATGATGTTTCCAATATTTGTTCTTAAAATGTGTCGTGCTTTTCAAATGCAGGTACTGTAGATACAACTTCCATAATGGCTAGGCAAGGAGAACTTGTTCAGCAGCAGAGGGGAATTAATTCCTTTTTAACTTCCATTGCTATAGAGTACCTAGCCAAAAAAACATACCACATTCCATGTCTGCATTCCATTTTTGGAAGGGAGTTAAGTGTGCAAATCACCTTTTTGTGTTAATTTTTTTGCTTATATATATTTGATAATATTTCTTGTCCAATAGGTCATCTTTTTCTAGCTCCTCAAGTACCCCACATTCTAGATAACAGACATCCATGAAGGCCTCTCAAATTTGATTTCCACTGGAAAAAGAAACATCTCTGGACTTCATTGTATGTCCCCTCTCCATTTCTGTGCTGACCTTTCAAGAATCTTCCATACTCCATCCTTTTTCTCATGAAGCCAGCAGGAACTTTGTCTCACTAGGAAGCCCAGGGTCTGGTTCTAAACGAAAGCTGTTTCAGCTGCACACTTTGCCATTTAGGGCAGACAAAAGGTGGAATTATATCTGTAAAATATTTTGTTGACAGCCACAGGCGAGTATGTGTTCAGTACACTGGAGATAAGTTACAGGAACAGGGAAATAAGTTTAGAGTCTAACAGCACTGCAGCAGGAGCAGCCAGACAGCAGGATCCTTAGATGTGATTCTGGATCTCACCCTTATCTGTTGCATTATGGCAATTATTTTAGCCCCTGGCTCATCAAGGCAAATGTTGAAAGTTAGAACAAAGAACTACCTGCAGCACACAGTGTTCTGTGCAGTTGGAGGTTTTAAAGTATTAGAAGATGCAAAAAAGCCCTTGTCAGCAAAGGAATTAATTATATTGACAAAGGCAACAGGGTATGAAAACATATGTGATATGTAAAGTTACAAAATTAATGGCTTATTTACAACTTGAGCTGTTTTAGTACAGCATTTTGCCCAACTTCAAATTGTTCTAAAAAGGATTAGATATAATTAATGCTGTATGACCTCCTTTTTTCTTCTTTTCAAAGAATGTAGAGCTGTACATCTAATGAGGACCCCTGAAAGGACTATTATGTCCAATTGTCTCAATTATGCAAATAGCGTTGATATTTTAGCAGAAGGGAGGGGATACTTCAAGTTAAAAGTTTCAGCTCCTGCTTTAGCCTTTCTGCAGTGCCGGCATTTTTACAGCAAGTACATCCACTGTTTGAAGAGAGGAAAGGAGGTTTAACAAATTGGAGATTTGGGCACTATCAAAGTAGATTTGTTGTGCCTTGTTCCACCATGAGATGAAAATACCCTCTGGGCAGAGAGATGGGTCATGAGACTTCTAAAGGATTACCTTCAAAGGGAGTCATGAGATTGGTTTGAACAAAGAAGCTGCTCACATGCTTATCATATGAGATTCTCTTCTTAAAGTGGTGGAAACCCATCTCCTTGGGAATTCTCATGAACTTCAGAGACTGGAAGTCCTAACAGTAAGGTGAATGAGACGTCCGAACAATAAACAGAAAGATGGGACAGAAGCACAGAGTTAAATGCACTTTATTTATTCTAGCTGTAATTCATCATTCCAAACTCTGAAACACTTCCAAGGACAAGCAGGTAGGACATGATTTTAAATAATTTTTCGTTTCATTCCTGATAGTCTTCTACCTTTTGTAACCACGATATGCACAACTTGTGCTGAAGAGCGTCATAGTGACCTGCAGTTGATGGGAGAAAGATAATTCCATTGAAATGACAGTGTTCTAATTAGACTTCTTCTTAAATTTCTCATTTTGAAGGATGTGAAACAAGAAGTACTAACTGCAAGAAGACAAAATGGGTTTTCAGGTCCAAAAATGATGTCTCAACACTTCAAAATTAAAAAATTGCTTGAGTGTGACTGTAAGGCGATGTAGAAATGCTGGCAAAGAAACATCATGTACCTTACATATTCCAATATTTTGAATGCTAATTTAGAGCTACCTCTGCAGAAAATGGGGGTGGAGTTCTGGGGTTTTCTTTGTTTTGTAAGTTGTGACTTTTCATTTTTTGGGGCTGTTTTGTGTTTTCAAAATTAGCCAGTAATATTACTTTCTGGAGCTCTCTTGTGGCAATGCACCTTCTGATAAGCAAGCTTCTTTCTGTGTATTTGTTTCCAGGAGAGTTTATCAAGGTCTTATGGTAGGTCAGGTATTATGGAAGTCTTGGAATGGGAAAAGGGCAGAATTTCTGGTGGTTTTCCCCACCTCAGTGAGTGCTGACAATGAAGGAGGTTCCTCAGTGAAAGACATTTAACAAACATCAGCAGCCCCATCACATTCGTACTCGCAGTGCCGCTGCTGTCGTGGAGAAATGCATTCCTGCCATAAAGCTCATTGGGCTGTGAGGTGAGAGGTCTCTGGGGCTGGAGCCCCAGCCTACCTGTCATCTCTGAGTATTCACATTCCAATCTTTCAAGAGATTGAGGAGCCAAGGAAGGTCAGGTTTGGCCCTTGTTACCCCCCAGCTCTTTGAGTCACGGCTCCAAAGAAGCTCCCATCCATTGCTGTGTCCTTCCTGCCCTTTGCTGTGGTCCCACTGGGCCCTGAGCAGGCACCTACCACCTGCTGAGCCAGAGGCAGCTGTGGAAACAGCTCCTGATCTGTTCCAGTCTCCTTTAGCTCCTCTAATTCCAGATTTAAAAGTTTTCTTTTCCATTTTTGATAACGGATTAAATCCAGAAAATGGAAACTTTTTTGTAGTTTTTCCCCACTATCACTCTAATTCAAATCATGGATAGACTGTGGCCAGCATTTTAAAGAGAAGGACCAATGTGCTGCCCACTGTGATATAGAAGTCCAGGGACATCACTAGACGTAGTGTTTTCTATTCTATGGCACCTGTTAATTCTCTTCACTCACCTCTTCATAAGGAGTGAGAAGATTGACCAAATTTTAGATGCATAAGGACTGAGAAGATTGCAGAGCCTAAAGTTTTCAGAAAATTTGGCCAATCGCCCATCGCCCTCGCCCTTTGTAATTATTTCAGCCCTGGAATATTCAGGTTTTCAGGAAGTTCCCAATGAATGTTGGCAACTCTTCAGCGTACATAATGCAATATTCCAAACATAAGTATTTAGACTCTGGAGGAAATAATTTAAACCTTAAATTCCAATGCTTTTATAAGGGTTTCTGAAAGATTATGAGAAATAATTTTGTGCAAACCCTGCAGGCCAAGAGTTTAAATAGCTGGAAATTCTTTTTTGAAAATGACAGAAAGCAGCAGGGAATAAAATGCATCTGATTGTGGCGTATTCTACGAAAGGTGTTGGTCTTAGCTAGTGCCTGGAAGAGAATTGCTCTACTGAGTGTGAAATTAGCCACAGAAAGTTGCAAATTTGCAACAGCTCAAACTCTGTAACAGAATTCTACCTGAAAAATCTTACTGTCAGGAGAACTCTGTGTGCTGCAAACTAATGTTAATTTCTTCAGAGACAGATTGGCTAACTAGTGTATTACATACATATTTGCAAAAAGGGTGCGTATTTACAGTAGCAGGAGAACTAAGTGTTTATAGTATTTTTTCTCAAAATATGTATTTGTTCAGCATCTCTAGAAATTAGAGACTTCTGAGATATGCGTATATTCTTTATATTGTGAATATAGAAATGTTACTTCGTAGGAATTTTAAGGTGTGTTTTATTAACCTGCATCTCAGTATGCCTTAAGTACTGGATTTTTGTCACCACATTTTGAAAATATCAGTGTAACAAATTCTTCAAGCCCAGCTGTTTAGTGTGATTTCTACTTCAAGTAGTACTAATTACAGCTGTGCATTTAGAACAAACTCTCATAGATAAGTAATATTCCATGCAACATGTAGTCATTTTCTTCAGATGTTTTACATTTGTGGTTTGCCCTATTTCATAAAGAAAAAGGTCTCAAACCATACTATGGTTTCATGTATGAAAAATCTGCATGACAAGCTGACTTGTCAAAGTTGTAGAGATCCCTCTGAACTAGGAACTTGTAATCTCATATCTCAAAGAAATGTTTTTACTTTTAGCTCTTTTCCAAACAGCAAGCACATTTTTGATTATTTCCACTCTAATAGTCATTATTCTTAATAATGTGGACTCGAATGACCCAGATCTCTCTGATGGAGGCAATATTCTATTCCAAATGAATGCTATTTTGCACCTGCATGTAAGTGTGGACTAGTCTTTTCTGCAGGCATGATTAACATCTATTGACACAATTTTCTAAACCACAAATAACCATGAGAATTGAGTATGTGGGTAGTTTTAGTGAGTACTATTCTCAGGCTTAGTTTTGTATTAAGGGAAGTACTTTGTCATTTTGGTCATGATTTCATAAGTGTTGATGAATTACTCAAAGGAAGGTTTGCTGTGGAGGGTGTTGATTCCCAGGAGTTTTCATTATAATAGCAGTCTTATATTTCAGGTTAGAATAGCCTGTACTAAAGGCTCATAGTTTAGAATAATTTAAGAGAAATAGCCACATGCAAATAATCTGGAAGCACCCTGACTTCCTTTAAAACCATTATCTAGCAGAGTGTTTACATTATCCAAGACAGATAATAGTTATAGTACAAAAAAAATTCCTGAGCCTTGTCAGAACTAAATACCAGGGTATCATCTTAAATCTTTAAATAAGAATTATCAGCAAAATGATGTTACAGAAGAAACTAGTAATTATCAAAGGCTACTTTGGCTAATATAATGTTAGAGGCTGCTTACTGTCTTTCCCTGTTCATCCGTTCTGCTGTATCAAACCTCTTGAGAATGGTCACTTGCAGGCAAGTAAGATTCCACTATACATAGGTAAAGTTGCTCACCACTTCCAATCTTAGTGTCTTGGTCTGTGTGTAAGATCTGAGAGTAAAACTTGCCTATGGAGTGTCTGTGGGCTGAAGGTTCTTTGGGGAGAAAGGTGCAGAGGCTTAGGTTGGTGTTTGTGCTCCCCATCTCCCAAGCATCCAGACAGAAGGGCTAAAGGCAAGAGGAGGATTTGGCAAGGTATTAACAGAACTAGAATAGGTAACAAATGCAGATTAACATTATTGTTAACATGTCTTGCCTAAAATTTGATGCAGTAAGGGAAAGGACAAACTGTTGCAGGAATGACTTTTGCTTCCTTAAAATGTGGTAGATGTGGTGTGTAAGGTTATCAGTGAATTTCTTTTGCATTTCACACACAGGAAAATTCCATATTGCAGAACTACACAAGGTATGTTCTCCCCAGGCATGTGCTGAGCCAGGCTGTGCTGCAGTACACTCCAAACGGGTCTTTAAGCTGCTTTATTATAGTTTCATTAACTGTACACTAATGAACAGTTACATTCATGCTGGGCTGTGCCCAGGCAGCTGTGCCTGGCTCTCTGTGGGAGCTCATCCAATGCACTTCACTCCTGTGCCTCCATGGACTTGGTGCTGGAGCTGGGGTCCTCCACCATTTCAGAGCAAGCCAGTCTGCTGTGGTATTGAGGCTGTAACTGTTTTTCACATTGCAAAGCCTCTGTGGTAGTGCTGTGTATCTCTCAGACATGCAGCAGAATTGTCTTAGCTTTGAAAAAGAAGCTTGTTACTTCTTACTTGAATACTTTGCAGACCGTGTCCCTCAGTTGATGAACGTAGAGAGAAAATGGAATAATTTTCTTGTTTCAGCAGATATTTGCTGTGCCTCTCCAGGAACACAGAGTGTAATGAAGCCATGAAAGCTCCTTACAGCTCTGTGTGCAGTGTAGCACCATTTTCTGGTTTGCACACCAGCAGCAGGAGGGATTTCTGGCCTCAATTTGAAATAACAACATTGCTTGCCTTGCTTACAGACACTGCCATCCTGCCTGGTGTGTGTTAGTCTCTACCACAGAACGAGTGGTGCCCTGACAAAGTTGCTATAAGAGCGTGAGTTCAAATTGGACAATATGAAAAACATAATGGGCTGACTGCCTTGAGATCATATATAAGATTTGATAGAACTCTCTGTCATTAAGAATAAGAATTGTCTCAAGCAAATAGGATTTTGTTTTAGAGAATCTTGAAACTGTTTCAAATCCCTTCTTGATGCTTTTATTAATAAAAAATATAGGAGATCTTCTTTCTATTGGGTGTTGTTTGGTACTTCATATTCTAATAATTACTAAAGATATTCTTGGGTCTACAAATAGATTTTTGATAGAACTTATACTTTGGAAATTTAGTAGATTCATAGGCTGTTGCTGTGTTCTGTAGTTGGGGACAGAGTTCATGGCTCTGGCTTCTTCGTGTCATAATACAAATTTAAAATGGTGTTATGCTTTTCTGCCCTGTACTTACTTAGCAATGAAGAAGTTTTCAGTAAAATCTTACCAGTTTGTGACTGGCTACGGGATTGGCTATTAACATACATCACATAGTTTGGAGGATTTTTCTCTAAGCAAGACTCTTACTAGGAGGAAAGTAATTTCTGGCTAGAACTAATCACCTGGAAGATTAGTTAGTTGAGCACTTGGAAAAACTGTTCCTTCTACGTGAAGAAGCATGATGAATAGTGTCATTTGGATGTTGCATTTAAAGGCAGTACAAAATAGAAATTGTTCTCAGGTCAGGATTTAAGTTCCAGATAACAGAGATTCTGCTAATATAATGATTTCTTTTTGCTCCCAACTGTTTATTGTTCTTATTTACTTTCTTTTAAGTAAGAGTGCACATGCTCTTGATATGAATTTCATTTCACATTCAGATTACTTCTTTCTCTCACTATCCTATCCTATCAAAGCAAACATCCCTGTGCTCAAATCTAGCATGAATATCCCAGTTTAATTCTATAAAGCATTCTAATTTTATAACTGGGCAACACAATTTAAATTTGATTTCCCTGGTAATGCCACCTTTTCTGCAGCATACTGCAAGCCATAGGAGGATTACCTGAAAAGTTGGTCAGATGGTGTTAACAGGGCTACAGATGAATGTTTCCATAAATGACAACAGTCAGTCCACATCTTAACAAGATGTTGGTCAAAGTAATTTGTACTAGTCCACAGATGTAAGCTCTGCTGCCCAGCCAGATCTATTTTTGCATTATTCTGTGCTTGATTTAGTCTGAACAGCTCTGTCAAGCCCTGTATTATTCATGACATACATTTGTTTGGTCCCCTGCCTAGTCCCTCAGTGCATTTGTGCGCCAGGCACTGTCTGCTGTGCCCAAACCCCGTCGATGCACCATGCACCAAGCCCTGCTGTTCACATGCCTGCTTGCCTGCTGACCAACTGTGCCTGGTCCAGGCAAAAGTTCTCTGGAGTGCAGCAGCTGTGGAATACATGCTCCTTCCTTGGGCCCCAGCTGCCTCTGAGCTGTGTGACAGTGGATGCTCTGCAGTAACAAGGTGAGGCCAAAGCCCTGTCCCATCCTGTCCCCAAGACAAGCAAGCCAAGCCATCGAGCAAGGACACGAGTGCTTCCAAGGAGCAGCACTCTGGGGTCATTGGACTTCAGAGAGCTCAGTACTGTTTTTAGACCTGCTTAAGCGTGGGCTTTGGATGTGCTCCAGTGGCACAGCTGACTCTCATACCTGCCCCCTTTCACTCCCCAAATTCTTTCACTTCCTTTGCTGGTCATTACATTCATCACAATCACTAAATGCAGTGCCATCCTGCAGGGGTATGTCTTTCCTGAAGTTCACAGCTTCTGGTGACACAATGTCATGTAAGGGTTTGTAGCATGACATTTCCAGTGGCTTTCCTCTCCTGTCTGGATTCCCATTTTGGAGATTCACCGAGGACGTATTTATTGGTCCATAGCCCACCTGTTGCTCTTGCATAAAGCTGCAGTGAAACAGGGCTCCAGGCTTTGTTTTGGTACAGCCTGAAATTCAGGCCCAGTACTTGTTCACTGAATGCTTGGTTATATATGAAGTTAAATATGTAATATTTAATGTTAATTTAGAGGAAAACTGCAGTTATCTATGTGTGGGAGTGAGAGAAAATTCTCTTCAGTTGCTGCAGCCATAGACATGCTTTTTTCTCAGCAAATAATGTAGTTCATTTGCAGTAGTCAAAGGATAATTGGTTTTTATAGAACTAGTTCTTGTGTTTATTAGTCCATATATTGGCAAGGTGACTAGTGGTTTAGGGTCTTGATTTTGTTGCTCTGTGATTTACAAACCAGTTACACTGATTTCCTTTTGTTTCTGCAGGAGGATACCTTTTTAATGTTAAAGACAACTAGCAAAACCATATAGTGGAATAATATAAATCCAGTAATAATTCATGCTGTTTCTCAGCAATGTATTGGTTTCTAGGCTGAAGTACATGAATAAGCAGTGGCTTGGTTTTGTTTTTATCATAGCTTAGGAGACCTGTTGCCGGTTTACATGAAGGAGAACAAATTATATCACTGGACATCTGAAATACATTTTTTTTCAAAACTAGGTTCTAAGTAATACATTCAGGATTTGCAGTAACAGGCAAGTTTGAACTTCACTACTGTCAACAAGTTGGGATCTGCTTTCTTTTGTTTTCTTCAGAGGTGTATGGAAAACCCCTACTGGCTGTTGGTCTGAAAACTGTAGCTGATCTATCACAGTCCTTTAACAATTCATCCATTCTGAGGCTGTTTAAAAGTGCTATTTTTTTTTCAAACTCGCAAGAGACAGTATATGTACTTACATTTTTCCTTGAAAGACCAAGAGCTTTTCAATCCAGAGAGAGAAATGTACAGAGTCTGTATAAAGTAAGCAGAGAAAGTGCCCATTTTCTGACAGTAAATGTTTCTGCTCAAGTATTTGCACTGGATTATAATGAAGCTTTGGTTAAGCAGATTAAACAGACAAAAGCAGTGAAACTTCAAAGGCTGACCAAATGTGCTGAGGTTTTTATTTCCCCAGTCTGTAATGCCTGCTTTTGCCTTCCTCTCATTAGCACAGAAAAATAAGCCAGTAGAGCATAATGTGTTGTCCCTGTGTAGTGCCTGCAGCGGCTGATTCCTAATGGGGTTCTCGGGGTGAGTATTGAAGGTTTTTTCCAACGTAGCAGTAGATAATAGACCTCCTATGAGAAGGGTTTTAGGAGCAACTGCACAGCTGAGAGTTCAGCTGTTTGTAGAGCTCCTTTTAGATACCAAGATGCAAAAGCTTCCTTCCAAACACAGATGTTAAGTCTGTGACTTAATCCAATGGTTAATTAACTATTTTTACATGCTCAAAACAGCAAAAGAAACTCTGTGCTTTGGTAAGCTACAAGGAACAAGGTAAAGCAGTATTCGCTGGCATGGTGTAACAACCCAAACTGATTTGATATTTCTAGGTTGCATTTTCCAGTATTCATTATAGAACAGTTAAGTGTGCAGCGTCTGTTATGGTTTTTATTGTGAAAAGCATTTCCTGCACTGTGGGATTGATTTGGGCTTTTGTGTCGCTTAGTCAAGGGGTTATCAGAGACCACACAGAAGCTGGAAGTTTTAATTGGGGCGGGGGGAAGTGAATATGTTTAGAATATATAAAATAATAAAACCAAATTAATTTAAAAATTAAATATATGCAATTTTAGAAGTACAGAAATTATGTAAGGTCTGTAACGGATTCCTGTTAAGCTCATTTTATAATGTTATACTTCATTAACTAATATGGTGTATATGAGAAGTAACAACATGGGACATAGTATTTAAACAGCAGTGAACTTGTATACTTTGTACATTTGTGCAGTTTTGGATTAATTTTGAAAAATTAATTGTAATTCAAATCAAATGGACTATTTTTGGATCTCTGAATATTTTGAACTGCCTGAGTACCTGTGAAGTAGCAAAATCTCATTCTGAGCAGGTAAATGGCATTTCTTTGATTTAATCACCTACCTTCACATACCGAAGAGCCTCATGGATCTCGCTGTTGAGGATGTTTTCTCTGGATTTTTCTAGAACTGTACTCTGATGCTACAGAACAAAAGCATTTTCTAACCTCCGCTTCAAATAATACTATTGATAAAATTTGTCATGTTGTAGCAGCCTTGCCAGAAGGTGTATGAAAAGAACCTTCCTAATAATTTTGGAAGAAAGGCTCTTTAGTTTCATTTGAAGAAGGAATCTGTGGAGTCAAGACAGAAAATCTGACCAAGTCACACGGCCTTTCGATATTCAATTTAATACTCTTTTCCTTCGTGTTTTGCTACATGACCAAGCCCTTTATGCTAAATGCCTGAGATACATGCCTTGTCATTCAGAAAGCAAGTTGTAAGCTACAGGAAGTTTTGTCTAGGAGTTGTTAGTTCTTCCTCGCTGTTGTGCTGTGAGGTCCCAAACAACTCCTTCTAAAATGACAGGAGATGGTCCTGCCTTGGTAAATCAGCAAGATGAGAGTGGAGAACAGAACTGTAAGATCTCCCAGGCCACTGACTGCCCAGACTGGCTCAGAGGCACCTGAGAGAGGGAAGTGTTTCTGTACCTGAGCGATTATGGACACCTTCTTAATGAAGCAGAAGTTTGGTTTGGCAACTTGCTTGCAGTTACTTGCAATGAGGGAACTTCAAGTAGTCCCCCATAATTTTAGACATAGTGAAGTAAATGAAGAAGCCAGACTGGAAGTAAAAAGTCAACAGACAAAGGAGCTTCAGAGACAGCTCTTGCCTTGCATGAGAAAGAAAGATGGACTATGTAACCCTCTGTTTGTCATGCTGTAGCCTGTGCAGCACTCAGGGAGCTTGGCTGGTCTCGAAGCTGCTGACAGGCATCTGCAGCTGACTTTCTTAAGTCAAAATCAGCGAGGTTTTTAGTTCTTTCTCTAGGAAAAGTCTCTTTCCTTTTTTTCAAGTCAGCCTGAAAGTTCTTGTGTCATTTTTAGCTTGTGTCTGCAAAAATTTAATTTCACTTCCACAGCACAAACTAAAGCAAAACGTATATTTGATTGCAATTTGAAAAGACAGTTTCATAATCCAAACTCGGAAGAGGCAAGAAGGCAAAGGTATCGATGTCATCAAATTGTGAGGGTTTTTTAGCATTTTTCATGTCTTTAAAAGGCTTCTTTGAATTCGCTTTTTAAAACTGGTTTGCAAGCAGTATAATAGGCCAACACAATTTGAAGGTCGTTTTCTTCCACCTGTTTCACAGATATCCAAAGAGTTTGTGCTTTTACTGTCACAAGGTCTTTCAATTTAAAAATGCTTCCTTCTGAGACACATCTCATTCAGACTAAGATGCCTTAGGAAAGACTGGAACTTGATTTACAATAGGAAAAAAATTGTGTGAGAAGATAGTTATGAAGGGAAAGTTGCTGTGGAGCGTTTTCTGCATACAAAGAATGATACTAAAGCATTATTTGGAGTAAATACTATTATCTATTTATTTCACAATTTACACTGATTTTCTGTACTACCTTGAGTCCATTTACTGTTTACTGCAGTAGGAAGGAGCAAGTGCATTTTTTGGTAGACCTTGAAACTTCAAGACCATCATCTTTCTACATAAGGGTTTTTACACACATTCCAGGTTTGAATTTTATCATGTTTTATCATAGAAATTCATATCACTTCATGAGTAGATGTATCTGATGTTTAAAACTGATGTAATTGATTTCGTAGCTGAAAATAGAAGGCCAATGTTACTGTATCTGCCATGCAGAAATATATCAGCACACTTTTTTTTTTATCCTTTTCTCTCTTTTAAGGGTCAGAAGGCTTGGATAGAGAAGACCTTTTCTAAAAGAGAATGCATCTATGTAATTGCCAACAACAAAGACGTTACCAGGTAACGTTTGAAATTTTTGTTTCAACAGAAAAGCTTAATACCGGAGAAACTCAGCTTGATTTGGGTTTGGACGTGTGAAACCCAGTTTAGTCACTGCCCATAAAGGGAGGTGACAGGGGAACAAAAGCACCAGTCATGCTTGCACTGCAGTCTGCACAGAGCCATGGAACATGTCACACAGAGATGAGAAGGCTGGGAGTAGGAGAGGCAGTGACTTGTTAGTTCCTAACTTTGCAAACCGTAATAGATTCATACTGAATTCTGAGAGCAAGGGTGCAGTAATGTGGTACCATCCTTCACAGCTGGTATTATATTACCAATGACAATAGCAGACAGGGGCATTTGATTTCTTAGTCTAAATATTAATGTTACTCCATGGGCTAGCTGCATATTGTGGCCCAGCTTGTGTGGATAACAGAACAGTTAATGTCACATGCAAGCTGTCACCTCTAAGTGAGAAACAAGTGCTCAGTGCTCCTGTTCTGCATTCTTCCTCCTTGCTTGGCCTTTTACCTGGAACAGCTTTCCAGTGCATAACACAAGTGAAGTGAATTTTTTTATCTTTGCATATTAAAAAACACCTAAGCCTGTTAATTCTGGCATATATGTGTATATGAGAGGTGTTCCAATTATTCATGTACAGCAAGGCTTGGGCAGTTGAAAATCTAATTTCAGATTTTTTATTTTTTTCATTTTGAAGATACTGTAATCAAAGTCACTTCAAATTTTAACCTCCAGGTGCTGTTGTGGCCAGCTCATTAACCAACATATTCCACCTCCGCCAAGTATAACAGCTAATAAAAATGAAGAAGAAACGAAGCAAGTGGAAGCTCAGCCAGAAAAATGGTCTGTCAGTAAACACACCCAAGCATACCCAACTGATGCCTATGGAAACCTGGAATTCCAGGGAGGAGGACATTCAAATAAGGCCATGGTAAGAGGCATAGGGTACTTTAAGGTATTTATTCATCTGGTGTTCAGCAGACCCTTGCGTTTTCTTAGCAGTAAAAGTAACAGCAATTCAAACTTCTGCAAAAATTCTCATTGTTTTTCCTCTCTTCTGAAGAAATCCAAACTTAGATTTGTTTCTTTGTTTGAAAATTGTAAAACTCTCTCTTCAGGATGAAAGGCAAGCAGTAACCATTCTTTGCTCAGACAATTTGCAGAACAGGTTGAGTGATAGCATTACACATTGCTCTTTGCAGTACATCCGTGTGTCATATGACACTAAACCAGATTCTCTGCTGCATCTCATGGTGAAAGACTGGCAACTGGAACTGCCCAAGCTCTTAATCTCTGTCCATGGAGGCCTCCAGAACTTTGAAATGCAACCAAAATTAAAGCAAGTGTTTGGAAAAGGTCTGATAAAGGCTGCCATGACCACAGGAGCTTGGATTTTCACTGGCGGTGTTAGTACAGGTAAGCAATTGCCATCACTTTTAGTTTACTTAAAAATTCAGTGATGTTCATTCACTAATCTTTCCCACAGGCAGAAGATTTAAGTCTACATGAACAAGTCATTACCCACTAGACCTAAAAAGGAGCATTGTAATCATTTGTGTTAATCTTCTACCCAGCCCAGACCATAAGATTTTCCTGGGTCAGTATTGATTTGCATTACTCAGTGTTTCCCTTGAAAACAAATTTCAGCCTTGGTTTCAGTAGCAAGGAATCTACCACTAGTTCTAATACATTTCTTTTATGCTTGGTTATCCTTGTAGTTAAGAAGTTTCCTACTCTGAATTTAGCTTTGGCGTGGTTTTTTTGTACAAATATCTTTATAGTAATAAAAGTGTATTTCCTGATGTCATGGTTTGTGTCCAATAAATAACATATTTCGAGACAGACAAGGGTACAGATTACACTGTGGCAAGTTGGTAACAGGGTAAGGCTTCCACAGACTTCACTGAGTTCAGCACAACGATGTAAGAAGGTCATGAGACTTACATACAACCATTACATTACAAAATTTAAAAAAACATGGTTGTCTGCATTGCATGTTCTATTATAAAGCAGCAGTACCAGTTTAGTAGTGAAAGCAACCCAGTAGCTCCATGAGAGGCAAGAGGAAAATTCTGTTTTTTAGTTATCAATCTAAAGTGCCAAAAATGCATTAAATCAATTGTACCTATAGGTGTCATTCGTCATGTGGGAGATGCCTTGAAAGATCATTCTTCCAAATCCAGAGGACGAATATGTGCCATAGGAATTGCACCATGGGGCATTGTAGAAAACAAAGAAGATCTAATTGGAAAAGATGTGAGTGTTTAAGGAAACAGCTGTGTTGAAAATACATTGTTCCTATTTCTGAAGTATTACTTTTTTCCATTTCTAAAGCATGCCGAGGAGGTGAAATTGAACAATTTCTTGAAAAAAACTTGTTGTTTAAGAATGTTTTTCTAAAGTATAGGTATATTTCTCAGGTTGTCATATATGACCTCAAAGTAAATAGGAAATTAGAGAGGTTTCCATTGCTTTCATTAGTAAAGATCTCTCTGTGGTGACAGTTTTATGTCCTAACTTGAGTGTGGCACATTGAGCCTTCTATAAATCACATAAGGGCCTTACTGTGTGTGCAAGGCTGACATTTATTATAGGCAGGTACTCTGGAGTGGCATATGAATTCCTAGGAACTCCAAATGAGAATGTATTTTCTAATGCACTAAGAGGATTATGTAACAACACTGTGTGAACAAGGAGAGCACGGTAATGAGCTTAGGGGAACATGCAGGGGAGTGCACAATCTGACTGTCATCCTCCAAAGAAAACAGTGCTGTCAGGAGTACAGATTTGGAATGTAAAAGCAAGCTCCATTTCTAATTCTCCTCTGGTTTTTGTTATTAAGGTTTGCTTGGTTTGTTTCCTCAGAAGACTCTGAGCATGCCTCTGTTGGGTGGTGGGGGGCATTTTCCCATTTAATTCTTAGCTCTAATCTAGGTGCATCTCTCCTCTTGGCACACAGGTAACACGAGTTTACCAAACAATGTCAAACCCTTTAAGTAAACTCTCTGTGCTCAACAGCTCCCACACCCACTTCATTCTGGCAGACAATGGCACGTTAGGTAAATATGGAGCTGAAGTAAAGTTACGGCGTCAGTTGGAAAAACACATTTCCCTCCAGAAAATAAACACACGTAAGTGCAAGTGGGGCAAACTGTAACCATAACGTCTTGAAGGGGGGGAAGGAGGGCTTGGAGTACTTGAAAGTATGGAAATTAAAGGCTTCTTCCAGCTCTTTCCAGTGGAAATGTGATCAGGATTGTGTGACTGAACTAGAACATGTGCTGTCTGATAAGTGGTGAAAGAGTGCACATCAAACCGGGCAGAAAAATCATGGAGTAAGGATTGCATAAAGGGATGAAGAAAAATCAACAAATAATAGTGAGGAGAAGCTTCAAAGCAGTGAGAATCTAAGGAAAAGGAAATGCAAAGAATTTGTGCCCTTCTAGGCTAGAATTCATAAGCATCAATAAACACACAGAATGAGGGGATTTTTTACAGTTTCTGTTTACAGGAATCCTGTGCAGCTTAGAGATTTCTGATTCTGAATGTCCACATGAGCATTTTATTTTCTCTTTTGTATACAGATTTGTTTCATTTGAAATATCACATTCAAAATTCTTTGATCTTCCTGATGAATTTAGCAGGCACTTTGATTTTTAATGACGATTAAGACAATTTCACCTTAATGCTTTCATATTTAGAGTTTTGTGCAGTTTTAAAATTCCTTCCAGCCTCTCTAAAATAATTTTCTAGAACTTTTCTTGTTGTTATTTAGAAAAAAATATTTTAAAAGACATATATTCATTAACATGTAAAAAATGCTTTTTAAAGGTGAAATAAAAATATATAAACAATTTAAAAATAACCCCACAACCCTAATTATAAATGGTCAAAAAAATGTTAATAGTCTTTGAATTCACAGATCAGTTAAGAGCTACTGGAGAATCTACGTCAGTTCTACCAGTTGGTTTTCTTACCTCTTACAGGTGCCCCTGTAAACTGTGTAAGCCTGTAAAAATAGGAGAAAAGAAACATCCAGAATGGCAATTGCATTTAACTCCACAGAAATTTCTTATAGGGTCTAAGTGCTCTTACAGGTAGAGCAGAAGAGTCAAGTAGAGTGCCGGGTGAAGCCAAAAGGCACAATTATAGATCAGCCATGAGGTATCCAAATGTTCTGGGAATTCTCTTAAGTACTGCCCTGTGCCTATGGCCTTAGAAACAGCTCAGGGAAATGCTGCCCCTTGCCTTTGAGCATGGAGGCAGTGCCAGGTACTGCTGCCCACAGACGGAACAGCTCAGCCTGCTTTTGGCATCTTTGTCTTCTGCAGAAGTACTGGCAGAGCTGTGAGGTTGTAGAAGGGAGCATTGGCGTGAAAGATCAGGTATTTAGGGCCCAGAGAAAAGAAGTTCTTTGTCATTCCTTTTAATACCACTGGGGCTTGGGGATATCAACTCTGATTTAGGTAGTGTTTGAGTATTTTTGTCATGAGAAGGGTGAAGTTGGGAATGCACATAGAAACCTGTTCTGTGAAGGGCTGCAGTACACCTGCTAGTTACAGCATACAGGGAGTTGTTTTGTTTCTTCTTAATCACTCCAAGCACAGGCACCTCTGCTGGAGATCTCAGGAGGAATCACTAAAGATTTCATGGACACACAGGCCGGCCCATGCTCTGTGACTCCTCCTTATCAGAGCTGCGGTGTACTGACAGGAGGATGTCAGGAAGCTTCTGCTGTTACTGTGCATGGTGTTCCTGTTCTTCAGAGAGGAATCAAGGTTGAAAATGTGAACTCTTTCATGCATTCTCAGCCAAACAAAGAAAGTGCATCTTTATAAAGTGATGGTCATTTTACAGGTTAAGAACTGAATGCAAATGCTCATGATAGTGGAATTAGTCAGCATTCAGGTAATGTTTTGTCCTCCATTTCCCTAAATTTCTTGTGACCAAGGCTACTGAGACCATGTGACCTGTGGGCTTCCCTTTGTCATCCTATGCCTGGAGATCACAGTGAGGCAGGGACAGCAAAGGGATGCTCAGCTGTCGTCTCTTCCATCGGCCAACCATTTCAGCCTCACAATAAAAACACTAATTTCATTTTTTTATCTTGGGAATAAGCATGGGTATGACACCTTACTGAAGACTTCCCATAGGTAACCAATGAAGAGGTAAAGTGTCAAAGGCTGGGAGCCATCCAAGTAACAGTGAAGCTGAAGAAGCAATAGGACAGTCATGTTAGCTGCTTTACCTGTACCTGGTGTCTGTCAAGAGAGGTTACAAACATCCACCAGCACTGAGTGGATAAATTATCAGTATGGACCTGATGCAAAAGCAAGGGCAAAGAGACATCGTACTCTTCTCCTTTTGGGCTTGGGGAACAGCATATGGACGTTTTGCTCACATTGGCTGCCAAATGGCCATCATTTTCCTAAGGGCTCTGGTAGGAATCAGTGCTCTAACACAGAAATCACATCCACTTATCTCAATTCCTTAAACTAAGTTTCAATGACACTTCTTTTTTTTCTTGTTTCTGTTCTTCTGGTTTTTGCAGGACTGGGACAAGGTGTTCCTGTAGTTGGGCTCATAGTAGAAGGAGGTCCCAATGTGATCTCCATTGTCTTGGAGTGTCTGCGGGAAGAACCCCCTCTCCCAGTTGTGATCTGTGATGGCAGCGGGCGAGCGTCCGACATTCTGTCATTTGCACACAAGTACTCCGAGGAAGGAGGGTAAGGTTTCAAGATCTTCACCAAAGCTGTGTAGGACTGTATACCTTGCTTTCATAGAGCTTCATTTAAAAAAAACCTCAAGGACAAAATACTGCTAACAGAGGCATTTGGCTGTCAGTCAGCTTTTGTTGCCTGTTTGGTCTTAGCTCTGAAGTTAGTGAGTAGAAGTTATTACCACTTTGGATGCATGTTATGGTCCTTTGAAATGAGCTTGCTCTCAGTACAGCACACAGTTTTACAAGCTCCGTCAGGGTTTGCTGCACTATACTTGGTGCTCGGTTGGGCATGGTAGAAGCAAGGACAAGTTCCCAGGAGTAACTCTTTTCTTCAGGCCAGGGCTGAGGTTAATTAACGCGTGGATTTGCAAAATTTGTACTGCCTGATTCTGCTGTGTTGTGTGAATAAATTTCATTGTCCAAGAGTGCCAGACCAGCTGTGGAAATTTTGGGCTTCCTTCATTCTCTTGCTTTGGCCTTCCAGGCAAATACCTCGTATTTGTCTTAATTAGGTTGTGGCATACCTGTCTTGTGCTGAAGATAGAACCTATTTCCTTGACTGAAGTTGAAGCTTAGCTTGTATTAAATATTAAGCAGACAAGTAGTGTTGCAAGGAGTGTGGATGTTATTTGCTGAATTAGGAGAGCAGCTCTTAGGCTGGATTTTGTTGGTGTTTAGACATAGCACATATTTAATTGCCCCAACAGTTTTTATGATTCAGCAACTTTCCTTTCTGTCTAACAAGCTTCCTTAGTTTAGATCAAACTTGGCTTGCTTTATTTTTTTTTCTTATTCATTCTTCCTATCAGCTCATAGGTAATTGAAAGAGCTTATCAGGGTCAGTGTCTCAGAGATGTGCTCACTGCATGACATTCCCTCCCAGTGAATGTGCATATGATGCAGTGTCCAATTTTCTTCTCTAATAATTATGATAAATGTGTTCATCTAGTAAGGCAAATCTGTAATGGGAATTTTTTGACAGTCCAATCATTTTCTTACAATGAACTTTGAATTTTACTACATCTCTCAGGCACCTGCTGGTAATGTTTGCCATAAGCAGAAAACACATGTGTTTGGGAAATGAATGAAGATTAAAGGGCTGTTATATATTGCTTGGGGAGAGCAAACATTCTTGACCTTTCTAGAATGCTTTCAATCTAATTTCTTTAATTATCTTTTGGATTGTTCATTTGTTTCTCAGTTGGGTATTATGAGGTTTCAGATGCATTAGCAAGTTCAGTCCTCTGTTTAAGACCATAATCATAGTGACATATCAGAAATGTGAAGTATTTTGGGGTTTTTAGCTGTATGCAAAGGGACTTGGACCATTTAGAAGCAAAGCTAGGGGTCCTGTAAGGCCTAGTGATAAAATCCTGAAGACTGAACTTGTTAACAGAAGTGTATCTATGGTATATAAAAGGAATACCTGGATATTATAGTTTCTTAAGCAGCAAGCCTTCTGAATATATATTAATTCTGACAATGTCTTCTTTTATGTCTCATTTTTCATTTAGGATAATAAATGAATCCCTTAGGGACCAACTTCTAGTTACCATCCAGAAAACCTTTAACTACAACAGGAATCAAGCTCATCAGCTGTTCGTCATTCTTATGGAGTGCATGAAAAAGAAAGAACTTGTAAGTATTCTAAAAGTAGTTCACAAAGGAAATTTCTGTGACCAAGCTTTATAGAGTATTTTCAAGTGCCATTTTCTCAGGATTATACTTTAAACTTTTTTCCCCCATATAGCTGCATTAAATGTACACATTCATTGATAAGCATAGGCTGAGAAGGGATTACATCTTCTGGAAAGTCCCAAAACCAAATTTCAGATGCTTCTCCTGTGTAAATTGATAGGAATCTTTTCCACAGACTTCAGCAAGGCAGAATAAGATGCTGAAAGAAATGCACTAAACCCAGGATCCAATGCCAAAAGTGGAGGAAAGATAATTGAAGAAATGGTTCCTAGGAGGAAAAAGCATTCAGAGAACTTCAACACAGTTTTTGTTTTTCTGACATAGTTACTGTTTAACAGCCTTTCTTTCCAGGAAAAGGGACTTGGCAGGCCTGTCAAAAGAAATGGAAACATTGTGGTCCTGAAGATCCCACTCTTTCTTGCTCTAGTTTGCTGCAAGTCTGCTGTATGTGCTGTAGCACTCACTCAGGTTCCTGCCTGTCTCCCACATCCTAGCTGCAGAGAAAAGTGTGCTCAGGAAAAGAAAACCTTGGACATTCACACCTGTGGTCTGGAAGCAGTGTATTGAAACTTCATTCACTGTTGTCTTTTGCAGGCAGAATGAATCCCTGAGTGTGTGCCTTTGAGTAATTGTTTCCATGAATTTTTGTAAATATGATGCCAAGATGAGTTCCATACGTCCACCTTCACTGGATGTAAATTTGGTAGTAAACATGACTCTGATAAGCTGACTGAAAGAGAATCAGCCTTCCTAAAAAATTGGTTGAGAGAAGAGAGCCCACAGCTGCTTTAGTCAGACTGTTTTGAATTTAAAATGTGCATCAGAACAGGACTGGTTTACTCAGCAAAATTCAGACACTGACTGTGCAGCCCAAGCAGACTTATGGTTATGGTTTTCTCTTGATAGTTTTGTCTGTTCTTGTTAATTAGTAATATTTTTTCTGTAGTTCTTCTTTTTCTAATGTCATGTATCTTTGCATTTCTGCAAAATATATTCTAACTGTTGAGAAAATTGCTATTCTCAGTAGTTAATGTGAATAGTTTCTTTTGGAAAGTGGAGAATTTGGGGGTTTTTTGGCCTGCATTTGGTATTAAGTTTGTTAACATAGAATATTTGGTTATTCTGCTTTTGAATATTAGTCTTCTAATATGTAGTTAAGTGGCTAGGCTTTACATTAATTACTATTTTTTAAATCATTGAATTGCAACGGACTGAACTAAGTAAATATGACTAAAAATAATTCCTTTTTTTTTACTTGGTTCTGCCTTTTTGATTGTTATATGTAACACATCCTGCAGCTAAAAAGTATTTGAGTATTATCATTAATAAAATGGATGCTATGTTAATTATCTTGGGTAACTAGCATTTCCATTTCCATTACTACTGGGAAGTAATAGAACCATCAGAAAACAATCCGTTTTTATCATGGCAGTTTTGTCACCACTTTTTACAATACATGGGTTTGGTGAAGATTTTTCATCAGGTTTGTCATGTTCACCAATGCAGGGATATTTTAGAATAACTTCATTGAAAGAATTTAATTAAACACTTCCGTGAAAATTAAATTTCAAAGAAAAATTTAATGGAACTGTATTTCTTGAAAAATTTTAAGTTTTAGGAAATAATAAAGCTGCACCATTCTGCTCTATTTTCCATCCACATGTTTAGTGTCTCTCCTTCCTGTGTTGTAATTTTGGTTTTGTGGTGCCCTTTAGATCACCGTGTTCCGCATGGGCTCGGAAGGGCAGCACGACATCGAGATGTCCATCCTAACTGCTCTCCTCAAAGGTGGGTTTAGCAGGCACTCAGGAAGGCTGCACAACAGCATCCCAGGAGGACATTCCTATACACTGTCTGTCACTCTTGGTGTTTAAGTCTTTGATTTCTACACTTGGATTTTAACAAGTGCCTGAACGTGCTTGGTTAATGTTCAGATTAATCATGGAAGCATAAAATCTAGATTGAAAGTTCTGTGTGACATTCCTCCCCTGAAAGCATGGGATGGGAGTGCTGCAACAACTGTACTGCTGATGTTACAGCTCATTTTGTTGCAGTTCTAGCATACATTAATAAAGTTAGGAAAAAAAAGAAGTGGGAAGAAGAAAGGCTGTCTGGATTTTTCCAGATCTCAGATTGTGCCATTTAAACCTTAGAGTAATAGGATCAGTTCCATATTTAATTGGGGTTTGTTATGTTTGCTGAAACAACTGTTTTCTGTCTGTGAGTATACAGTAGTTGATACAGGCTCTGTATGGGATCTCTGGAATCCCCAAATTTACACTTTTATGTACAGTATTAGCCAGAGGAGCTGAGAGGGGTCTTTAAATGTCTGTCTTTAGCATCAGAATAAAAGTCAATGTGGAAGCTTTAGAAAAAGAGGGAGACAATCTCATTAATCCTTTGGAAATTAGGATTATGGGGTTAAATGCAAGATGCTATAATTTGATAGGATGAATCCACTGCTGTGTGTCAGAATTATTCTAATGGTAGTATGATATGGAGCCAGGCTTGCTGTTTTCTAGTTGTTGCAGAAGGTTGTCCAGTCTTGTTTCATCATGTGTGAAATATGAAACATCTGTGTGTTTCTCCTTAGGTACCAATGCATCTGCTCCAGACCAGCTCAGCCTGGCTTTGGCCTGGAATCGTGTAGACATTGCACGCAGCCAAATCTTTGTCTTTGGACACCACTGGCCAGTAAGACAAAGTTTTCTTTGTCATTTTGTTTGTCAGTAGTTTAAATTGTGCAATATTTACACTTTGGATTTTGAGTCTGCACTAGCAGCAATGGTGAAACACTGCAGTTCACCTGTGTAACTAAAATCCTTTATTTAAGCTATTTTCATGTCTCACTGTATTGATGGTTTTTGCTTTACTGTGGGAACCATCTGATGCTGAATTACTCCAAAGTGTCACGAGGAGAGCAGCAATCCAGTTTTCTTCTCTGTGGAGTTTATATAACCTAAGCATTATTTGGAGTGAGTTAAGCCTCCAAATCACAGACAAGTATTGTGGCACATGTGTGCCTCTGCCCTGGGCAGATAGGTTGGAAAGGGGAAGGACTTTAGCTGAAGAATACATGTGTCTCGAGAGGTGTAAACAGAAATACTGTCTGCAGAACAGGAATGAACCAGAGTGGCTCTGTGTCTTCTCTCTGCTCTGCAGCATGGATGCTAATTGGCATCATGCAGCATTCTTGTTAGGCTCTTTCTGTCCAGCTCCTGCTGGTATTTATTTTGACAACTATTGCTTTTAGAGGGAGCAAAGGAACTGAAGTGTCCCAGTCCTCTCACACTGATTTTATTTTTCAAGAGAAATCCTCCCCAGTCAACCTCCTTCACTGCTTTGACTTCCAGTGTTACTAAGTTAGACTTAAAAGCTTTTTTAAAAGGTAGAGCTGTGACCATGCAGAAAGACCCTTAAACTTAGAGAAATTACTATTTTTAGTTGACTCAATGTGAGAAATGGTGACTGGGTTGTGAGCTTGGTAGGAGTGTACTCAATTAAATAGTTACTGTAAGATCAATTACATTTCTAATACTTTAATGCATTATAAATACAGCCTTTAGGAAGCCTTACAGCTCCTGATGGTACAGCTCCTGAGAAGGAAAAGAAATCTCCAGCACCTCAGACTAAAGGAGGCAGAGGGAAAGGAAAAGGAAAGAAAAAGGGAGGAAAAGCAAAAGAAGAACCAGAAGAAGAAACAGACCCAAGAAAACTTGAACTCCTGAACTGGGTGAGATGAAAGTATTTGTATAAAAAACTGCTGAACATTTTTTTTTCATTCTGAGGTACAAAGACAGAAGGAAGATACACACTTTCATTCTGTAGAATGCTCTTTTGCACATTCCCACAAGCTGTAGATTCTGCAGGAATGCTGTTTAGTGTTTGAGCCAAGAATCCCATTCTCATCCCATGTGCACCACATGCAGCCATATCTCAACAGTACAAGTCAGTACTGAGCTCCAGCTTCTTCTTCCCTGCACTTGTCAGAAGGAAATAAGACCACCAGGCCACATCTTCCTTCTGTGAATGTGTTAGTTTAACTTGTTCCTATCATGCTGAGCAAGTAAATCCCTTCTTCACATAATGTGTCAAGCATGGTATTCCTGGTTTAGTTGAAAATACTGAACAAAATGATTGAAAGCTACATGTTGAAAGACTGAAAGCTACAGCTGTATTGCTAAAGGTTTGGAAAACTCTGCTATCTCTACTCACTTTGTGTGGTTAAAATGTTACTTTCTAACTTCCTTTTTACTTACAGACTAATGTGGGAACTCAGTCCATATCCTAAAATGATTGTGGTTGCTGCCCAACCAACTCATTTGTACTCATGTGGTCTCACATTCTCCACCCTGCAATTCAGGTGAACTCCCTGGAGCAGGCTATGCTGGATGCACTGGTCCTGGATCGAGTGGACTTTGTGAAACTGCTTATTGAGAATGGAGTGAACATGCAGCACTTCCTGACTATTCCTCGCCTGGAGGAACTTTATAATACTGTGAGTGAGCAGAAATACTGAAAAGCCCTGTGATATTTTGCCACTGTATTGTATGTGACTTGAATCAGCACAGAAAGGTTTATAAAAAAAAGGGATATTACACAGCTCTTGATAGAAAGGTGTTTGTCACTGTAGCCCAGCTCCTTCTTTTCATCCCCCTGCAGTGTGATGGCACATAGTTGTTGTCTAAAGTTCTGCTTAAGGTGCCAGATCACTAATTGTGTTCGTGTTTGCATAAACTCTGAAGACCTGAAGCTCTAATGGACCATGAATTATTTTTGTTTCAGAGACTGGGTCCGCCAAATACGCTGCATTTGCTAGTCAGAGATGTGAAAAAGGTAAGCAGTGTTACATTTGTGTGATTGCATAATCAACAGTAAAAGCAAGCATAGCATGGGGCCAAGCAGGCATTTGAAATTAGATGGCAGCTGTTAAGAAAAGTTAAATGTCTCCCTGTGGCAAGCAGTGACGTCTAAATCAGGTATGGCAGTGCTAGTAATTTAAAAAGTAAGGAGTTAACTAAATTAAGTTCCTATAGTATAATATGGCATTGGAGATTTAGGTTGATACTATTTCTTCTCTACAAGAAATTTCCAATGCAGCATTACAGAAAAGGAGTGGAAGGAAAGGCCTGCTAGGTTAACTGGAAGCCCTACTCATGACTGCAGAATTTGTTGCATTTGTTTGTTTCTTTGTGTGTTTTCTAGTTGCTTTTCTCCCACTAGTCCAACTTTTTACCTGGGAGAAAATCTCTTCTGTCCTAAATTTGTTATTCATTTGTTTCCATTACATGAAAATTTGTTCATTGTATGTGAATAGGGAGGGTCATTGTGAGATTTGTCGTGCTTTCTCTCTTAGAGGTTTTAAAGCTTTTATTCATTATAATTCAGCTGCATGAAATCACCTGTATTCATTTCTGCAAGGAAAACTCCCTGTTCTTCCAGGCAGGTTCAGATGTGGGGATTATGCAGTACTGTGTTAATATATAATTCATATTCATCTGCTTCCTAGCTTAACACTTTTCTCATTCATTGTTGTCACTATGAGTGTCACTAATGTTCCTCTGCATTCTGCTGTCTGTGTCTCCTCTTTTCCATTGCATTTCCATGCTCCTTCCCTCAGCGGCAATCCCGGGGATTCAGTTGGGTTAACCTGGAGGTGATGTGCTTCCTTAGGCTGTGCTTGTTTCATCATAGCAGCTGCTCAGTGGTGATGTAGAATCAGTCATTGCTGTAGGATATAGCTTGGACAATGAAGCACCATTTTTTTTCCTGTGGAGTCAGTACAATTATCCAGTTTTAGCTGTAACCACTGAAATTAGAGTTTGCTTTTTGCTTTGGTTCTGGGCTGCACATTAATCATGGTCTGCACTGTAGTCTCAATTGTAGATAATATGATGAAATATAAGTTTCCATTTAAAAAGTATGTAAAGTATGATTATCAGGGATAGTCACCATGAAATTGTCATGCTTTTATACTGGATTAATGATGATCAGTACGGAGTTTCTTAAGTTCATGAATATAATCCTTGTAAACAACATGAACTTCTATGGACACTCATATATGAGTAAATCAAATGACAATTTATTCAGAAATATGAATTCTGATAACAACAAAACCAAAAAGCTGTGACCCCAAAAATTTTCATTATGTGGATCAGTTAATTTCATACAAATGTTCAAAGACTGAACCCAGTGGCTGTAAAAAATACCCATGTTCCAATTTAATCATGACATATGTCTAGCCAGGCAATTTAATCTATGTCATGTTTTCTTATCCTCAATCCTTATTAAGTTGTGGGTTTGTTTTTTTTTTGTAGGGAAATCTTCCACCAGATTATCATATCAGCCTAATAGATATTGGTCTTGTCCTGGAATATCTCATGGGTGGGGCCTATCGCTGCAACTATACTCGGAAAAGTTTTCGGACTCTTTATAATAATTTATTTGGACCAAAGAGGGTAAGAATGAATTAATTCTAGATGTGGCCATTGTGGTGATGGTAAAAAATAAGTAATATTCTGTTCCTTTGTTTTTGTGAAACACTGCATATTAAATTCTAAAGAAACGCTGCAAGGTAGAAGTGGAAATTCCAAGAGTGAAGTTATATAAGAAAGTTGTAAGACATCTGTGTTAAGGAATATGAGGACATGAGAGATGGTGAATACACTGATCTGGAGGTTAATTTCCTCCTCTTCCAGTAGTTTACAATCAAAGTATTCCTAACTGTGGTGTCCTTAGAAGCACTATTTTTTTTGGAGGGGGGAGCTTTTGAGATCATGTGCTGATTTTAATTCTCGAAGCATTATTTATCAAATGATTCATTTAACTCTTCAGTCTGAATTAAAATCTTTCCTTTGAGGGCAGGATAGATGTTTCCTAACTCATTGCATTCCTGCAAATACAATTTAAATGAAGAGTAACTAATTGCAACATTATTGGTACAATTATTTATGACAGTAAGTTTCATAATAAATGCTGTACATTTGTAAATTAAAATGGGTTTGTTTGGTATTGTTTGTTCTTTGAAATTTTCCTCTCATCTAAATGATTTTCTTTTCTATTTTTTAATATTCAGCCAAAAGCTCTTAAACTACTGGGAATGGAGGTAAGTTGGATTTATTTAAAATACTGATTTTATCAAAACATTTCCTGGTACAGTTCTGTTATTGCTCTTAGCTTTTCTATTATTACTGTGATTTACAGAAAAGTTCAACTAGACAGGATATTCCATTTTGCAAACATTGCATTAAATACTTCTGACCAATTTTTTTTTTAAAGGTTGCATCTTTCGAACTGCCTAAAGCTCTGCTTAACGGTCTTCAGAAAATTTTTAGCACTAGTATGTAATAACATGCTTCATGGTGGAACATACTGTAGATTTGATTTATCATGTGTATACATTAATAACATTGATAGGAGAATATAATCCAGCAGTGCTACTTATGGCAAAATCTCCTTTAACCCTGAAATAAAAATTTCTGTGTTTAATGATGTTTTACCATAGAGAAAACATTTAACTTGAGTTAAAACCAAGGTGGTCGGATGCTGCTCTTCACTATAAAACATTCTTGCTACTGTCATGGCCCCATGTTTTGTAAACAGTGATGCTGATCCAGAATTTTGGGTCCAGCCCCTACCTCAATTGCTGGTGTGTCTGCAGAAATGTGTAATTGAGCAGAAAAAAGTCTGGGATGATACCTAAAAACTCACTCTGTTTTGGAGGTAGTTGCTTTTGTTTCTGGAAGAAGAAAAATCACTATAGACCAGGAAAGCATTGACACCAAGAGGCAGGTGCATTTCTCTAGGAAGTGGGATTTTATTAATGCTGTGATAGTGCTCAAGCACAGTAGGTGCTCATGCTGCTTGTGATATAGCTGATGTGAACCATGCCCCCACACAAATGTCCCTATTTCCCCAGGCAGATAAGCAGCCCTTTTCTCAACAGAAAAAATCTGTAGAGAACCTCTGAAAGAGGTTGTGTTAACCTCTCTGATCAGCTTCCTGTTTTCTACTGGATTGAGGCCAAAAGCTCAGCCCCTCAGAGGTGTGACCCTTTTTGATCAGCATTGATCACAGTGCCTCTCCAAAAGCACATTTGGATCTTCCTGTTTCTTTCAGTGAGAAATGTTTTATGTGGCACAAACTGAAGTGTTCTTTCCACTTAACAGCGGGTAGAGCCCGTTCCTTCTTCCAAGAGAAAGTTAAAAGATCATTTACATTCCTTTTGCAGAAGTGATCAGTAAATTGCTGTGACTCCATATGGTTGGGTTTTTTCATTTCCAGTGTTAGCAGCTCTAAAACAGGAAGTTTAGACTCCTCAGCACTTTCTATCTTAAACAGAGTTTTGTTTTTATTTGATTTTCCTAGGATGTAGAGGACCTAAGTTTTTGTCCTCCATTTAAGATTTTATGTCTGTACTTCAGAGGTGGTAAATGCTTTGTGCAATTGATGACCCCAGAATTTTCCATAGAAGACAGAGGTCACCACTTAGAGTTGTTTAAAGTGCTCAAGGAGAAGTACATGCTCACTTGCTGAGCTGAAGAGTCATCTTTGGAAATGGTGTGGGAGGCTGAATTCTGAATTTGGATTTAAATTCACATTTTGTTGAAAAATAGTGCATAATGCTGAGATTGCTTGAATGAGAACTGATTTTGTAGAATACCAATTTCTTTTACTTGCAATCCACTTCTGAGATTGGACTTAAAGTCTACAGTGATGATGAGCTCTGTCTTGTATATGCAATGTTCTTCCTACATTTTTTAAACCCTAATTTTCCCAATCATGGCTTTTCTCCCTTCAGGATCCTGCTTCATTGTCACTACTTCCCTTCAGTTACTTCCATGTTGGTTCCTGTAGTAATGGCTATCCTCCCTTTCCCTTTAAGAAATGGGATACTTAATACCTTCCAGGTGCACTGCATACATAAGAAGAGATTGCTTATTCCAAGGTGAAGACTCCCTTTGGTATCTTGCTGTTTTAAGGGTGCTGTGTGCCTGTCTTTGCCTTTTGCATGTTGCCATGGCCTGCACGTCAGTCAGAAAAGTGCTCTGGTACCTGGAGGATGTGCAGAACTGCTCTGCAGGGTTAGACACAGACATATGGAATCAGAAATGACAGTGGAGCCTGTCTGTAGGGAATTCAGCTTTGTTAGAGTCCCACTGACACTGCAGAGGAATTCATTAAATATTAATTTGTTGCAGACCAGCCTGTACAATTCCACATGAAGTAGAGATCTGTGTACAATGCAGTGTGAAGGGATGCCTTCAGTTCAGGGGGTTCTACTGCACTTTTCCAGAGTGGGTGACTTGTAATTATGTGTACAAGAAACAGCACCCTGAATAAAATCTGAGTCTGTGTGTGCTTGCCCAGTGCATGCTCTGTCTATTGCATTCATGGTGGCAAACAGCAAAACCAAATTAGAACTTTGAGTATTAATGTGTCCTCTCAGTACTTGTTCCATGCATGCTGCTATTGTCAGGTGAGCTGTTAAAAGCTGATGGGAGCAATTTTTCTTCCCAGGATGATGAGCCTCCCACCAAAGGGAAGAAGAAAAAGAAAAAGAAGGAGGAAGAGATTGATATTGATGTGGATGACCCAGAAGTCAGCCGCTTTCAGTACCCCTTTCATGAGCTGATGGTGTGGGCTGTGCTCATGAAACGGCAGAAGATGGCCCTGTTCCTTTGGCAACGAGGGGAGGAATCCATGGCCAAGGCACTTGTGGCTTGTAAACTCTACAAGTCCATGGCCCATGAGTCTTCAGAGAGTGAGCTGGTGGATGACATTTCTCAGGATCTGGACAACAACTCAAAGTTAGTAGATGCAGAGCAGAGCTACAAGCTTGCTGAGAAATTTCACTTTTAGTTCAGTACAATTCATTTCTAAATGTAGTTTCACAGAATGCCATTTGGAGCCAATTTATCAGCTACAGACAAGGCAAAACGTGGTCTTGGGATCTCAAGGCAACACTAGCAAAGAGAAGACTTGCATTTTTTCTGACAGGCTGCATTCTTTCTTCAGCTTTTCCCTGTAAAACTAGCTAGTTTTATTTCACAAAGTTATTTTTAGAATTTACTCCCAGAAGTTAAGGAATATCTGATGATACATCTAAACTGCCTTTAAGGTGTTATTGGTCTTAGCGAATTCCTTTTGTGCACTAACAGTTTGTTTGGAACTTTTGTAGTCTGTCCCAATCAAGCTTGAGATTAGTTGTTCTTGTCACTTTACATGTGTGTGGATAAGCACTATGCCCAGTAAACAGAGCTAAAACCCCAAAGCAGACTGATTTCTAAGTCAAACTTCACTGATCTTATCTTGTATCTTCCAGAGATTTTGGCCAGCTGGCTGTTGAACTCTTGGATCAGTCCTATAAACATGATGAGCAGATTGCCATGAAACTGCTGACATATGAACTGAAAAACTGGAGTAATTCTACCTGCCTGAAGCTGGCTGTGGCAGCTAAACACAGGGACTTCATTGCTCACACCTGCAGCCAGATGCTCCTGACAGACATGTGGATGGGGCGACTGCGCATGCGGAAAAACCCCGGCCTTAAGGTATTTCTGTTCTGCATCATTTCCAAAGAGAGTTTGTTGGATGGAGCACTTTGTTACACATAGTGTTTGCATAGCAAAAATTACTTACTTAGAGATTTTAAGAACAAATCTGTTTTAAAGCTGATTTCTTTTGTTTCCAATTTCAGGCTATCTAAGGGATATTATGCCATGACAAAGGAAAATATAACTCCATAAAACACTTAGCATGATTGGAATCTGAGAGAGAAGTTGTGGCTTTCGATAAAGCATGAGATTTGTTAATTGAGAACATACTCCTTCTATTAAAAATTAGTTGTAGACAAGCAAAAATATTTCCATTAGGGGTCCATGCAATGGGAATAGAGATAAAATAAACCATATGTGGACACTTGCTTCTTATATTGCTTAATATCGTACCAGTTGAGACTCAGTGTTGAAAAGAGTGAAATTTGTGCAATTTCATTGTGTGAAACCATGTGATTTTTATTTCCTGCTTCTGTGATTTGGTGATGCAGTCTCTCTTACTGATTTTAATATTTCCTAATTGTTTGATTTACAAAAAACACCATGTAATGTGAAGGGCTCTCACAGAAGAGAAACACGAGTGAGCCAGTGCTAAGGAAGCAGAGCAGTGTTTGCTTGTGTGTGTTTTCATGTGAATATAATCCTTTCTTTGTTGAGTCATGCAGTTGCTGTCACCCATATGGAGGCCCATCCTGCTCACCTCCTTATTTCCTTAAATCCCCCTTACTGACAAAGTGCTACATCTGTCTTCCCAGGTCAGATTCCCAAGTCTGCTGACGTACACATTGCACTGTCTCTGCCATTCTTAGTTTATTCACACTTTACCATATCTCCATCTTAAACCTGTTTAAAATCTTCATGTAACTGTCCTGCCTTTCAGATTGTATCATGATACTTCCCAAATCTGTTTATTATTTTCCTTTCTTTCCTCCAAAGAATTAATCAACCTCCAAATGTTTGTTCTAGTTCCATTACCTGCCTTCTTTTCTCTGCTCCTTTTCTGTACTTTGGCTTGTGTTTCTGTATCTAAGCAATCTCATATAGTAAGAGAATTTTCCCAGGGCTATCTGCAAAGATTCTTTTACCTTTCATAGTTTTTTAACTATTAAAACTAATGATAGTATGTGACTGAAGTAACTACAAACTCCAGTAACAAACCTGAAGGCCTCTTCTAACCACGACTGGGTCCATTCCATGGCATTTTTTTGCACACTAATTTTGGAGCACAAATTTCTTAATTGCAGGGTATTTGTGGAGAAGGGAGGCTTTCCAGGGTGCCATATTTCATGCAATACCTTATTGCCAATGCTTCCTAAGTAGTTACTCATTTCTATAGGCTTGAGGATGGCAGGATATCTTGAATAAAAGAAACAAAGAATGAACAACAAATATCAAGTATCTTGAAGAAAGGAAAATTTTGGGTTGGGACCTACCTTGTTACGAAATCCATAATATAAACAAATATTGAGTTGAATTCTTTCTTGTTCACAGGTTATAATGGGAATTCTCTTCCCTCCCACCATCCTTTTCCTGGAGTATCGGAGTTATGATGACTATTCCTACCAGACATCAAAAGAAAATGAGGAAGGCAAAGAAAAAGAGGAGGAAAATGCGGTCAGTAATTGAGATTATTAGAAAGTTCTAATATCTCAGGACTGCTCATTTTTCTGACTTTTATGATTATGCTGTAGCACACTCAGGTTAAAATCTCAACTGCCTCTGGGGGATAAAATCAGTGAAGAATTATGAGAGAGTATTGACCGGATTCTCAGGGCACGGGCAGTGTCTGTGTAGTTTCAAAGAGTTACAGAATTCTATTTATATACTTTTAAGAAAATAGGTCTGTTGCTCAGGGAATCCCTGCCTAGTTAAGAGTTGGCTGGGGCTGTGGTTGAGGAAAACTACTATTTTTGCTGCTGTGTATTGATGAAATCTGACAACTTTTGTCTTCCAGGATGCAAATGCAGATACAGGCTCCCGAAAAGGGGATGAAGAGAATGGAAAGAAAAAACAACAGAGCCTTCCAATTGGAACAAAGATCTATGAATTCTATAATGCACCTATTGTCAAATTTTGGTTCTACACAGTAAGTCATGATGATTAAAGTCATGATGATTAAAGTGATAGTGGTCGTTTTTCTCACACCTGTGAAACTGAAAGGATTCCAATGTAAAAGTAATAACCATGTAATAAACATTTTACTGACTTTTGTGGAGTCTGATGAGTAAAGCACTCTCTTTATTCAGAGGAAAATGCACAGACAGTGAAACCAAATGAATAACTGAAGCTTACATTGTCAGCCTCTAAAGCTACGTGCTGTGAAGGAGGCTCTGTGTGGAATACACCAAACTAAGTGCAAGCTCCACAATCCAGTCACTCAATCCAAACTAGGCTGTATTCTCTTGCTTTCTAAAGGACCTGGCTCCTGTTCTGCATTGAAATGTCCTTTAGGACCCAAGAAGTAACCCCAGAATATCATTGCCATTTGCCCTGTTGCTCAGATGGGTGCAATCCAGATGGGAGCACAGATCTCAGTCTGCTAAGACTTCATAGGTACTTTTATTAAAACAATTAAAACCAATCTAAACTAAAATACTTATTTTTGACAAGCATCTAATTTTCTATTTATTGCATCAAGTATTATCTGGTGTTAAACTGTTATAATAGAACAGAACATCCATTCATGCTACTGCTCATAAATTTTGTGTTTCCTGTAAAAGGGATACTGGTTTCTTACGTGTTCAAGATTGGGATGCCTGATGCCTGAGAGGTTGTAGTAATATGCATGTTTTTAGTTTTTGCACATTTTAATCACAAAACACTACATTGATCCCTTTCTGCTGCCTGAGTTAATAATTTAAAATCAAAATTCCGATTTAATTTCAAAGAAAAGTATTCAATGTGGTTTTACAATGCAAAGAAATTACATTTTAGTAGACTAAAAAAGCCCCAGGCATGGAGTGCTTTAGTATTGCTGTTTTTTTTTTTTCTTTCAACAAATGAGATAATTCAGCTGTCTGGATCATGGTTCAGAGCCTCTGGGATTTCTTTAGGTGCCAGAGGCCTGTGGCTGTGCCTGTGTGGAGGGCTTAGCAGCAGGCCTGCTTCCTGCAGAGAAGGAAATATTTTTTCTTGTGCAAGTATGGGTCTTCAGCAGCTGAATGTTTCACACTTAGCCTCAACTCAGATGTTCATATGAATGTCCTAATTAGCACAATTATTAGGGAACTGAGTAAAGGGGGCTTTGCTTTCATGCATTATCAGGCCCCCCAGCTAAGAGGATTTGACTGCCTTCTGTCTGGTATTTCTTCCGTGGTGATGCAGCCTTCTCTGCTCTTACTGAATTAGGCTTCAGCAAGAAACTTGCTCCTGAGACTGGGAGCTACTTAAAGTAACCAAAACGCCTGCAAACCTACTGGCCATGGAGATGGGTTTAGGTAACAAGTGTGGGAAGAGGGACTGATAAACAAAGTTTCTATGCCTCTGAAGCTGAAGAGTGTATTCTTCCCAGATGGGCTCAACCACATTATTACAGAGTGGAGAAAGCAAGTGGCTATATGGATCTTTGTTTTCCCTACCCCTCCAGGCAGGTGCTGCTCACAGCTTTACTGCCTGTTCTGCCTTATATCTGCCTTGAGATGGTGGGTAAACATTTCACACTGAAAATTCCGTTCTTCAAAAAACTACATTTTCTCCCTGAGATATCTTTTGGTTTGTTACTGTTTTGCTTCCAGCTTTGTTTGTTGTTTTTTTTTTCCTTTAAAGTCATTGAATCCTTTTTGATTTCTTAACTCTGAATTTCTAAGGTCTCAGAATTTTTTAGTTTGCCTGTCACCAAAGGCTGCTGTGCAGTTTGGAGACACCAGCACCACCAGTTTAACATTTACACGAGTGGTTATAGAAAACTGAGTGTTAGCTCTTTTGGCTTACACTAATAAGCCAGGACTTTGTAACAGAAATTAGTGGAGACTGGGGTTTTTTTTTTTGTGTGTCATCTCAAGTAATTGAATACTGCCTAATTTGAAAGGATCCTAGGATACATCATCTAGAGTCCATAAAGGATCTTCCTCTTTTTTGGCAGATATCATACCTTGGTTACTTGATGTTATTTAATTACATCATCTTGGTGCGGATGGAACGGTGGCCATCAGTCCAGGAATGGATTGTCATCTCCTACATTGTGACATTGGCTTTGGAGAAAGTCAGAGAGGTAAAGTCTGGCCATACCTACATCTCAAACCTCAGAATAAAACTTGCTCTTTGAGATTATAACGGCATGGACTTGTGCAGAGGGTTGAGGTCACACAGGAGAGAGAAGAGTCTCATATTCTAAATATACTAACAACTAAAAATATTCTTGCTTGAAACAAATTTTGCTGACAGTGGAGGGGGGCCTCAGACACCTATTGAATAACAAGATTAGTCTTTTTTCATGACCATTACTTCAAAAATGTAACTTGGAGTTTTTTCTAATTGTTTTTTGTTGTTGTTTTTGTTTGTTTGTTTTTTATTTCAGATTCTAATGTCAGAGCCTGGCAAGCTGAGCCAAAAAGTCAAAGTTTGGCTCCAGGAATACTGGAATATTACTGACCTGGTGGCTATTTCCGTATTTATGATAGGAGCAATTCTTCGCCTGCAGAACCAGCCTTACATGGGTTATGGAAGAGTGATTTACTGCGTAGATATCATTTTCTGGTACATTAGAGTACTAGATATCTTTGGTGTGAACAAATATCTGGGACCTTACGTCATGATGATTGGAAAGATGGTTAGTGTCTAAATTGCTATAAATTATGTCTTTAAGAACTCTGTAGGAAACTAAATTCCATTCTGTTTTAAAAAGAGATTTTCTATCAAGTAGGACTGAATACAGCCTGTGAAAAGTTGCCATATGAATTTCATGCACACACACAAGATGTTATACTCATGCAATAACAGATTGCAGGTACACCAGGATCATCCAGAAAACCATCAGCTGTGCACAGGAGATGGTACAGCAATGATTGTGTTGCTCTTTGCAACCACAGAGGAGGTCTGTGCTGAAAGCACAGCATACTGCATTTGATGCAAAGGAGAATGGGGATAGCAAAGATTTTAGCATTTTAAGTATTTTTGAATATAATCTGGTATTCCTTTCAGTAACTGCTTTCTCTGCATTTATATGTATGCTTAATAACTGAGTAGTACTTAAAGAACGATGTCAAGCAGATTCCCTTGCTATTTTCTTGTTTGCTGTAATGCATGCTGGCAGACAGACCTGCTGCTGCCACTGTGCTTCCTGGTGGTGCTGAGAGCCTCTCTGTGGTCTCTCCATGCAGATGATTGACATGCTGTACTTTGTGGTCATCATGCTTGTGGTCCTGATGAGCTTTGGAGTAGCCCGCCAGGCTATCCTGCACCCAGACGAGGAGCCCTCCTGGAGACTGGCTCGCAACATCTTCTACATGCCTTACTGGATGATCTACGGAGAGGTGTTCGCTGACCAGATAGACCGTAAGAGTAGAATTCATAGTAAGAGTCTGTTTCCTGTTTCTGAGGCAGATGATCAGATCCAAATTAAAGACTGCTTTTAATTTGGAAGTAGTGTTTTTGCTTTATGATGATACTGTTGTTGTTGTTTCCTTGTGGCAGACCTGAGACTGAGCAATTTTCCCTTCCCCACCTGCATGTCTGCTCTCTTGGTTTATAGTCAAATTCAGTTAACACAGAAAGTGATATAGTCTGGTATATTCTCCTGTCCAAGAGTGTGGCAGTGTGAAGTGTTCTGTTTACTTGCAGAGATCAACAGAGATCATTCTGAAATGTTCTTTTCATTCAAAGGTTTACTAAGAGTCAGTTCTAACAGAAGAAGAAAAGAAATAAATCTCTTGTGCAGGGAGGTTAAAATACACATATCCTTTCATCTCCAACTCACAAGCAATGAGCTCATACATTTTTACTCCCAGTCATACATCTGTCTGCTTTCAGAAACGTTTCCATTTCATGGATCACTCGTGTTGTTCTTTTCTATGCCTATGGGAAAACAGAACAGAAAAAACAGACTCCACTTGATTAGCTTTGGATGCGGAAATAGCCTTTCTTACAGGAAACCTGCACATTTGAAAAAAATGGCTTTCAGTGTTTTAAAGGAAATGTAAGCTGTACTGTTACTGCTAATTTTGTGTTAATACTTGAAATTTGTACTACAGTCCAATGTGCAGCTGGCCTCCTCTAGTGTGTATCATGTAGTTTGCACTTTATCTGAAATAATACAAGCTGCAGCTTTGTGTATGTGTTGCTTCAGTCACCTATACTGACAAGTAGGGAAGTGGAAGACTGAAGAACCTGAAGGTCTAAGTTCAAAAACCATTAAGATTCATCATCATGAGGAACTTTTAATCTAAATGTCATTAAAGTGTACTTTAACTGTTTAGAGAGGAATAAATTGTTATTAGTCTGTTTCTGAACAGTGTGCAATCAGATCAACTTTGTTTTCCTGATGAATGCTTGTTTCATTAATGGAACTTAGGGTACAGCAAGTTACTCTTGACAAGTGAAAGCTCAAGCCAGTCATCTGCTGTCTGATACTGCAAATTTTGGTGCACATGAGAGATCCTGAGCTTATCCTGGTTCACAAATGAGACAATTCTCCCATGAAGAGAAAGTGACTGTAATGGGCTATCCCTTAGCTCACCATGTGCAGTCAAATCCTACTGCAGTTTGAACAAAGAATGTTTGCCACTGTAGACAGTTTGATTTCCTTATAAATTAAAACTCACACCTTAACAGCCATCTCTTTAGTGTAAGAGGTGTCCCAGACTTCTCTCATGCTTCCAGTCATTTCTCAGTCATATACTCAGCATGCTTTGGATTGGAAATCTTTCTTCAGCAGTGCAAAAGATTTGGGGGTCAAAAGGTTCGGGCTTTCTGGTTGTACAAGTTCAGCTGCTTGGTCCTTCCCAGGTCAGAAGCTTTGCTGTGTCAGTAGCCTAAGCATAAACTAACTGGGAAATGTGTGGGTTTATGTTGTTTTAATATTAAAATAATTCTGGCTATGCAAGGCATCCTTCTACACTGCCTTACAATTGTTCTGCACATTTCTCCTTTGTAGAAGTCTATGGAATGACTCCCGAAGATCTTTTTGCTTTCAGTAATTTCCACTCTTATCTCTCTGTGGTTCTCTGTAAATACACCACAAAAGCAGCCTCAGAAGTCATTGGAGGGCAATGGCAATGGGCAGTCTAATGTGACTCTGACTCAAGAGGTAATGGCTGGTTTTGGCAAGCTCCAGGGGTGTAAACGATTTACGGAAAAAGTATTACATCAAATTTTCCCCTCTGAAAGAAGATAGCTGGACTTTGTCAGTAGCTTCTCTAAGGATAGGGAGAATCCTATAGATTCTTCTGGAGATCACAAGTCACAGAATTTGCTGGGTTTGGAAGGTACCTTTGGAGATCATCCAGTTGAACTTTGCTGCTCAAAAGAGGGTAAATTAGATTTATCCCAGATTGCTTAGGGACTGTCCAGTGATGTTTACAGTATCTTGAAGGATGAAGACTGTGCAAACTCTCCGGACAACCTGGTTTAAATGAAATTGTCCATCTTCCCACCTTTGCCCACTGCCCACTGCTGCTTCTCCTTACACTGAGAAGAGTCTAGCCCTGTATTCTTTTCTCCCACACATCATCAGGTATTTATAACATTGGTAAGATCTCCTTGACCTTCTCCAGACTAAATTATCCCAGCTTTCTCAGTCTTGCCTCATTTGTCAGATAGTCCAATCACCTTAGTAGTCTCTGTGGCCCATGACTGGACTATTCTGATATGTCCGTGCCAGATTTCTATGGAGTAGCTGAGAACCAGACACACAAGTCCAGACATGGTTTCACTAGAGCTGAGTAGAGGCGAATAATTACCTCCCTTAATTTGCTGGTAACACTTTTCCTAGTGCACCCCAGGAAGCTCTTGTGTGGTTCACTCTCTTTAGAAGATGTGCACAAGCAAGAAGTTATCAGCATCTTGTACTCAACAGCATCATATTCTTAAACAATAAAGAAGCCTGGCTGAGTTTCTTTCAATAGGGTGACTTTTCTTACCAGCATTTTGGAATTGACAGGCAAGTATCCAGGCTGGTAGTCAAAAAAGGCGTTAATGATACTGATGTTTTTACAGTGTAAAATAGCATGCCTATTAATGGAAATGTAGCTATTCAAAGGAAACAGCTGACAGATTCAAAGCCAGGGTGGTTAAAAAAAAGAAGAAAAAGGAAAAAAAAAAAAAAAGGAATAAACCAAGAAAATGTTTCCATAATAGGTAAAAGAATGATTTTTGTGTGATAATTTTGAGTTGTTTTGTATTGACAGCCGGTTTTGTTTACTTGCCAGAAATATCATGTATATTTAATTGATCATCTGCCAGAAGCATTTTGTGATATATTATTATCATTAGTTTGCTGCCATATGTCACATTTGGGGGAAACAGCATGAGAAGGAAATTGCAGAATGCAATGCATTTTTAACAAAGACGTTTCTTCTCAGCATATGTCTCTACTGTTCTGACATTTGAGTTGCTTATCTTTTCTTGGCAGCAGAACTGTATTTCCAATCATCTTTTTTTGGGTTCTGTTTTTATTGTATTGTTTTCTTTTTTCTCTCCCTGCCTCCTTTTCTATTCCGTTCCTTTGGACTGGTGTTCAGTCTATGCCATGGAAATCAATCGTAAGTCTCTGTGGAGAGCTGATTATCTCTTTTAGCTAAATATGTTCATTAGTCTTTTTCTTGACTAGTTACTCATGTTTTAATTACAGCACTCATCCAATATTTAGGTGTGAATGTTGTTTTTCTGCTGTAATAGTTTCATTTGAAAATAAGCAGAGGAAAAATATTTTAATACGAAATGCAGATCAGAAGTTTTAACTGAGTTTAAGTTGTTGCTAAGACTTATTTCTAGTACACCAATAGTAAAATAATTGAGTTTTTTAAATTATGATGCATAAGTGGCATTGTATAACTAATTCTCTTTGGTTACCTAGATACAGTATTACTGTGGTTTTGGCACCATTTTCATTGGTCCATTTGAATAAAATTAGGATTCACTTAACTTTCCTGCTGTACTTCTCCTAGGAAAACCAGGAAAAAATGTAGGTCTGATGTTTAAAAAGCAAGTAAAATAAATGTTTTTAATTACAGTCCAACTAGTTCTTTGAGATCTCAGTAAATAAGCTTAGTTTGTTTTCAAATATTTTGAAGTATTTTTCAAGCGAAGTTGAAGCATTGTGGTTTTTTAAAAAATGTTTAAAAATACTGGGTTTTCTATTCACATAAACTAAATCTGTTATGAACTCTGTCAGACTTCACATTTCTTAGATTACAGCTAAAAAACCTGTGGATGACAAAAACTTTACCTGCTACTAGCTAGTTCCAAAAGTTAGCCTTGTATTTGAAACCAGATATGTCGGCACTGCCCTTGTAGACAGAACAAAATTATTGCATTTACCCAACTTCAAGACAGCTCTTATCCCAGACAACCTGTGTAATCTTAGAATTACTTCAGGTAATTATTTTTGTTGGTTTAGTCAATATTCTCAATTTTTGTTCCCTTCTCAGTAGTATTATTTTGCTGTTACTATATAATTTTCATTTTAGAATTTGATCTTTTTGGTTGCATTAACCTGTTGGTAACATTAACAGCCCCAGACAGGTCAAGTAATAGTTTGGGATCCATCTAGGGAATCCAGTAAGGGGCAAAAAGAGACAGGGCCAGAGACAGAAGGTCTGTCCAGGGGACTAACAGTGGTCCAGGGTCCATCCTGGAGGCAGGGGTGAGACATAGCTCAGGCAGGGACAGGTGTGCAGAGGGGGTGTAGGTGTAAACCCCTAGTGAAGCTGGTCCGGGCCATTAAAGGCCTCTTCAATAATCTGGGCCCCATAAATGTTGAATTTATGCTCAGCAATCTGTTACCACTAAAGCAATGCTTTTATCTCTTTGGCAAGGTACGCTTAGAAGCTAGGTTTAATAATTTGATTGTAATTCTGCTGTTAGTATGTATGTGAACACATTAAGATCTGGTCTTTGACTATTACTGTGAGAAAAAATCCATGGGAATGTGAGTAGAAAGCCACACTGTACAGGAAGGAGTTGCCTCTCTGTTCACTAATATGGAAGCAGAATTTGAAGTAGAAATTATACATACTTGCTCCTGGAAATAAACTGACAGAATTTGGCAACGTTTATGCATATGTCATCATTAAATAAATGTGAGTCGTATTTTTAAGTATCAGGCAATTTGTGACAAATACTTTTCCTGTTTTTCTTTCAGCTCCTTGTGGGGACAATCTTTATGATGACGATGGTAAACGCCTGCCTCCATGCATCCCAGGGGCCTGGCTCACTCCTGCTATTATGGCCTGTTACCTTTTGGTAGCAAATATCCTGTTGGTAAACCTGCTGATTGCTGTCTTCAAGTATGTAAACAGTCATGTATCTTTGTCTTATTGTCAAGATAAAGTTTCTGTTTGAGCCTATCAGCTGATTCTGCAAGGGTTTGCATTCACTCAGAATCTCAGTATTCCATCGATGTGACTGGCAAATACTGGCAGGGTGTACCCTGGAGAAGAGTGAGGAAAGGTGGCTTTGAATTTGCAGGGATTGCAGCCGTGTATGTGAGAGGACCTGGCTACTTCTAGTTACCTTCTAATGGATAGTGACAGGCCTCAAGGTTGCTCTGGAAAGATGAGAAATATGATCCATGAAACCTGGCACACACCTGACAGAAACCCGTGTAGCCACTGGCAGTCCTAGCTCTGTGGGAGAACAGCAGAACAAAACTCTGAACATCCAAAGCCTGAGGCATTTCCACTACATCATCAGGCTTTTTTGGTCTTGTTTTGTTTTCCATTTAGAAAAAGACATTAGAGCCTTGCAAAGTCCTTTCATGACCTAAAAAAAAAGTCTGAATTGCCTTGAACCATCAGGGAAGATGGCTATGTGTTGCCAAGGTCTGTGGCCAATCCAAGCAGCATGCAGTGTGCACATATCTATATTTAGAATTACCTGGAGTAAAACTAAATAAATTTCTGCTGCTTGTTCTTCCTACCTGCACTTAGGTTGCATGCTTTTCCTCTCATGATGTAGGGGTTAAAAAAATAATGACTTGCTGGCAATACTTTCTGAACAGAGCACCTGAGAAAAGCAGGTGATCCATTTTTGTTGCCTTCAAGCATGTAGTGTTGGAGGGCTTGTCGTGCAGATAGCTTGTATCACAAATGCAAAAAATAGTACTTTGTGTGGCCAGAAATCTGCAGCTCACAAAGCCTGTCTTTCATTTGATGTATGTAGCTTAAAAGGTCATGAATTTAAAGTACTCAAATGCCAGTCACATAGCTGGGGAGAAGGGGAAGAATCTTACAATGGTAGCTATTATTGGCTGAAGGACCAAGGAATCAGCAGTTTGGGAAGTAGGTCATGCTGTTAACTCCTGCCTTCCCAGCTTGCACAGGGCTGAGACCTAGCGGGGGAATTTTTGCTATGAAGGAGACACGGAATGAAGACAGATTGTTATTTATCATTAATCATAGTCTCATGTGTACTTAACCTAAAGAAAGTAAAATCTATACAGGAACAGGAATTCTTTAGTTTTGAAGAGATGTTTTAACTGGTTTTATGAATATAGATATTCTAAAGCACAAAAACTTAGGAAATAAGTGAACAGAAAATATAAAAAGGAAGTTCCAGTATCATCACCATCATAGAAGTGGAGTGAGCTGTCTGAAGATACTTTAAAATAGCTTGAAAAGCCTTTTCTAAGACAGAATATCAAGTCTGCTTTCTTTTAGTTGGTATTTCATAACTGTGACTATTGTTATCTCTGGATTGACTACTATCATTTAATATCAACTGAATTTCAAAATTAAACATCTTTAAAACGCACTTTGCTGTAAAAATGATGAAGCTTCCAAGAATAAATTCCTTTATAAGAATATGCACCATGTTTTCAAATCAGAAGTTTGAGAGAGTAAAGTTTGAATTTAGGACATTCTGTGAAAACTTGAAAAGTCTTCTATGTAGGTCAAGCTGATTAGCATATTAAAGGCATACTATGTGAAGCTTCTGAGTTTAGCATACAAAATACTTTTCATGGATTTAGTACTTTGTGTAGCATCAAATACTGGCGTGTGTTAAAAGAAATAGTTTATAACCAAGCCCCAAAACACCAATTATGTGATGCATAAATTGTGTGAGTTTCTTTTCACTGGCACCTAAGGGATTTGTACAGTAGGAGCAAATGGTCTTGGGAGGACTGTTCTGAGTGGTGCCTGAGGGATGCAGACCACCTGCTGTTTGCTACCTTCAAAAGGAGTAGTGAAATCATGAGTTCAATTTAATCCTTAGTTCGGTAGCACCAACAAAGAGCTGAACCAAGCAAATCATGTGGCTCCATGAGGTTATTTAGCTGCTGCTTTCACAGCATAGTACTTGCTCAATGATAAGTAAGATTAGGGACCTCATAGAAACTGTACCTATGTTTCCTTTCAGCAATACCTTCTTTGAGGTAAAATCAATATCCAACCAAGTGTGGAAGTTCCAGCGGTACCAGCTGATCATGACATTCCATGACAGACCTGTCCTGCCCCCACCAATGATTATCTTCAGCCACATGTACATAATCATCAAGCGCATCTGCTGCCGCTGCAAGAAGGGCGATGGAGACCAGGACGAGCGTGACAGGGGACTGAGTATGCAAGAAATCTTCTCTAAACTGAGCTCTTTGCACCATATTAGCAGAAAGCAGCAGCTTCTACAACACTGAACTGCTTTGTTCACCTTGACCATCAAGTGTATTTGCAGAAGACAGTATGGGCCAATATTTGTATCAAGTTAACAGCTCTTGGGCTCTGTGGATGCCTGAGAATTTGCAACTCTCTGATGCTAATAAAGACCTCCTTTAACATGCTTTCTTGTAACAGTGAGATGGTATCTACTCAATCCAGGGGTTTGCCAAATTCTGGTGAAGCCCATATGTTGGGAGGGGCAAATAAGAATTTCAGAAGAAGGGATAGTTTCGTGTAAATGTCAGCTATAGTGTCAGCTCTGTGACTGTGAGCAAACTGTGACTGTGAGTATCCCCAGTATAATTTGGAGATTTATCTGTCATTTCACAGGGAAACTGTGAGGATTCTTCTCTGAACATACTCTGTTAATTCATATTTTCATTATATGGCTCATGGAAATAATCAGAGACTCACAACATCCCTCTATTTCTGTGTTTCACAGGAAACATTTTTGCACAATAGGAAAAAGGAAAAAAGGAAACGTAACACTCCACCCAAATGCAAAGAGACAAATCCAGATAAAGGATGAATTGTTCCCAAAAGCTTATATTTCCCTTGGATTTTTGTTATGTGATTAGAAATTTCTTAACATCTTATCCAAAGAATATCTGTGGACAATCTGTTAAATTTATCTGTTGCCTATAACTCGCATCCTTGTAAGAATAACACTTGAATGAAGGAACAGTCAAACTGGCAGAGATTGCCCAGGTCTTTATCTTGTAAAATCTGGTCAGTTTGTTCAATGCACAGCTGTTAAACAGTGCCAAAATCATTCAGAACATCGAGCCCCCATGGAAGCAGATGATGGTCATAATGCATTCCATTACCTTCACAGCTCTGCCCATCTTTAGCTAAGTGCTGATTGCTTATTTTAAGAAATCATCTGTTCATTTAGTGCAGGAGTAGAATCTGCAGTATGTCCTTGTCCAAAATAAATTGCTAATTTGGATTTAAATTGTCTGCCAGAAGTTCAGAAAAATGAAACTCCTCTTTTGTTCTTCTCTTTTGCACAGAGTTATTTCTGAATGATGAAGAGCTAAAAAAACTGTATGAGTTTGAAGAGCAGTGTGTGGAAGAATACTTCCAGGAGAAAGAAGATGAGCAGCAGTCATCTAATGATGAACGCATCAGAGTCACCTCTGAAAGGTACCTATTGTCACAAAAACACCCACTCCATTTGTCAGGAACAGTCTTTTTAATACCTTCTTTATGCCCATGGTTGAGTGAAAATACAAAAGATTTTGATCTTGAAGAAAACCACCACCAACTCAGAAGCTGATCTGAATCCCAAATAACTGTCTGAGCAGGTGCATCTCTCAAAAGAGCAAACTTCTTGTTATTTCTTCTGTTATATTATGTTATTTCTTAGGTTACTAAATCTTCTGGCTTGGCCAGCTTTGTTAGGAGAACATCTTTGCTAATGATGAATTTTTTACTTCTTATCCATCTGAGGATCACAGTTATGCTTTTTATCCATTTGAGAAAATTGCTGCTTCTTGAGTTTCCAATAGTTCATCCAACCATGAGAAACATGTTGGAGCTTAATGACAAAAGCACTGAGGGTTCTTCCCTTGGACCTGTGGTTTACATTAGGGTCTGGCACTCACAACTGCTGAATTTTAATCTCTGCCACAGATTCTCTTGCAGGCTTTGAACAAGGCATTTAGCTTTTCAGTATGAACTTCCCCATTTAAAAGATGGGGGATATTCACATGTTAATCATTATGCTTGCTCTGAGGAATAGGTAATGTTTGCACATTGCTGTGTAAGCACACAGTGCTAATGGCAGGAGCCTTTTTTACCAGGTCATTTGGCAGGACTGTTCCCAAAGGCTCTGCCTATTCTGTCACTAGATCTAAATAAGTCAAGAGATGGGGTCTTTCATCACTTCCATGAAATAAAGAAAAATTCTCCCTGTAGTGAAAATCATACACATTTTAAACACTCCTTCACCTTAATCTACCTCACAATATTCTGTTGAAGTACTCCACATACATATTTATCTATACATCTATTTGTATCTTCATTTTAATTTGTTAATTATTTGTTATGAATTAGCTCTGTGAGCCATATAATTCTTAATAGATAAAATTCTTTCTCTTGAGAGAAGCCCTGAAAATCTTGCATTATTTTATTTGAAATTTGAGAATAGAGAAGTAAATTAAACCTGCTGCATATATTCGAGTAGTTTCTATCACACTGGTTATTCATGGCAATTTGTCAAACTCCTAAGTATTGTGGCAGAGAATAAAGCAGGGCTGATAAGCCTCACTGATTCACTATGGTCTTTGGCCACAAAGCAGATTTGCTTATTTCTCATGGCTCCTTGCTCCAGATGCTTCATCATCTTTTGTGTATGGGAGCAAGAAAACGTTAATTTAATTTCCACAGTAGATTTACTAGTATATGATCTCTAAGCCACATTCCAGTTAATTATTTTTATATGCATTTTTCTAGTACCATCACATCCATTATGATATAAATGATAAGAAGAAAAAGGGAAAAAGTATTATTTTAATTGAACTAGACAGTAGTTCCACTCCCTTCAGCTGATACAAAATAGAAAGGTATTTCAAGAACAAAAGCATTCCCATCAACACCAGTTTATGTTTCTCTCTCATACAGCTGCAGAACCTGTTTTACAACATGCTTTGATGCTATTTTAAGTCACCCTGTGAGCATGTCCTTAGAAAGTACTTTTCATGTAATTAATTTGATGCTTCACAGTGAAAGAGAACAACTGAACACACAATGGGTGGCACATGCGGAAATGTTAGTAGCAGTCTGTCCTTAAGGGCTCTACTGCCATGAATATAAGGGCAAAGTTCAAATACCCCTCTAATACGGTGTACAGAAAGCATAGATAACAAGAAAATGCTCGTGCTTTTGTTGCTACCCATAGGAAAAAAGAACAAGGCATGATACACACCACAAAATTCTGCCTTAGGAAGAAATCAGGAGCTGGGCGCCTATAATGGGTTACTGCACCAAGCTACAGGTTCTGTTCTCTGCTTCCTTTTTTATACTCCACAGAGTTGAAAATATGTCTATGAGGCTAGAAGAAGTGAATGAAAGAGAACACTTTATGAAAGCTTCTCTCCAGACAGTCGACCTCCGGCTCTCTCAGCTGGAAGAGCTCTCTGGCCGGATGGTGAATGCTCTGGAGAAGCTGGCAGGCATCGACAAATCCGAGCTGACGTACACGCGCTCGCGGGCTTCCTCCGAGTGTGATGCTGCCTATCTCCTGAGGCAGAGCAGTGTCAACAGCTCTGATGGCTACAGCATGTACAAATACCACATCAGTGGCGATGAGCTGACCTATGAGGACAGCACCACGCCTATGTCACCAGCCATGCGTAAAAAAGCCCACTCTATTGGTACCAAAGAAGATGGAGCAGACCCAAGGATGCTGGTTCCAGAACACCAAACTGGACTCCATACCTCGAGTCTTAATGCAGTCACTACAGCAGATCACAGTAAATCTGCATTAGAAATTGCACAGAATGTTTCCAGACCCCACTCTGGTTCAGGCAGTTTGGGCAGTGAAAAGCAGGGGGTTTTCAGTAGCGATGGAATGATTCCTCAGAGTGTAAACCAGATGAATGCTGTTACGAACAGTCAGTCGGTAGCAGGACCAGATTTCCAGAACACTCAGTTAAAAGTAGAACGTACCAAGTTAGAAGCAACCATCTCTTATCCCTTGGACAAATCCAAAGCAATGCGCTATTTTCCTCCTGAAACTTTCAGTGCTTGTCAAACCACTATGATGAAGTCAAGGAGCTTTATATTTGCACAAGGTGGAAAGCTAGTTGGAGGAGTTAACAACTGGACCTCCGAATATAGTAGCATTATGGATCAGGTGTGCCCTTCTACAATTGAACAGTGGGCCACGGAGTGGAAATACGAAGTTGAGCAGCAGCTTTCTCAAGAGCGTCCTCCAGAATACCCAGGGCTGGTCTCTGAAGCAGAAAGGCAAGCAGAGGAGAAGCAGATGGACACAGATGACGACAGTAATGTTGGTGAAGCAGGTATGAGTGCCTCTTACACCTCTATGCCTGCCACTGTCAAGGCCGAGAAGGAGAATTTCCTGTCAGCAAAGCCAGAAAGGACTGCTGGGTTCCCATCAGTACGCTCCAAGAGTTTGCACAGCCATTCCCGGAAATCCAAGTCTGTGAAGGACAAATTAAATAGACCAGGACATGCCAGCAGTGTAACTAATTTGGTGGTAGCGTTTGGCAGTGCAACAGAGGAACAGAAAACCAGGCAAGAAAATGCATCCACAGAAACTGAATGTTAAAGTGGCTTCTGGCCCCTGTTTTACCAACAGTCGAGAAAGCAGTGTGACTAATTAAAAAATTAGCAATTTTTAAATTAATTTATAAATAATTGTGAATATATGTATTTCTTTTCTTTTAAACTTAATAGATACATGCTCTGTTCTTAAATAAATGCTTGCTGGGTTGGGTGAAAGGGAGATGTTCTCTCGAGCAGATAAAAAGTAGGTGCAGTCCACAGATGCCACCTATATAGATCTTCCTTTGTTCCATTTCAGCCTCCCTCAAAATCTCATTTACTGACAAGCTCTTTATAAAAGTTCTTAGAGGAAGAGCAATGTTATAATGTAATAATTTTATCAGAAGATTTCTCAAGCTGAACAAATTTTTAACCAGCCTTAGTTTTATCCTTACTTATGCAGCTGGTTTCTTTGTGGCCATGGTGTTTTTCAGATCAAAACAAAATTGTTGGAGGCAAGGAAAAATTAAGCAGTCCCCTCTTTCACTTCTGATTTCATGCATGCTGCTTAGCTTCTCTTTCAGAATGGCATGACATAGCATTTTCATCCACTACAATAGGTCAGAGTGACAAAATACAGTTGTGTTTGGAGAAATCAGAGCTGGAAAGCCACGTGTAGACATATTCTTAATCTGTCCTTGAATTTTAGTGGCATAATCTTGCTTTCAGGATCACATCTGTCCCCAACCCAAAGCATGCTGACAGCCTTAAACTGTTGAAAAACAGTGATCATTGTTTCAAAATGTTTAGGGAGATTCTAAGAATATCAAGTACATTTCAATGATAGAAATCCAAGATTCGCATTAGTGTTTTGTATAAATGAGGATTACAACAGAAGTGCATGTAGACTTAGAATAAGATTTTGACTTTTCTTTGATGCCTGCAAGGGAAAACAAATCAAAACAGAACAGGAAAGGTGTTCTGATCAGGTGAGATCAAAACACAGCCGATCTTTGCTTGAAGCAAGTCTACTGTGACAAATTCATCTTCCATTTTGCAATTTCATTATGACACACGAGGAGCAAGGAACAGTTCCTAGGAGTCCATCTAAACAAAATATAGATTTTCCAGATGAGAATAGAAATTCTGTACTTTTTCTTGAGTAAATTAAAAAAAAAAAAAGTCAAAGAAGAAAAAAAAGTCTCTACAGTGAGTGTTTTGAGGACTAAGAGTGAAAGTCAACATCCATAGTTAGATGTATCCAGAGCACTTGTCTCCACAGTGGCATTCTAAGTACTAGGTTTTGATCATTTTCTTCATAGTAGCAGGGTGTTACTTGCATCATTCCTCCCTGTTAAATTTTAGGAACTTTGATTTCCCAAATATTCAGCACCTCTCTTCGCAGGGAATGCTTACCACTGAGCAGACAATTTTGAAAATTAGTTAAAGGCATGTTACTTGTGCACAGACTACTGGTTGAAGATTTATGCTTAACTCATTACCCATCAAAACTCATTCATATCCTATTTCGAAAAGACGTTATTTCTTTTTTCACTCAGCATCAGCCCCACAGTGCAGGTCTCAGTGTCCTCCTTGACAATGATGTTTCCAGCATTTTGAAATGCAGAGACTGATGGAAGACTCTACAAATGCATTAACAGTATCTGATTTGTATTGTTTGCATTATATTTTCATGCTCCATCCATACTTATACCCTGAAGTACTGTTTCCAAGCTGTATGATCGTGGAAAGTGCATAGACATTTCACAAAGTTCAGTCATTATTTCTTTTGGATTTTTGCTATCTTGGTTCTTATCAGCAGGTTTACTGGTTTCACTGCTGTTGGAACAGTGTTGACATTTTGCTTTTTATGTGGGCTTCTCTTTTCTTCAACTTTAGGGAACTTGACATTTTGTAAAAACAGAGTGACATTTGAAATTGTATCCATTGTTTCCATGTTTACTTCTGTGTTACCATTCTGTGCAACTACATAGCCATTGTGTATATGTGGTTAAAATAGCCTCCAGTTTGCCAATGCCTTTTTATTGTTTGCCTGCACATTCACCAGAAATGGATTCATTAACAAACACAAAGGGATGCAGCTTTTCAGCACTGTGCTAAATAAGCAGTATGCATTGTGGAATGGAATACAGTGTGTTGCTTACCTCTTGTTACATTTTCTTTATAAAATGTGTGTTAATCATGCTTTTGACCACTTAATTTTTTTAGCATTTACATTGATAATTTATTTGATAGCATGTAGGTTTCAAACAAAAATATTTTACCTTTGTATTTATATACTTCTGTTGTGTAAAAATATTTATAAAGAAACACATGAAAAATATGGCAAATTAATTCAATTTACCGATTTTTTCTCTATAATGTCAAAACACTTCACTAATCTGTTTCTTCTTATGCAGTGCATGGGCCAAACATCTTCTAAGCAAAGTTTCTTTCTTAACACTTGCCAATAATTTTGCATAAAATTTTCTATGCAGGAATGATTTTAAGAGGTTTGGATATTTTCTGTGCTCTCGCACAGCATGAACTGAATGAAAACTTCTCTGCCATTACATGTGAAGTAACCACACTGGCTTTGGCAGAGTCATTTTAGATATACAACCATTTTAATAAGATTTAAATATGGTTTTGTATGTGTATAGAAGACCAATAATAGATTTGGAGCTCACTAAGCAGAATAATGACCAACACATTTGCATGTCTGCCTCCATGCTTTCTTGAATACTGGCTGAAAGGATGCAGGCAGAGAATTTGCATTTCTGAAGAGGCATGTTTAATACTGCTTGTCAGGAAGATGTGTCCCCCTTCACTGCTAAGCTTGTGGTGACTTCACAGTAATGTCACTGTGAATTCCATTGCCATGATTTATTATGTGCTTGACCTATACTGAAGCAGGTCAAGCTGAAAGGGTGTGTACTCTAGGGCTATGTCTATGTAGAGATATTACTCTGAGGTAATTCAAATTTGTTCATCTTACAGTATCTTGCAATACAAACATTTCCCTTTCGCTCAAGGCAAATGTTTTCAACCTGGTGACTAACTGCCATATTCACAAAGGCAGGTTCATGACCCTACCACCTGATTCCATGAATTACCCCTTTTTACATTGCATCATTCAGGGACTAGCTTAACTTTGCCCTCACAAGCCTCTCCTGTTGCAGAGTCACTCTGTCCATTTTAGAAGCTGGAGTTCAATACCTGAGAATCAAGAAAGCCCATTTTCCATATTATTTACTAATTCATTAAATTAGCCATTGAAACCTTCCAACTATGGTTTCTCCATGCTGCTTATTTGGAGAAGCTTTCCAAGCTTCTGTGCATGACTATCATCTTTGGCAAAATATTTATCTGTTCTTCTAAATAAAAAACAAAAGAACACATCTGCAAGGCCTTGTCAGGAAACAGGAACATGGGGAAGGTGCATAACAGGATCATTTCATTAGCTCTGCAAGATGAGTAACAGGACTGTGCCCTGTTGCAGGTGTTCTGGGTTGACACAAAGCCAATGTGCTGCTGGAGCCCTTCATGTGGAGCAGGTGAGTTTTCCAAATGACAGCAGTCCTTGGACACGGTGCTGGGGTCCCACAGATGCTTCTGCAGCACTGTGTTGTCCAGCAGGTCACTTCTGCCTGAATTAGTGTTGCACTCAAAAGCTGTTGGGAGCCTTGGATGTAAAGTCGAGAATTTATTGCTAGTGTAACAAGTTTTAACAGTCTAATATATATGAATTGTTATTAGCTTAGATCCATATAATTAGAGAAGACACAAGAAGAGAGAATAGAAAAGAATACTACAATGCTACTAATAGAAAACCAGAAAAAGCTAAAGTTCTTTGATGTACACTTCCTACTATCTACCCCTTATTTTGATGTTTATTGACACCTGCTCTGATCCTCTGGGTCTAATCGTCAGTGGCTACAGTGAGGATAGTGAGGACATACTGCCAGCTGTCAGCATCCCATGTCCTTTGTAGGGTGGGCATGATGTTCATGTTGTTTCTTTGTCCTTATTTTTTGCTACTTTAGGGGCATTTTTATGAGAGCTACAAAGTTATATCTTAGAAAAATTGCTTTCACAGCTAAACAAACGAGGGACAGCTCGAGGCAGGTTAAGGCAAGTTCAGACAAAGCAGTCCTGACAAGCCTCAGTCCTGAGGGCTTACAAAGTCAGCATAAAGCCTGTGGCCTGTTACTAGCAGTGACAATTAGCCTCTGTTTGCTGGATTATGAGGCTACATTAGCCCTAGGGGTGTTTTCTTCTCACTGCAGCCATTGCTGATAAATATTCTACCACATGCAGGAGTCACCTAAGCTGAAAATTCAGCCTAATTGTGGAGTTTGATCCCCTGTTGTGATCCAGCATCGGACAGGAAGACAAAAGTGATGTAAGGACCTGGCTGATGTGGCCATATAAAGATCATTTCAAATGGCATGGGCATGCCAGGCATGGGAGTTTGGGGTAGTCATAAAACAGCAGTACCCAGCAGTACTTTGCATTGTAGGCTGACTACCATAAGCCTTGGGAAAAGTGAGACAAAGACTACAGTTTTTCTTAAAAATGCAATTTTATTTTGCTTTTTCCAACTTTTAGCCTTATCTGTGAGTTTGATATGGCAAAGTGGTGCTTTATGGTTGATGCCCTCGATCTTTACAATGGATGTAAGGTATGTCTTTATAACAGGCTTTAAATTATTCTTTGCAGATGTTCAGCTGACATATTTAAGTGCTGGTATCCACCTAGTGCTTGGTGTTGGAGTAATGAAAAAGAGGGTGCATAATTTCATGTGCCTGCTCCTCTTTTGTCTCTGCAACATGAAACCCCCAATAAAACCACAGTGCTTCATCCTGCATGACTCTAGATGCCAGCATCTCCCTTTGCTTGCCCTAACTGGACTGCAAGCTATCACCTGAGCAAACCAAAGGCCTTCAAAAAGGGCCACGGAAAAAGATTCAATTCTAGTTTAGAAGCACCAGTAATCTGATAGTCACTATCACAATACCTGTGTGAAATAGTCCAGGCCAAGGTCGAACACTGTGCCATGCACAGCACCCAATAACTCTAGGCAAGTAATAACTACACAATGATTAACAAGGAAAGTACCCTTGCCTGACATAGCAAAGTTCCATATCATTAAACCTCCACACTAAGACAGCCTCCACTTCACAGATGTACCTTGCAAAGGAGGCTTCTTTACTGAGATACCTCAAGAACCTGAAAATTCTGCATAGTTTTTATGTCTTTTGTATATATTTGGCCAAGAATGTCAAAGTTGCTGTTTTATGTAAGTAAACACAATTTAAGTATTCTTCTCCTAGATCTTCATCAAGGACATTCAGGAATGACTGGGTTTTTTTACCAACTGCTTCATAAATTTAAGGCATTCTGGTTTTATTCTGTAGGAGGTAATACAGAATTATTATAACTGTAGGGCTGGCTCCCTTACAAGTCCCCAGTCAGTCCCACACTTCTGAATGTGAGCTGAGGTGACTTGGGTGCACAAACTACTGAGTGCACAAGTAGAGAGGTGTCCAGGTAAAGTAATAAACTGCACCACTTTTAGTGAATTCATCAGCGAATCCCTGACTTTGCAGGCTTGCTGCGTACTTGCTATAGCTCTGAGCACATAGCTCTGCTGTGAAATCAGACAACACTTGTGTCTTTTTGTCTTGGAGTTCAAACCAATAATTGAACCAGTCTTCAGAGAGCTATGAAAACATGGAAGTTGCCATAGAAATATAGGCCTGGAAGAGATCATCTGCACTAGGCAAGTTCAGCTATGTCAATAGCACCAGTGGCAGATGGTGGTTTAACCTGTTCTTGAACATGTCTAATGAAAGCCATTCTCTAATCTGCTGAGAGATCAAAAGGGACCATTGTGAAAATCTGTTCTGACTTAACCCCAGCCCTCATGCATTGCATAAGGCAAAGCACTTCCCCAGCCACAGTGCTGCCTTGGGAGGCTGTAGCAGAACTTTTAGGAAAGTGTCTAATCTGAGTGTGCACTGAAAGCAGCAGGTTATGCACCCCAGCCATCACTAGCAGATAATTACCTGCACTGTCACAAACAGTGGCACTGTATTTAAAAAGAGCCCTGGGAGACAACCACACAGTGTTGGTGGTGATACCACTGGAGAGCAGGCCAGGCTGCTTCTCAGAGAGAGTGGCCAAGTGAAAGGGTCCTGGTCAGGCTAGCACAGAGGAAATACCACTGAATAACAAGGTAGAGGCAAGGGAAATAACTGTGCTGAGTAAAAAAAAAAAAAAAAAAAAAAAATTAAAAATAATGAGAATAACACCAGACATCTGCAGTCTTTTTGGCTTAGCTGGCTTTGTTGCATAGCTGTCTTCCCACCATTATTTGAAGACTGCTCTCATAGAACAAAGGCATTCTTTAAAATCTCTGGCTTAGCAGAACTGTTTGAAAGTGAGCAAGTGAGGCAGAGCTGGGATGGCCAGAGATGGGCAGGCAGTTGAGTTCATTGCCAGAAAGGAGCCAGGGGATTTCCCTGCCTGTCCTGCCTGCCCTTTTGCCTTGTCTGCCCTGCCCTTCCTGCCCACCCTGCTCTACTTGCCTGTCCTGCTCTGCCTGTCTGCATCTCACTGCAAGTTGTGACAATTAACTTGCTTCTCCAAAGTACTCAATTCTGCCAAATCAGCCTTCTTCTCCTACTGGCATAGAACTCTTTCAGTGGAAACTTGTAACCAGCTCCAGTAACAATCCTCACAAATCTTGTGAGAGCTTAATTTTGATTTTGTTTGCTCCTTTTCAGAACAGCACTGCAATTTCAACGTGTCAGTGCAGTCTTTAATGGAATTTTTTGCTGTCCTGTGATCCTCCTCTCATGAGTAAGATTGCTTTTGCAGCTTCTCCTAAAAAGTCTCTGTGCTGATGCAGAAACACTCTTGTAATTCTGATATGGTGTAAATAATCATAATTTTTAATATCACTGGCAAATTCATTATGTGCAATTTCAAGTCTGGGCAATTTCTGCCTTCCTCACCCCTCACTTTCTCTTCCCCCTTTTTTGAGTTAAATTCCCTTTCAACAGTGTTCTGAATATGAACAAAAACTTTAAAGAAGGATAAAGATAAGGGCTAGTCCCACAGTATTTCTCACTTATCAAACATCCAAAGGATTTAGGTTATGAAAGGGGATGAGAGGAGCTGTGGTTTGCTCTCACAGCATCTGCAGCACAGTGCACTCTCTAAAATGGACTGGGGCATGAGATCATGCCAGGCTGAATAATCCCACTTAGACAATGACGTTTGCAGCATAAAATAAAAGTGGTATATGTGACAACAGAGGATAAAGTGAAGGGCATTGTCTGCCAACAGCAGTAAGATGGGACCTTTATGCAAGGAGGTACACTTGTTTTGTGAAGTACACTGGGATTGGTTTTATCTGTCTACAAGTCCAAGAGCAGGGTGCTCCCTCCTGGGCTGTTGAACAGCATTAAATGTATGCACGTGAGCTTTCCTCAGTCTAGGTAGGTGCCAGTGAATTGTGTCCCTCCTCACTGTTCAATCAAACCTTTCTGCTGCAATCAGTGGGACATCTCCTTTAAATTGTGCAATCCAGATTGTGCCCTAAACTATGTTCTTTCATTGAACACAAACCCCCAGACTTCACAAAAAATCCCAGGGTCTATAATGTAATACTTTCTATTAATGAGGGAAGATCTTGACCTTGCAGCTGATGTTGAATGCTGCATGTGTCATTTTGTGTCTAAAAATGTGTCTAGTTTTCTGGAGTCTTCACCACTATGCTGTAGCAGGCCTTTACTAAATGTTACATTGTATGTGAGCTGTTCCATTTTCATGACAGTATGCTGACCAAAATTATGCTTTTTAATATGGCGAGGCTGCAAAACACCAGCAGTTTGTCTGCCAGCTCCTGGCCTTCAACTCTCACCCCTAAACCATGGTCGTTGCTGTGAACTCTGCTTGTCTCACAGCTGGAGCCATGACTGTGGTGCACCAGCAGCCAGGGGCCAGCCCTTCCTACCCTACTGAACACATCAGACCTGGCTCCAAAATCTGGAGAGATCTGCTGGTTTGACACAGTTCCCTTGTGACTGGATCATCAGCAGGAGAACCCAGGCTCTCCTCCCTCCTTAGATCTCACAGCTGACAGACTGTATTCCTGATCTAGGGTTCTCCATCAAACCACATTTCCACCCAAACTGTTGCTTCATGTAGGAGGTATTTCCACTGTGGAGGCCAAGTTTAGAGCACTCAAAATCACCTGCACTATGGACCTTTATGGGTGCCATAGGCCACTAAGCAAACATGAGCAGTTACTCAGTTTCCTGCTTAAAAGAGATAGCAGTGATGGATTTTGGCAGTTTAGGTAGGTGCCTGTGTTATTTCCACGTCCTGGAGAAGTTCAGGTGGGCAACATGAGTGCCTGGAAAGTTTAAAGGGAGTTACACAGATGTTGGATGAACATCCAGCTCCCACAGTCAGCAGGGCTGTAGAGTGCAAGGGTGACTGCCTGGGGCATCAGCCAGCCCCCACAGAATCAACACAGAATGTGCTGAGTTGGAAGGGATCCACCAGGGATCACGGAGTCCAGCTCCTGGCCCTGCACAGAACCATCCCCAGGTCACATCATGTGACTGAAAGGATTGCATACACCCCACAGCTGTAACGTGTACACCTTCTGTAAAGGGTGACAGAGTAAGAACTCCATAGCAGTAAGTGATTCACAGAATCTCGGAATGTCAAGGGGTTGGGAAGGAGCATGCATCATCCAGTTCAAAATCCTGCCATGGGCAGGGGCACCTTGCACTAGAACAGGTTGCTCGAGGCCTTAACTAACCTGGCTGTGAACACTGCCAGCGATGGAGCAGCCACGATCGGTGCGCCGGGGCCGCCCCCGCGGTGTGACGGGAGGGCAGCCCGAGCGGCCGCGGGCGCCGGGCCTGAGCCGGCGGGTGTCGGCACCACCTCNACAGAGTAAGAACTCCATAGCAGTAAGTGATTCACAGAATCTCGGAATGTCAAGGGGTTGGGAAGGAGCATGCATCATCCAGTTCAAAATCCTGCCATGGGCAGGGGCACCTTGCACTAGAACAGGTTGCTCGAGGCCTTAACTAACCTGGCTGTGAACACTGCCAGCGATGGAGCAGCCACGATCTCCCTGGGCAGCCTGTGCCAGTGTCTCACCAGCCCCTCTCTCCACCTCTCGCCAGGAGCTGGATTTTACGGCTGCCTTACGAGACAGCCCTGGGTAGCAGCAACTCCTGCAGGCCCCCGAACGGTGGTTTCAGTTCCCACGGGGCTCCGTGGCCAACCTGCGGCAATCCCGTGTTTCGGTAGCCGGCCCCGCCCGCCGCAGGCCCCGCNGCCCGGCCCGGCCCGGCCCGCCCGTCGGCTACAATGTTCTCCCTCAAGCAGCCCAAACCCACCTTCAAGTCGTACCTTCTGCCTCAGGTAACCGCCTTTTACTGCCATTACCGACCTGCCCTCCCTGCCCTGTCTGACCCGGGCCGTCCCTGTCCCTGGCCGAGGTGCCGCCCCGGGGGCTGTGCCCGCTGGCCCGGGGGCTGTGCCCGCTGGCCCGGGAGGTGGCGAACAGCACCTGTGGAGGGGCTGCCGGGTCCCCGGGCCCTCCGTGGCACCGGGAAACAAAAGCTGCGCAGCTGGTTCGGGGCGCAGCCCCTCGGCCTCGGGGTCGCACAGGGACAGAGCCCGCACGGTGGTCGGGAAGCAGGACTTCTATCAAAATGAAGTCCTGCCTTCATTAAAATCGGCCCGTGCGAGATTATTTTGGAAAGTTGTTGTGCTTCAGGTGTTTGGGCTCGCTTTGCTTGCAGCGCTGGGCGGGATGAGGAGAAAGCAGCAGGCGCTACTCTGCTGTGCAGATAATTAAACTCTCACTTGTAGCCATCGTTTCACGTTTAGAACGTGTCTGATGGCATAAATAAGAAAACCAAGTATATCTATCAGTTATATATAGCTCATGTAGTACTGAGTATGTCGAGAACCACCAGCATTTTTTGTGTCATCTGGACGTGCACTTGACAGAAAGTGATATTTATTTACTTTAAACAAGACATGACCTCTTCTAACAACGTTTGAATTTTGTTTTCTCATAATTTCTTAGTAAAAGTGAGATGTCAATGTAACACAGTTCTGGATATTCCTAGTCCTGGGAAATGGTTTTATTGCTATCATTGTAGGAACCGTGGGTCATTTCACCAAAGGTTCCAGTCTTTTTATAGAAGATTTTCAATTTTAAGGTTTGAAGCTGAAGTGCAAGTAGGCATATGCGTGTTCTAGTCCTTGGGTTTTTTTGAAATCTTTCCTATGTTAGAAAGCCGTCCATATTAGAAGTTAGTAGAGAGTTTTTTGAACTTGAGTGTCTATATCTGTAAAACTTGTTGAAGATCTTGAGCCATTATGGCGTGTCAAGCCAAATTTTTTTTTTTCATCTTGTGACTTTTGATAGTTTGGGCTACCCAATTTGTTAAACATGAATATTTTAAATATGTTATTATTCTTCTGGTACAAATCTAAATGTCCTCAAAATTGTTAAAAGCTCTTGCTATGATTGGATTTTAGCTCCTTAAGATGAACTTTTTAAGTTAAAACAACTTTCTCTTCTGTACAAGCAGATCAGGCTTGTGTCTGATGGTAAATTTCTGAGCCTTAAGTAAATCATCTTTTTTTTTTCAGGCCGATGACAATATAGCATCAGAACCAAGGATTAAAAAACTGGAACCAGTACTTTTACCAGGTAGGCATGAATCAGGAATTTAATAAATACCTCTGTTGGTATTGATTTGGTATATTTTAATCTTAGCATTGTTCATTGAGGGAATGTTGCTTTTGAGCAGGAAAAGGTAGCGATAGTTGTTCTGTAGAAACTTATTCTAATGCACCTGAAACACTAAATAAATACATAGGCAATTTTGCCTGTGTGATGCTTTACTACATATAGAATAATGTCTTGGTTTTGTTTTGAGTATTGGAAATTAAACCACTGTTAAGTGTTTTTACATCCTTGACACCTTTTGGAGGACTACTGGTAATTACACTTTAATCAGATAGTCAGATATTTACCTGTATGCAGAACCAGTAGCAAAGACCCTGTGTCAGGGTCTTCCTTTATTTTAAAGGAAAATAGTCACAGAATTTCCAGTATGTGGGTATGATTGACTTCTGTGCTGGAAAACTTCTAATGCTATCTTTATTAATTTACTCTTACTGAATATGGTACTGTTAGGTACATTTGGAATTTGTGTCTTCAGACCTCTACAGAACAATCTTTTTGGGGTGTGGGTGAAATAAAGTGATGCTTTTATTACTGTTCATCATGACATATTTAGAAAAATGTAGGGTATTAATGATGTCCATATTTTAAATAAGAAATAGTCTCTGGTAGATGACAATTTGAGCAATGAGGATTTCTAAAAGCCTTTTTTCAGCTATGGAAGGAACAATCTACTGTTCTCAAGATTACTTTCATTGTAAACTGTACATCACAGTAATAAATTTGGCTGGCAGTTTCTAAGGATAATTTTGAGCTTAAAACAATGTCATACTGCAGTTTTTTCTTAGCATCCAGAATGTATATTAAAAATACGAATTTACACATGCACTGATGTAGGTATAAACAACTCTTAAAAATTATTTCTGTCACTGCTTTACGTGGGCCTGTTGCTAATTAACCAGTACTAATTGATATGTGATATGGTCCAGTGAGGTGCCTGAGAGGCTGAAATACTGTGGAAGAGGTTCAACTGAAAGAGTAAATAACAACTGCCTGACATTCTTCATGAAACAGAAGAATGCACAGTTTGCTTGAGGCATGAGTATCTTAAAATACATTGCTGAGATTGCTTGATATTTGAAATTGCTGTATTTTTATGCTTGCAAAACTTCTGCTTACCACTTGGCATCTCACTGATTATGTTGCAGTTGATATTCATCCAAGGCCTTTGACTCACAAGGAAGTGACTGCGTGTTCTTCTCTGAGACATTCCACAGCAAATGCAAGGCAGTAGGAGAGTGCTTTGCTCTAAATGGAGCACATCTTGCCTTTGCTGTGGGACCTGGCCATGGGCAGTTACAAAAAGTAACTTCTGTGCTGCCACTTTTTGCAGTGTGGTTCGTTCTCTATTTGTGAAACTCCCAAGTACTCTTAAAATGGTGCTGACTGCGTTTGTTTCCTTCAACTGGCTTGTATTTATTCCCTCTTTACATTATTTTCCTTGTCTGCACTCTCTTTGAAGTCAGCAATTGATGGCTTTTGGGACATTTATAGTAAGTTGCCCCAAGCTGTGTAGAAGCCACAGTATGATGTACCACAAACTTAAAATTTCCACCTCCATATAATTCTAAGGTATTATTTTGAATTATTTCATTATAAAATTCACTGCTCTGTGTAGCCACAAAGTAGCTCTGACAAAATCTGTTTATGACTCTGTATGAGAGTTGGGAGGGTGTCAGAAGTGACTTTTTAAAAATTACTTAAATGCAATTCTTCCTGTTTGAAGTTAAGCACCGGCCTAAACACATTTTTTTTTGTTTCTGTCATCAACCGTGCTGTAGAAAAGTGCATAAACAAGTACACATTGTACTGTTGGATAGACTGGCTCTTGGATTTGTCATAACACAAGTTACTGGCCAAATTCCAACTCATTTAATTATATTAAGGCTGACTTGCACTTCCTTGTAAATACAGTTTCAGTATGGCATTCCTAATACCCTATCCTTAACAGTTGTGTGAAATTGCTTTTGCTCTCAGGAACAGAGGTAAACCTGACTGGCTGAATGTTTATTATGCTTTTTTAAGTAGTGGAGTTTTTAAGGAGTTCTTTTGGAATTAAGTTACATTAGCACAAGCGGATACTGGCTTTAGTAATCTTCAAAACCTGCAAATGGTTGTATTAAGCTTTTGATTCCTAAAACATAATGACTCTGAGGGAGTGGCTTGCTTACTAATTCCAAAGAAGCTGAAAACCCTGCTAACTTGTATTTCTGTGCAGTGGAGGTCAGGACAAGGAGTTACAGGCTAGGAAATAATACATCTGGTTAGACGATGAAGTGGTTTTTACTTAAAAAAAGAAAATTCATTGGAATCAACTTTCAACCTGTAGAATTTGTTTTAAAAGTTTCCTCTGGAGCCCAGAGCCTGCATCTCATCAGAATTTGTAGCAAAAGCCTGTATTCTTGTGGAACTATATGCCCTGAGGAGGGTGTTTATTGGGAAAAGGAACAAGTATCATTTAAAACAAGTGAAAACCTTGGTTGTAAGGGACAACACTGATACTGCAGTGGGGAGAAGCAAGTATTTTTATAGAATTTGGTGTCATTTCATTGCAAAACAGATGATACAGGTTTGAGGTGGAGTTATAAAAATGTTTTCTTTTTCTTTCTGCAGCTCTTTTTTCCTAGTGTTAGCTCTGTGAGTGAGAGTTTCTGCAGAATTAGTTGAGTTGGCCTCTGTAACAGTTTCACTTTTTTCCCCCTTTGTTTACGTGCATTGCTGGTTTTATAAGCATGCCAAAGAGGAAAATTACAGAAATAGCAGGTAGTCTACCAGTCAGTCTGTTAAAGTGCCTTGCCTGGCTGGTAGGAAATTAGTTTGTGTACCTCAGGGGAGTGCAGAGTTTACGCTGTTAAACCTGAAAGTGTGTTTTGTTCTGGTGATCAGCTGTAGCCTATTTTCCATGACTCTGTCTGTAGTGTTTTCAAGTCATCAACTTGATCATTCAAAAAGCCTGTCCAGCACAAGCGGACTGTGAGTGCAGTGCAATGTGTCTCCATGATGTGAATGGCAAAGAAGTGGGCAGAAGTGCACTACAGGGATGGACAATGGGCCAGTCTGGTGTCTGTACTGGAACCAGTGCCACATTGTGGTTTAGGCAAGAGCAGGCAACGAGATCCTCCCCGTTGCTCACACAGGACATTCTGCAGCAGATTATGCAACCCTTGGAGCATCTGATTGAGTGTGAGGAAAGGATTGTTCCTCCCAAATCTAAATGTCCACTTGAATTAGTTAAATTGTTGCTCAGTATGTTAATTTGCTAGTAGATTAAGATAGTGGTTGTTACCTGTAAGTTTTTACAAAAGGCTAGAAATGGTTATAAAAATCTAGACTAAACTGAATTAGAATAGTAGTTTTTATCTTTAAGGCTTGCTCATGCTGAGGCAGGTTAAAGGGGTGGTGAGGTGCTATTGAAAGCAGCTATGCGCAGGCTCTTGTGTCTGCCCCGTTTCGTGGTCGGCTGACGGAAGTGAACCTTGGAGCCGTCACCGGTGTGTGGTCACAGCCGCGGTGGGTGACCAGCAGGGCACAAGTACGGCTGGGCGGGGACAGATGTCACCGCTCGCTGCCGGTGGCCGCGGAGGCCCCGAGGGAGAGGGGAACAGGGCAAGCAGCACTGCCAGCTGCTCCCTCTGCCCTCCCTGCAGAGTGCGGCACGGCGACTTTCCACTTGTGGGAACCTCGTGGGGACAGCCAAGTGAGGAGTCGCAGGATACCATAGAAGCAGTGTTACAGTGTTCAGTTCCTCTTGCTGGATTGGTCTTACTTGAATTTATGCAGTTGCTTTCTATAGCCATGTAAAAGTTTGTCACCCACAGCTTCACATGGTAACAAGTTCCATTGTTTAATTATATGCTGTTACAGCTCCTTTTGGTTTTTTTCTGGAATTACCACCATCCAGTTCCTTTGGATAAATCCTAGTTCTTGTAGGACACAGCAAACATCAAACCATATTCCTCCATTTCATGCAGGTTGTCATTTTCAGACATGTTTTACATGTCCACTTTGCTTTGCTTCCCTTTGGCTTAATTGTCTTATTTGGTCCTAAAAATGAAGCTTTCTGTATCTGTAATCATCTTTTTGATTAATTCTGAACATTTTTTGGTTGTGCTGAGTTCCTGTTTTTTGCTGAGGTGGAATTATGTATCATTTTCAAGATTTTTGCCATTGGATATATTTTGGATATATTCAGCTTTTATTTAATCATGCTGATTGACTTTGCCACCTGCTTTTTTGATTTTTCATTGGCTTTTATATATATATATGTGCCTTTAGAAAAGCAAGTGACTGTAGAACTTTAATTTTGGAAGGTTTTTAAGACTGTATAATGTAAATATTTAATCTTTTAGAAGAGTCTGTTTCTCTCACAAGTTAGCTCCCAGCTCTTTTGTTTTTTCTGCTTTCTGCAATTCCTTATTACATTGAGTCATGTGTTCCAGAGCAGCTGCAACACATCATGTGATAGGAGAGGGAAATCCACTGATCATTGAGGCACCCTTGTGCATTAGTGCCCCAGGTACGTTCTTTGCTCACTGCCCTGGACCCTGCACCTCCTGCTTCCTCGGCGTTTTCGTTTGGTCCGTGGTGTCCCAGAGCGGGAGAGCCGAGGCCCCGCAGTGCAGCGAGTGCTCGGTGCCGGCTGGGGCCGCGGGCAGGGCGGGGCTGCGTCCGCCGGGCCCGAGTTAATGAGCAACCCCCGAGACCTGTCGGGTCTGCCCTGCTTGGCTGCTGGGAATCATTTTGCCTGAATGCCTCCAAGGGAAAACTGGGCTTGTTTAGTTGGTACAAGTGCTGTTCTGTGCTGTCAGTGCCTTTTCCTGTGGATATTTCTGGAAGGAGCTATTGATACTCAGGAAGGCGTTACCTGATCTGGTAAGGATGTGCATGTGTTGCTGGTGAATAGCCACAGCCTGTAAGTACTGATGGCACCTGAGCAGAGCTTGCCTGAAGGCAGCTCCTCACTGCTCCAAAGCACTGCCAGCTGAGCTGTTGATTCTCATTTACAGCGTTGTGGAGTGCTCGCCAAGGCTCGCTCCCTCCTTGTGCAGCTGAGTAAGACTCATCATATTGCAGGGTTAGGTTTTTTCCCTGCATCAAGTTTTTTATTTGAAACTGAAATGTTTCTGTGGAAATTCATTTGTGTGTTTTTAAAATTAATATGTGATATAAAAAAGGAAGCAAAAAAGCTTTGTAGCTGCAACTTGTTTTCATGAATCAGTGTCATACAAGAGCATGAAATTATTTTCAGCATTTAAGAATGGCCAGGTTAGAAGATGAGAATTGCAATTTGGAAAATAATGCAATTCCCTAAAGCTTTTTCAGTTTTTTTTTGTTTTCTGGACAAAGATTGCTAGAAGTTTTATATAAGTTATGAGAGTGTCAAATTCTGGATTTGAAACCTGAAACATCAGGTTTCTGCAAACTAGTTTTTTATACTGCAAGAAGTTTAAAAATGAACCAAACACTTGACTTAGATTTAGAACAAGATGTCACTTACAGTAAGTAGAGACTAAGTACTCTTTTCTGTTACAGCTTTTTTGTTTGTTTGGCTCAAAATAAATTTGCAGGCGTGGTTTGGGTTCACTTAACTGCTTGTTCTGTGTTTGGGTTTGATTTTTTTTAAGGACATAAGTACAACCAAGGCGGTCTGCATGCAGAATCTAAGTACCAGATACAATCTTAGAAGTAGATTTTACTGGATGGAGTAATTTTGTCCTGCCTTTTGTTGCAAAAGGCATTTCTTAAAGCTTCCGACTAGCAATATATTTTAGAATTTGTAAACATCTGCAAAAATAATTTCCTAAATGTAACAGGTTAACCATTGGCCAATATGGGAATAATTCCTTGAGGCTAGAAGGATGACCCTGTTTTAAAATTAAGTATTTTAATGTTTTTACATGTGCATTTTGCAAAGAAGTTGCAAAGTAATTGGTTTCTGCTCACTCTCCCCACGTTTGTTTAATGCTACAAGCCATTTAAATCCAGTAGATTCTGAATTGTCATCTGTGCAAGCTACTGGGGGTTTTGTCTCTTGGCAATTATATTTTCTTCCAGTGAAGCAAGTCTTCAGTGAACTGATTCCAAACTAATTTCTGAACAAATGTTTCTGTATTAATTTATTTGTTAAGCCAAACCTGTATAATTTAACAAAGATCCAGTAGTACATTAGAAGTTCAGCATCTGTAACTTGTATTGGTAATGTAAAATAAGAAGCTGAAAAGCTCAGTCTTCTCAAATTGTTACTGATTATATTGTTTCAGCAAAGTCAGGGTTTGTGAATCTTTAGTTTATGTAGCCAGATGTAAAAATATGCTAACACCAAACACACTCCCTCCTCACTGTCTTGTCTGTTGTTCACATTACAGAACTCTGACCAAATCATTGCTAAAACTCTTCTTGAAGGGACTCTGGTGATAAGAGTTTATTTTTATTTGGCCCAGCTACACGTACAGATGCCAACAGGAGCTGTTTATTATTCTAGTTTTTTCACACACAAGTGCATTCTTATTAACTACTTTGTGCTGGCACTTTTTTGTGCAACCGAAGAACAAGCCAGATCACAGCTAATGCAGGTGAAATTTGAACTGACAAAAAAGGAAGAAAAAATCCATTTTCAACTGGATCAGTTCTCTAATGTGACTAACAAACTCTGTCATAAATGGCAGTGCCAGCACAAGGCTTGAGGTGGAAGTGAATGTTGAATATGAAGCTGTTTCTATTTTAGCAGTAATACAAGATCCTGGGTTAAAGCAACTCTGTAAGCAGTTTTTTAGTTTGCTGCAATACTTTGTTTTCAATCTGTTTGATAATGAGAGCTTTGCTCCTGATGGATGTTCCCTTCTTGCAATCTGAACTCCTGTTGTTTGTTGCCTACTCTACATTTCCATGTCCTTCTCTGCAGTTCTGAGATGTGGGGAAAGCTTTTGTGGAGCATCCCATCCTAGTTCAGAAAAGCAATTATCTTCTCAGGTCCCAGCTGTGGGTTTGTTTGGGTTTGGTTTGGTTTGGTTTTTGGTTGGTTTTTTTTGCAATGTTCATAAAGATTAGCCATTACTGGGCAAATACTGATTTTAATCTTGTTGTTGTGCATGGGAAACACAGAGATGATCTTTGAAGATTTACCAGTAAGCCTTTATTTTTTGCTACTTTTTCCCTTACTGAGCATTTAAAAATGTATCTAAGCTCTTTTCTTTTAGCACACTAGAGAAACTAAAATATTAATATATAACTGTTATTTTAATAACAATTTTCTAATAAGACTGGCAAAGCAAGCTCTTTTGGTACTGTGCCATTACAACACACCACTCTCCAAGCAGGAGTCAGAGTTGTTCTGTGGTAGAAATCTCAGGTTCTCCTATTAAAAATTAATGCAAATTGTTTTTCATTCCCCAATAATCACAGAATTGAGCTGTCCTTTTGGAACAACTTTGTAAGAGCTCATGAAAATCAGAAAATAGATGAAAGACAATTATTTCATGAGCTTACAAATACTTTTTTTTTTCTTAAGTTTGGAAGTGCCTGAGCACCCTGAACAGAAGATTCATTTAAAAGTGGATTAGAGACATTTACATCTAAATGCTTGGTGCATACTAATAAACTCATACAATTTTGGTATTCTCTCCCCAAGAGAGCAGATAAAGAGACAAAAATGTTGTCAATTTCAGTTAGTTATGAATGAAGTTTTTATTGGAAATTCTTATTTGGGAATTTCCAAAAGTTAATTATTTGTCAGATACTTTACAAGTGAACTCATTGTGTGTTCTTAATGGTTAAATAGCTACTTGAATTAATTTGAACTTTTCTATTGTGAACTTCTAAGACCATGTTTCACATTAACAAGCTGGTTTTCTGTTGTCTTACTTGGGTACAATCACTATCAGCATTGTAAATGGGAAAGAGGAGTTCAGTTTCCTAAGTGCATTCAGGTGCTAGTTTTTTATGGGTTTAGGTAGAAATTATGTGACTGCATAAAGTACTTAATAACCTCCATTATGCTTATGTCTGTTAGACATTGAACATGGCCATAGAGCTTCAGTGCTCATTAAAGAAAGTTTATGCTGATACATCTATTTTTGTGCTTCTAGTACAGCATTAGGAAAGTTCCCTTAGCAGCATGTAGGGTACCTGCAAACTTACTGAGCTTGTAGGGTTTGCATTATTAATTAAGGGAGTATGATTTCAGCTATTCATTGCCTGTAGCAATTATCATATTTTTAATGTGATAAAAATACTGCCTGTTAGGATTTTAAGATGTGTATGTGTGCCGTGCTCCATCTCTCTGTGTATGTATTGATCTGTATATGTTTGTATATATAAAATACTGCTCAGTTCCTTTAATTGTGCAGCATTGTTGTGTTCAGTCAGTATTGTTAGAGTTGTTGAAAACTGCTCAGTCTGTATCACCTCCTGCATTAATAAGGTTGTGGTCCTGCTCAAATCGGCCTTCTTCCCTGAAAAGTTACAAATTGCTACCTTTATTAGATAAACAAAAAGAATTGAACTTGATCTTGTGAGGCAGGGCACCAAAAGTTACAAAAACATTGTAGTGAAAGTGGTGTAGAACATCCTTTATTTTAGGAGGTTAGTGATTGGGGGTTGTGTTTCGAATTCTGAGGAACCAAATTGCCACAAAGCTGGTGCCGAGTGGTGTGGCTGCAGGCTGGGGGAGAGCAGAGCTGTGCTATGCAGTGCTCCCTCCTGCTGATCCCTGTGCTCAGCAGGCTCCTCCTGCCTCTCTCCCAGCTCCCACGTGTTCCCAGGCTCTGCTGCCTGCTTTTTATTGTGATTGTAGTGGGTTATGCATTATGGTGGATTAGATACATACCATGAATTCTCTTCACATCCAAAGTATGAACCAGTCATATTGCATGTGCTTTTGGGAGATTTAGTAGAATTTTTCTGAAGTTTAACAGTTTTTGAGGCTGTGTGTTAGGTGGAGGGTGTATTAGCTAGAGAGATCCTTCAGTATCTCCTGTTATTTTTGTGATTCATGTATTCAATGTAGAAATATTTTTATTAAACATGATTAGGCTTTCTATGTAAAGGGTGGCAACCTGTAATTTCTCTTCTGGTTTCCTGTCAAAGTTTAAACAAACTGCTCTCGTCTCCTGAGATCATTCTTTGACTCTTAGAGTCAGATGGAAGTGTTGACTGCTGTTGCATGTCTGGAACAGCTTGTGACTGTTTTCTGGAAAAAAGCAGCAGCTACATTGTAGAAATGTGCACTGTAATATCTCTGAATAGCTCTGTTGTTGTCTTGTATGCAAGAAATCACCTACTCAGTTACAAACACAAGAAGGGCTCATTGTGCGAGTCCTGCACTTACTACTCACGTTGTTTATCTATGAAAGGTTTGCTCCTTTTTATATTGCTCATTATAGATGTCCAAATGAGGGATAAAAAATGGGTCACGTAAAATTCCAAACCTGCATCTTGGAAAAAAAAATCAATTTCTAGAGGTGTTTGGAAATTTAATCTATTAAATTTGCAAGCTTTCTCATTCTTTGGCTGAAGTTGGTGTGCACACATTCTCTATCCTGCCATACCTTAGTCCTTAGGTTCAAAATGGACAGTTCTGGGTTAGGGCTGTAAACCTGAGAGCAGAAGATAAACTAGGCCAGAAAATCCAGAATGTATTTGTGTTGGATGAAATTAAATTCAATGCAGTTGCACTAAAGTAGGATTAGAATTAACATGCTGCAGGGTAGCCAAACAATTATGAGGAATGAAGTAAAAAGGACTGGCTTTGGAAAGAGAATGATGTAGCAGGCATGTTTTAAGCTGTATTAAATTCAAATTGAAGATGTGTGAATGTATTTCATTTCTTTCCTGTTTGGTTACATCAAAGTAATGAAGTACTGAAATACTTTGATAATAGTAATTTGCTTTTAGAAGTGTCTCCTATGGGATAGTAAAAAATATTATACTTGGTAACAGATAAGTGAATGTTACCAAAAAAACCTATGAAATTGCATTTCATTTCATGGTGTATTTAGCTCTCCATATTTTTTGTTAGAAATTCAGTGATACACTGGCAGTGTGTAGGGAGAGAGGAATAAAAATTACTTAGAACTCAGTTTGTGAGGAGGTTATTTTTCTTCATACACAGGAGGTGACTTAGAACTTCCCGTTGAATAGTTGAAGACTTAATACCAACACTAAGGAGAAATTACTTCAATAAATGGTTTGGGCTTTTGCAGTTATTTAAGTAAATAGATTATTGGAAGAAATGCTGGGCATTAAGAGGTTTCAGGCCAAACCATGCTAAGTATTGAAACATTTTCATTACAATGTTTAACAGAAGTAGAGCTTGTCATTCTCATGTACCCTATTATAAGACATTGTTTTCAGCTGCTGTGGACTTGGATGAGTTTTTAACTATTGGTACTGAAGCTGTCAGAATCAGATTTTTTGTTTTCGTATTCAAAAGCTTATTTAAGCACATTTTAGCACTGTTTGAGGAAAGACTTTAAAGCTCCAGGAGATCTGTTTATAGACATTTTCACAGTTCCTGCCACTTCTGGCACAGAATATTCATGTGTATGATAACACAGGTCAATGAAACTTGTCTCCTTCATCTTCAAACAGTCCCAGAACACAGATCATAATTCTGGCAGCTGAAGGCTACACACTTAGACCAAGACATTTTTATAGCTGAACCACTGAGCCAAAAGCAGAGATACTGCTGCTGCTTTTAGTGACTTCCAGGCAGATCCTTGATCATATCGGGGGCAAGAGATCCAGTAGGACAGCTGGGTGAAATAGCTCAGGATGAGGAGCACGTGCAGAGACTGGACTCAAGACAGCAAAAGGTGCATTTCTCTCAAGTGTCTGGGACACTAAAGGCAGTCCTCCCAAGGTGTGGTTACTTGGCTGCAGTGATAGTCACCTGAGGAAAAGGCCTGCTGTACAGCAGGAGATAAATGGGGAATTGATTCCAGGCTGTGGCTATACAGGAGCTGGTTCCTGCCAGTACAGCTGCCCGAAGAGCTGCTGTTTCCCTGCAAAGCATGACTGTGAGATGGCATTTCAGGCAACTGGGACTAAACGTGCCAAACCTATTACAAGCAAATTAGGCTTCAGCAATCTTTAGTCCTTAGTTTCTTCTAAGCAAAATCTCAGAGCCAATATGAAATTACACTTTTCTTGGAACACAGTTGTACTCCCACACTATTTATGGTAGACAGCAGCAGCAGGAGGTGGTTGATCTGATGACAGAAGTGAAAGCCATGTACAGGAATAAAAGGAATTACTAAGGTTACTGAAGGAAGAGTTACTGTTTAGCTTTCAGAAATCTTGGCTGTGGAACTGAAAAGTATCATTTTGTGCAGTGATTTACTTTTTCTTTTTAAATGGCTCTCAGTCCTATTTGTCTATATGCTTTTTTTATTTCATACCTTATGCCAGACCAATTAGCATAAATTTGTTTTTTCTTCATTTGGGTCTTCTATTTTATGAAGCAAACCAAGAAAATGTGTCCTTCATTAGACAGTCGCAGTAAAAAGTTGGAAATGTGTTTGTGTTCTGTTTTTTGAATTCACCTGAAAACGTGTTTATAAATGCAAAACATGATCTGGCCTGATGATTCTGAATTCAGGAAGTTCATAAAATTCTCTGAAGTACTTAACAATAGCCAGCTAATTTCAGTTTTTAAAGTAAATCCCAGCTGAAGCACAGGAATGTATGCTTGTTTAAAGGACAGTGTTGTTCAAACCAATGAATTTTTAATAATGCAGAATTGCAGATGTTGATCTCTGGATCTAAGGGAAATGGTGTGCGGTTTTGTTGGGTTTGACTGTGGGTTGGGCTTCTTGTGGGGCTTCTTTTGGTTTTCTGTTCTTTGAGGTTTGTTTCGGTTTTAGTTTTAAGTTGGTTGTTTTTGTTGGGTTTGGGTTTTGTTTTATTTTAACTGCTGCGCACTATCGTCCATTTTGGAATGGTAGTTTTCTCTTTTCCCTGGGATGGTGTTAGTTAAATTCCATGTTTATCCATAAGAGGTGGATAACTTGAAGCTGGTAAAGAGTTAGGGGTTCCTTGGTACTACAGACTTAGAATTGTTGTACCTACAGGGTTTATACAGGCTTCTCCTTTCCCCTCCCTTTCTTCTGTTTTAGGTGAAATTGTGGTGAACGAAGTAAATTTTGTAAGAAAGTGCATCGCAACAGACACCAGCCAGTATGATCTGTGGGGCAAGTTGGTTTGCACTAATTTCAAGATTTCCTTTATTACGGATGATCCAATGCCACTGCAGGTTGGTTATTGCTCACATGGTACATCGTGAATGTGATAAGTGAAATTATTCACACAACCTATCTCATATCTGATATAAATGGATGCTTTCTAAGCAGGCTACAGGATGACATTCCACTGTCCTGTTCTGAATGTGTTGCTGTTCCATCCATTCATATCAGAACAAGAGCAAGACATTTGTACAGAAGTACATCCAGCTCCATTCACCTCCTTGTATGGAGGCTTCCCCAGGAAATGGTTTTACAAAAGACAAAGCAGGAATTATACACAGATGTGTTCCTCCTCGAAGGAGCTGTTTGCAGATGTCCCTTAGACTACAAATGTCAGATCAGCAAAGCTCTCCATGTGGTGGGGTTTTATTGGTGTTACTGATGGAGGGCAAAGTAACCATGAGATGAGAATTCATTGTAGATGAAGCAACAAGAAGAGAGGAGAAGAACTTATGACATTCAAAACCATGATCATTTTTTGAGCAGCACAGCACACAACACTGGAAATCCAAGTAGTGAGCTGCGTGTTATTTTCAGTAGAGTTTGCACTTCTGTTTGGGGCTCTTAAAGGAAATGTTCCATTAACTAAAGATATGAATAGTTCTGAAAGTAGATGGATGCTTATTCAGTAATGGTTAGAAAGTTTGACCAGAGCTACTTCAAAAAGTTAATTTTTGGCATAAAGTAGTTGTCAAATTTGTCCCTGAAAGTAGATTTAATAATTTTTCTTTTCATTTTTTTTTAATATTTCTTCTTTTCATATATAATGCTTCAAATTCTGTTGAATTTCTAACAGTATTTTGTTATATTCATTCAGTAAATTCAGTGCAAATAAGGAGGTTATTTTGCATATTCCACTGGGGTTTCTAAACTGCTGGGTGTGCAGTTCAGCAGCCTCTAACCTCTAATTACCTGGGACTAGGTAAGGATAGTACCTGTCAGAAAAGCCTAGGCATGCCTGATTTTTATCATAGTTTCTTCAAAGTTGTGCAGTATGTTGGTTGCAAACTGCAGAACTGCAATTAATGGCTGTGAGTTCATGTGTTTCAGAAATTCCATTATAAAAACCTTCTTCTTGGTGAACACGATGTCCCACTCACATGCATTGAGGAGATTGTCACAGGTATGTTGCATATAGCTAAGTATAATGACAGGCTTTATTCTTAGTACAAAACTCTTACCTGCCTGTTAAGTTCTGCAGAATTGTTGACACTTGAGATTTTATGTCATTTATCTTCCCTGATTCGAAGTATTTGGTTTATTTAAAATTAGGATAAAAGCCTCAAATGCTGAATAAATCTCGAGGTGCCATGCAGGAGACTTAGTTGTGTCTCTATATTATAGACTTTGTATTTATAACTACCATACTGAATCAACAGGTGTTGTAGGAGAGACACGTTATAGCAGTACAAAATTTTGTTAGCAGCGTTGTACATTGAATCATCTGAATCTCTGCCACTGAAATACACTAAATTGCAAAAAGCACATAGCTATACAGTTAGACATAGATGGGATTTCTGACAAGAGAAATGTTGTAGTTTTTAATCCTCTCTAATTCTTAGCAAGTAAATAGCTGGTGATCTCCAAAAATCTGCAAATGGCGAGCGACATCTTAATCTGAAGACACAAAATAGTTCTTGTGGAGAACCAGGTTTAGATTTGTTGGATTCCTTAGACTAACCTATTTGTTAAGAATGTTTTTCATCTTGTAATTATAAAATTTCATAAAAGTGATAAGTTTTCAAGTTTTGTTTATGGCATGGGCTGTTAAACACTTGGTTTTCTGACTGTAGGTAACCTAAATTATTGGTTATAAGTTTTCAATGCCCAGAGTTGGTTGTGATCACTGAGAGAAGATTGTGTTTCTGAGGAAGAACACAATGAAGAAATGCTATTTTTTTTACAACAAAGAGGTGTTATTGCTGTTATATTGTCTTGCAGTGGTCCACATTTGTTGCCACTTTCTTAAAACATGAGGTTTACTCTAAGTTTAGTGAAACATAAGCTTTTACTAACAGGATTCAACAGAATTCTACCTGAATCAAAATGTGCCAATAAATAAAAAACTTCTGGTAGTAACATTACTGTATCTGTTTGAGCCAATCTTGCATTTCCTTACAGAACACAGTCGAATAAATTTATCTTCTTTGCAGTGAATGACACCAAGAGGAAGCAGAAGGTCCTTGGTCCCAACCAAAAACTGAAATTTAATCCAACTGAATTAATAATTTATTGCAAAGACTTCCGTATTGTCAGATTTCGTTTTGATGAAGCAGGTCCTGAAAGTGCAAAAAAGGTATTATTATCTTGTTATTAATTCCTGCCTTGTAGTCATTGCATGTAGCAACAGCTGTGCTGATAAGAACATTTTGTATTATTATGTTTTGCTAGAGAAGGGGGGGAAGAATTGCAAATTATTCACATTCTGTTGCAGGAGAATATCTAGACATTTAGAGTCAAATCTATTAGGGGAAAAAATTTAATGTGATGTATTAACTGTTTAGTATCATGTAAGATAAACAGTATTTCTTGTCATATCTGTTGTACTTTTAAAAGTTATTAATTTATTAAATAAATATTTTTAAGGACTGGAATCAGAATGTTGCATTGCAGCTGTACAACAGATGTTTGCATTTTCATGGAAAATGTTTCAAGCTTTGATGCATTTTCTGAAAGTCATAAGCTTAATTTACCCAGGGGTTGAGTGTACAGCCTTATGGATAACCTTAATGGTGTCACACAGCACGTTCTCCGGCAAGCTCTTGGAATCACCATTTTGTCCAGTTTACGTGAACCTGGCCTCTTTCTCAACATTTTGTGAGCAAAGACTTGTACACCTCTGGGCAGGAGGAATTACTTGGGTCTGTGCATTCCTGGAGGTTTCCTTGCCTGCCCGCGTGTGGCCCGCGGTGCCCCGGTCCCTGCGCGGCGGGGCTGTCGCTGCGGCTGCCCGGCCCGGGCTGTGCTGAGCAGGGCCGGAGCGCGTTCCTGGCGCGCCGTGTCCCCGCGCTGGCCCGGCTCCCCTGACCTCCGCGGCGTGCCACAGGCGGCCTTTCGTAAGGAGTGACCCACTTTTCAGAGCTTAACAATTCCCCTTCTCAGCAGGATCAGGTTTGAGTTTAGCCCTGTAAGTCCCAAGGACCATCTGCCCAGGCTAAGTTCGTGTGCAGTAACTGACCGGGACCTGCTGAACCGGCTCGGCCCCTTTACGCTCCCTGAGATGGGCGGGCAGGAGCCCGTCATGACCCACCCTGCTCTGGCATTGCCCCTCTTCTGGCTGTCCCCCCTGCCTGCTGCCTGTGCTGCTTGGAACCTTCCACATTTGGCAGTCTTTCAGCAGTCATTCCCTTGCACAGCTTCTCCAAAATCCCCCTGGAGCAGACATCTCCTGCAATATCTTTACAGCAACTGTTTCTAATTGGCTGTCACAGCAAAGGAGAGTGAGAGGAGGAGAGACTAAACTCAGCATCTCATTAACATTCTTTGTGCTGCTTTTTCTTGTGCCGGAGCAAACAGTGAAACCACTTTATGAAGGCCTTTACATTATGCGTTTATAATTACATGGTCTTAGGTGGTTTCTTCTGATAGGAAGAACAGCTGGGTCTAGAGAACCAGAGCCTGTGTGATTATAGAGTTTGTGCTGGTGGTGACCAAAAGTGTAACAACTGCCATTTTCAAATACCAGAATGTGCTCATTAGAGGAGAGGAAGAAAACTTGTACAAATATCAGCTGTGTGGTTACTGTTGTAGTTTCGATGCATCAGGTAGGTTGCTGCAGCTTTGTGTGGGTGTAGCACAGAAGCACTTTCACTGAAGGGAGATCAGGTTCAGCTAATCTAATCTAATGTTTCCATAATAACATTATTCTGTTAGCATTAAGATATAAATGCATAGAATCATGAGATCCTTAGATCAGTTTTCCTGTATCAGGATTTTGCTTAAATTATTTTGGGATGCTTGGTGAACACATCTGGAGTGGTCTTACACAGCATATTGAATGGAGTTGTTTTCTTCTTTCTGACATTTTGATGGCATGCCTGGCACCACAGTATGGAAAGATTTTATCTGGTTTCTGTTCCTGCCCTTCAGGTAGTGCATATTAGCAAGGTTGTCCTAATGTTTAAAAACAGAAGACAGTGATCAGGCCTCCTTAAAGTTCTGAAGGGCCTCTTTAATCTATATTTACATCCAGCTGTTTGTACAAGAAAATTTTGGTAGCTGTCTGCTTGGAAATAACTGTGTGTGCATAACTTTTGTAGGGAAGACCAAGACTTAGAGTGTAACTGAGTTCAGATGTGAGGGGAAGCCTGCTCTTGGGCTGAGGGTGCAGTGCCATCTGACTGAGAGAGTGCCATAGGAGAGGACTAACCATGGATTTGGGGTGCTGGATGGAGGGGCCTGCATGGCAATTCATGTTTCAAAATGAGCTTTAAATGCATGGAGTAGTTAGAAGGACAGCAGATGCTAACTTTATGCAGTTAAGTAATTTGTTTCAAGCCTAGTTCCTTGCACGTACTGGAAATACTCAGCAGCACCAGTGACATAAATTGGTGTTGGCAAAGAGACTGTAATCTGTTCCTAAGGAAGTGTCTCTATCTGCTGAACAGGGCATAAGGGAGAATAACTAATTAAGCTGCCTTACTAGAATAGAGATTATTCTCAGTCTCTCTTTGAGGATCTCAGAAAGATCCCCTTTCCAAGGATCTCTTTGGATGCTGTGAAAAGAAGGATCCAAGTTTGAAAGAAGGATTCTAATGTGGACAGTCTGACAGACTTGCCTACACGTAGACACATGGGTAATGTTGGCAGAACTTTCAGAGGTGTTTTTCTTTGCCTTTAAGCAGAAACATTGTGAGAACACATTCACTTATTTTCAGGTAAATCATTATAGAGAAGCTTAAAAATCAGTTGTTAGAAAAATACCCTCAGTAGTTGTTGCAGCCAATACATGCTAATAAAAGACTGTCTCAGCATTAGTCAGGCAGGTAAATATTTTCTTCCTCATTTTTATTACTGGATATTTGGGAAACAAGTGTTAAGGAAAAATAGAAGGAATGGAAATTGGCACTCACAACTGTTTAGCAGTTTAATTTTGTTTTGTCTCTAAAATAAAGCAATAGAGTCTCCAAAGGAAGGAAAGCCAGATGGGTGTGGGAGGAAGTGGAGGATGGGGAAGCAAGGGTAAGCAAGTTGGGGAAGTCTTTAGTTAGGCAGTGCAAAAAAAGAAGCATTTCACATTCCTTAGAGGAAAGGAATTATTTTGTTCCAAAGATGACAGCAAACAGTCAAACTGAAAACTGCTATTTTTTAGGCACTGCAGTGTTGGACATTAGACTGAGAAAATAAAATGTATGAAAAGGTGAGACTGTAGATCTTCTGAGTGTTAGGTGATGGCCAGTGTGTTGCCTCACTGTGCACATGGGTCTTGGCAGTGCCCCAGGATGGCACACACCCTGTGGCTCCATGAGTATATCTCCATTTTCTCATCCCTTTCTCTTCTGCAACTCTCTCAGTTCTGTTCTTCAGGAAGCTTTTTTGAATGAGTATGAGAGCTGCTTCAGAATCATATGCTCAATCAAAACAGAAGGAAAATTTATCTCAAATCTTGTTTCCTGTGCAATCAAAAGTAGCCTTTCCTACGTCATAACACTTGGGATGGAGGGCAACGTTTTTTTTCCCTAATTGTTATGAACAATAATATGAAACTCTTAAGAGTTTTGGACAAACGGTCCTGACCCTTTCTAATGTGTTCCTCCTGCCTCCCCAACTCTATTACCTTGTTCTAATTGTTTATACAGATCACAAAATTGGTACTGTTTCAAGGCACTGGGAATGCATAAGATACTGTCTTTGGAGGGGATGAAGAAAACTTTTTTTAGAAGTAAACTTACAGAATCAGAATAATTTGGCTTGGAAAGGCCCTTAAAGCTCATCTCATTCCACCCCCCTATTCATGGGGACACCTTCCACAACATCAGATTTTTCAAAGTCCCGTCCTAGTCTTGCTTCAGGGATGGCACAGCCACAACTTACCTGGACAAAGGTAAAAGGTATTTTTAAAAATACGGAATTTAAAAAATTCTCCTAATGCTGAATGCTTAGGTTTTCCAGCCTAGGAAAATGAGCAAAACCTGTTTGTGGGACTTTCTACTACAGGTGTATGCTTGGGATAGGAATTGCTGTAGCAATGGAAAGCAGTATTTTTCCAGAGAGTTCATAAGCCAAGTAGCCTGGCTTAAGGAAGGAGGGAAAATGCAGGGCTGTGCTAACTTAGGACATCTGAAATGTTGCTGTTCACAATTCTCCTGCAAGAGCATTAGCAATACTTTGAAGCTCTTGCCCTTGGTGAAATTCCTGTTAAAGAGGAGGGTGTGCCCTGAAAGTATCATTTATTTTTCTCAGACAGGGGTTGAGCACGGGACACTGACATAGGGAAATGGCTTTTGTACTATGAAATAACTATAGCTATTTTGTTTACTGCTTTTAGTAAATGAACTTTCCAACAAGCAGCCTATTCTCTTGGTATTTGTCTGAGCCTAAATATCTTCAGCTTTACACAATTGTAAATTGGCAAGAATACTAAACATTTTTGAGTTTGATATCAGGACGCTTCCTGTAAAACATGCTTGTCTTCCAATTTAGAGCATTCTACTTATGGCCATAATCTGCTGAGATCTGTGGAATGTGCTTGTCTTCTGAATCTCTGAGACAATAAAGCTATTATAGGGATTTAGTGAGGAATAAACAGAAAATTAGTATGTCTTTAGTACTTGCTTAGTGTATCTATGAGTGGATTTTTTCTAAAATGTAAAAATAGATACAGTAGCAGGATAAATCTATCACTTTTTAAAATAAAAGAAATAGACGTCCTGAACCTGTGGGTGGACTGCTTCAGCCATGCAATACATGGCATGAGCTACATCTATTCCATGGAACACCGAGAGCGTTTTCCAGCTCCTGCTTTATTTAAAAGCACAACCATGGTCTCATATTTTTTGTGGGGAACTAGATCTGGAACTAGATCACCATTTTATCCCTCTTCACACAGTGCACACATACTCCCTTTTTCAAATGTGGCAAGCAAATGACAGAGATTTCAGCTGCTGCCTATTTAAAAATAGGCTTTACTGTATTTCTGTTGTGTTATTTGGCAGCATGATGGAATTTTTTTCCTGCAGTTTGTCCTGAAGTCTTGAGTGTAGATTAGCATAGTAAAAAGCTTTCAACTTTCACTCCATAAATGAAGAAGAGGAGTAGCTCTGCTAGAATCAGTTACTGTAGTGAAAAGCTACATAGAAAAATGGAAGTCAAAATGTGCATATACACAAATTTCCATTTTGTTTCATTGTGAATGATAGCCAAAAGTAATCTGTTAGAAGTGGCCAAATATTGTTGAATAGCTGGCTTCTTCTGCTTTGGTTCATACACTGGAATCACAAGATTTAGTAAAATGTGCATGGCTTCCAGTTATGTCATTAAGAATTTTATCAAATCCTGGAAATGAGCTTGTAACTGTTCATTAGGAAAGTCTGCTATACTGTTCTCCAGGGACACTTGTACTGTTTGGGTTTTTTGGGGGGTTGTCACCCCTGGAATGTTCTGTCTTCTATTTTTCTTTGCAGTTTCATTGTCAAATGGAAAGTGTGGGGAGAACAGTTAAAGAAACTATTGTTCTAAGACTCAACTGGAAATTTTTGTTGAGTGTTTGTGAAACAACATTTTCAGCTCACGTTAGTCTACTGTCATTATTGGTTTTATAAATAATGAGGACTGTCCCCATCAAAAGTAAAAGTATATAAACATACAGTAAAAGTTCCATAACACCATGTATGTTGCATACAAACAATAAAATTACAGCCACTTTCTCCACTCAGATCTCAGCATAACTGAGCTCTCGAGCTTTGTTCCCATTGCCCAGTGCTGCCAGCACTGGGTACTCCTTCAGTTCTGTGGTGCCAAGCTTTCTGTTATGTCTATCACAATAAGGACACTTTCCTTCATAAACAGAAAACTATTTCTTGGATGCATGGGATATTTTTCAAAAATAATATTCAAAGCTGCTAAACTCTGAATAAATTTTGTAAATGTGTTTCTAAATATGAAAAATCATGAAAAGTTGAAGGAAAGAAAGAAAAAAATTTGGGTGATAAGAATGTGGGTTTACACCATGTCCCTGGTTAAAAGGTACAATTTAGTAAAATGCAGAAGCAAGTACTGAGGGAAGAGGACAAACTTAAAGACTCTGTTCATATCCTGAAATTTGAAGAATAACAGCACCAATCTCTACGTGATGTTTTTTTCCTTCCTGAATTTGATTCTTCTAGACTAGGTTTTTGTCATATCTTTTGTATTTGTTATTGAATATCTACATTCAAAGAGACAGAGACTAGAAATGCTTGTATACTGCTGTATGGATAAGTACTCTTTTCATTAAAGAAAATATCAAAAGTCTGCTTTTTAGCTTTTTCGCAGCTCTCCATATTTGACATTGTTACAATTAAGGGCAATTTTTTTTGTCTATATAGATATATAAATAACAGTAATAAATGTCTCTTTCCTAGGTGTGCCTTGCAATAGCTCATTATTCTCAGCCAACAGATCTTCAACTTCTCTTTGCATTTGAGTATGTTGGGGAAATGTATCATAATCCAGGTAAGGATGGAGGTACTTGGATTGTGCTCTTTTTCCTGTTTAGTAATATGTATTTTTAGTAAGACTTCTGTCCAGAAGCAGTGGCAAAAAGCATTTGAGGCTTTCTCCAAGGGTAACAAAATCGGCTTGTTCTGCACCCAGCCCCTTACGGTTATAAATCATTCATTGGGATAGACATTAATGACCAAAATCCAAAGAAATGTCTTTCCTGTCTGAAACAAAACCAAACTGTGCCAGCATGAATACTCCTATTCCTCAGTTCACGCTTCCATCCTCCTGTTGTATGTCTCTGTTGGTACTCTGGGTACCCAGTGAATGTCCCATCAGGCAGGCTTGCTCACCTGCCTTTCTTTTGGGAATAAGTTTCTCTTCTGGTGGTATTGCAGGAGGATTTGTGCAACTTGGGACTCCATACCTTCTTTCCTAGAGGCTTACTAGGCAGTTCTTACCACTCAAAACCTCCACCACCCCTGCTGAGTTGGAGCACACCCTCTCTGCTCAAGGCCAATCTCCAACTGAACCTTGTCAGTTAGGTAAGCCTGCAAAGATGCCTTTGGAATTGATTTCTAGCGTAATGCTGTGCGGTCACTGCTGAGTGTTCCCCAGCCGAGACACAGCTGAGAGCCAGCAGTTGTAGGGTGACAGGCCTCCCCAGAGCGTGCTGCTGCTGCAGAGCTGTGGTACTGAGAGCTGAACTCAGCAGCTGCCACTAGAAACCACTCATCTGCCTGTTACCAAACATGAACCTAGTGGAATTATGAGATCAGTCCTTCAAATTTGCAAAACAATGCATGGTTTTCATCCAGGTGCCTCTATGACTGCCCTGTGCATGCACAAGAATAAGTGTGCATGTGATTGTGTTGCACACATAATTACACATGGAATTTCTTACCTCATAAAGCTTGGGCAATTATTAAGGTCCATGTATTTACATGTTATAAAGTATTAGGGAGGAAGCCAATTTGCAGATAAAATTGCAATAAGATGTTAGGCTGTCACAAAGTTGCCTTTACTCTCTCTTTAAAATACCATTATGCTATGTGGAAAAATACCTAGTGGAAGAATTACGTCAGGTGGGTAAAATGTTCCTCTGGAGCAGCAGACCAGAATGGCAAAGGAGATTTGTTCTGCCATGCTGCAGTTCCTAAGAGAATTTGAAATTCTTTTGGGCTGCATTGGGGTGTTCTTGTTGCTGTGAACCCTGGTGTTTGTCTCATAGATATCTGGCTTTGCTCTTGCAATTCCAGTGCTGTTTAATGACTCTCTCTCCCTACTACTCCCAGAAAAGTAAAAGGTGAAATGCTGACTTTGTGCTTCCTGGGGAACAGAAAAAGCCTGCATTGCTCTGGTGTATGTGTACATTGTTCTTTTCCCATTGTTTTTTCCCATTTTTTTAATATAGTTATATATCCCGCCATTAAACAGAAAAATTGACTTTTTTTGTAATTATAGTATTTCTCTGTTTACCATCTCTGAAGAACTACTTCAGTCTGATTTTAGTCATGTTTTCTTCTGAAAATGCTAAGTAGTCAAAGTTCCAGTGCAAGAATGAAGTTGATAGATACAGAAAGCAGAAACCACACAGGTTATGGGATGTCAGCAGAGCTGTGACACTGTTCTGCTTCCTTTGGGCAGGCTCTTGCTGAGGCTCAGAGCTTTCATGGGGGAGGTAACAGGGCCGAATTTCAGATTATTCCACTTATATCTAAAAATGTACTTCAAGTGTCAAGAAACAAAATGTAATTTCTTTTTGACACAGCTGACTGTGTCCTTGGCGTCTAAAGAATGACCAGCAAAGGAGGTCCTTCTGTATAGCAACAGCCTCTGTAAGCTCCTGGTCCCTAAGCACAAAATGATAGGCCATCTTTTGGTGTGGATATAAATCTATATAGAAACCCCAATATTTTGGCATGGTCTTCCATTTCTTTCGTTTGCTGCTAATACAGCAGTCATTTAAAGTTGCTGAATTACATAAATTTTATTTTGCTTTCTTGACATGGTGGCTATTAATGGGTAGCCTATAAAGAGTTCATATTTTCGAAACATTGCAAACTTTGGCATATTGAAGAAAGAAAGAAAGCCTGTGACTGGAGATAACATTTGTTCCTGAGTATTAGTATGCCTTTTCTTCTATCAAGCAGCACAGCAGGCCAATTTTATGTTGTTTTTCTAATGAAATTGCAGAGAAAAAAAAACATTGACATCTTCATGTATCATCAAGCTGCCATTAAATCACCGGTTTCTTGTAATGCAACAGTAGGTAATATAGCTAATACTAGTCCTGATGCTAATGGCTTCTTTTTGTAGTTAGGAAGGTGAAGAGTTTGATTTTTATTTATTTTTTTTAATGGGCATTGATGACTTTCCTTTTCCTAGCAAAGAAGGTGAATGGCATAGACCCAGGAGGTGGTGGCGGTGGCATCAGCAGTGCCAGTGGTCAGCAGACTCCTCTGTTTGAAACTTACTCGGATTGGGACAGAGAAATCAAAAGGACAGGTGCATCCGAGTGGAGAGTGTGCTCAGTCAATGAAGGTTATATGATCTCCACTTGGTAAGTGTCTCTTGGGACACCTGCAGGAGGGAATTGGGCTGTCTTGACCTGTGTGCCCCACAGCCTCTGTTGCACCCAGTTGTGCACTGCACCTCTTAATTGTGCTACTGTCTGGAGAGGCCCCCAGATGAAAGATGCTGCAAGTCTTGTCCCTAAAGGAAATGTCATGGCCCTAAAGGAAATGTCATATTTTGGCACCCATTGCTTTGGTGCTTCTGTACTTCCATGTGGGACATGGAGTTTCTCGCCAGCATCCTCAGGGCTGTGCTGGTGCTGTGGCTGAGCCCTCACACAGGACAGTGGCAGCCACGCCCAGGGACTGCTCAGGGACAGCCTCACTGAGCTGGTGACACAGCCCTGCAGCAAGAGAGAGGATGGTAAAAAACACAGGGAGACGTAACCTTTTTTATCATGTTTTTTCCCACAAGCCTTCCAGAATATTTTGTGGTTCCGTCTTCCTTAGCAGATCAAGACCTGAAGCTGTACTCCTACTCCTTCATTGGGAGGCGAATGCCTGTAAGTGTCCTCTTTGTTCTGGTGCTGCTCCTGGTCATTGCACAGTATTCAGCTTGGGGCTGTGCATAGCATTAAGGAAGAAGTTTGTACAGAGTAGCTCTAACCTGCATGGTGTTGTTGTTTCTTTGTTTTCCCCATGTTAGTTATGGTCCTGGAATCACCCGAACGGGAGTGCCCTTGTGAGAATGGCCAACATTAAAGATGTGCTGCAGCAGCGAAGAATTGATCAAAGGTAAATGATTCATTGTGTCACTCTTCAGTCAGAGGGTTAGGATAACACCAGTGGTGACTGTGACACAGCAGTGTGTGGCAATGGAGGTGGCCCTGTGTGACACTGCAGTGTTGTAGTGCTGGCACTTTAGAGAGACTGTTCTCTGGATCTGGTTCTGGCACAATTTTTATTCAAGGCCATTCCAGTTTCAAATACTGAATACCTTTACAGGTTTTAAGGTATGTTTATTTTTTAGGGGGCTAGTCATTCAGATGACAGAATTTATTGATTAAAGGATCAGATTTACTATGATACAGCTTACATTGGTGGGGATTTTCTTACCTCCTTCAGCAAGGCAGTAAAACAACCCTTTCATCTGTGGCATTGGGAAATACAATTCAATAGACTTAGTATCATAATGCACATGGTATTTCTGTGAAATATTTGTCATGTGCTGTCCTTAATGAAAGACTGAAGGCATTTAAGTGCCTTGCATAGGTAGTTTACAAACTTAGTTGTTTTTGTTCTTTGGTTTAATTTGTAGTGTGACTTTTTGTAGTAGTGCAAACACCTGCACTGTGTGTTAGGCTGGAGCTCTGAGTTTTAGTTGAAACCCTGTCAGATTTCCTGACTTCATAAACTTTAAATATGTTCTCTTCATTTAACATAGGTAAGTCTTACTAAAAATGATGGAAAACTAAAAACTGAATAGAGTTATTTAACTGTCAGTCAGCATCAGATTTCGTTTCTCAAATGTGATGTTTTGATGATCCATTAAAACATTTCCATTTTTTATGTTCAGTAATTAGCAGACACCAAAAATGTTTGTCAGTACCTTTATGACAGGAGCAATGTATCTCCTGAATATGAACCAGTAAACTTTTTTTTTTAGAATGAGGTGCATATTTTATGTGGGTTTAATTGTTTGCAGTTAGACAGCGGCATGTTTCTTGAAAGGCTGTTTCTTTCCTCTCCAACAATAAACCTGCTGATTCTTCTCCTGCAGGATTTGTAATGCCATAACTCGAAGCCATCCCCTGAGAAGTGACGTTTACAAATCTGACCTGGACAAATGTCTCCCCAACATCCAGGAAATCCAGGCTGCACACAACAAACTCAAAGACCTCTGTGTCAATGGTATGCTGGGCTTTCCTTCTTTTCTGGGGGTTGTTTTCCTGACATGCAGTGAATTCCAAGCAGCCTGACTGACAGGGACTGTTACTGGCAGTTGTTCTGCAATGTAATTGCTGTCCCTGTTGCAGACCCTTTTGATGAAACTGAAGAGAAGTGGCTGTCCTCACTGGAAAGCACTCGCTGGTTAGACTACATTAGGTTGGTACCATTTATAAAATAATGTTCAATGGAATGTGCAAAAATGAGCAGTGCATCATTTGAAGGGTTCTTTGTTTTAATATATAAGTTAGGTATATATAGATAACCCAAATCTTTTTCTTGTAGAGTGTGAATTTCTGTTAACTGTTAAATCACTGTCTTTTCCTGTCTAGAGCCTTTCTGAAGCATTCTGCTGAGCTTGTCTATATGATGGAGTGTAAGCACGTTTCTGTAGTTCTACAAGGTAATACAACACAGAGCATGCTGTAATATTTGCATTACTGTGATAATGTAGATAAACAGATTTAGATAAAATCAACTGTAATCTTTGTACATAAACCCTACGGATTCTGAATATCTCAGGCATTTGGGGAGCTAGAAGGGAAAATAATTTTATTATGTATCTGTAGTATAGTCCTTAGCATCAAAGGAATATTTTGCTTTGAGTCTTTGTGCATTTTGTTCTGATAATGATGATAGAATCAAGACCTTAGTGTGAACCCTTGTACTGTGTTAATTGGGCTAACAGTCCCTGCATAAGCAATATCAGTTTAATTCAGAGGTTCTATAGACTAAAGTATTTCACTCAGTGCCCACTCCTTTTATCTGTGCAAACAGATATATCAGAGGAAAAGACACTGAAAAACTTGCTCATATCTGTAATTCTGTAATTTCTGTAGTTTTTACAAGACCTGTTCAGCTGGTACATCCCACTCTCCCCATGTAATGGCCTTCGAAAAATTGCTTCGGGGTAGAAAAATGTTGACAATTTCTAGCAGCATGAACACTCTCATCCTCAGCACATTTTGACTTAAGTACTAGGCAGCTGGATGGGTATTTTGTTCTTCATGAATGAGCTGCTGTGCTGGATACTGCAGGAACCCTTTCTATAGTATGAGTCTCAGTTAAAAAAAAAAGAAGTGTGATCTTCTTCTAGATTGGTTTGTTCAAAATTATGAGAACAATTAAAACAATTAAAAGTATATTTTAAAGGAAATTCTAAGAAAAACATGAGACCTGGTTGCATCTTTTTGCTCTTTGAAATCTAATTCTGTACGTGTGCATTTACCTTATATATTCTGTACTTTCTATATGTTATTCACAGAGGAAGAGGGACGGGACCTGAGCTGTCTTGCTGCTTCTCTCATCCAAGTCATGCTAGATCCCTATTTTCGAACAATTGTTGGATTTCAAAGCCTAATACAGAAGGAATGGGTCATGGCAGGATATCAATTCTTAGATAGGTGTAACCACTTGAAGAGATCTGACAAAGAGGTAAAAATGAATTGTATTTGCATGTGATCACAGTGTCTGCTTGATATCATCCCGAACATGTGTTTGTACAGAAATCTAAAAGTAAAAATATGTTTTAATACTTTCAAATCTCATTATAATAGTATCAGAGGAAGTAAGTATTTTTCCAAGGTAGAGATATTTTTTCTTTACCATCTGTAGCCATGTGAGAATCAGTGAAATACCAGGTGCAATCCAGTGGGTTTTTATGTTGCTTCAGTGCTACACATGGAAGGGTCTCACTGCCACGTTTCAAATTGAAACCAAAGGAGGTGAGGAGTGGGGTTGGAGGGGGTAGTTTTGCTGAGTGTTCTACCAATTCCTGTTTCCATCCCTGTGCTGTCATCACTCAGCAGTGCTTTCAGAGCAGGGAGCTGCTGGAGAAGCCCTGCAGCTGCATGAGCTGACATGGCTGCCAGGAGGTGGAAGGAGGGGAGCACAGGGCTCGGCTGCCAACTCTTGTTTGGCCTCTTCATGGCAAAGGAGGGGCTGCTATCTGCAGATGGAAGCATAGAGGACCCAGGTTGGGAACCTTTTTCAGGGACAGTGCCCAGAGTCACAGAGCAGGAACATCCCCAGAGCGTGGAACCCACAGATAAACCAAGGGCACTGAGCACCAAGCAGAGAAAATGCATGAAGGGATAGAGAAATGAGATGCCAAGAGGGAAATAATGAAAAGCAGCTATTTTAGCCCTAGGAAAGGATATACTGAAAAGTAAAAATGGGAAGGAGAAAATATTTCTAAAGCTTTACATAAATGATGGTTTATACTTTTGCAATTCATGGGCTGCTGTGGAAAAGAGCTAGAAAATGTGGTGAGAAATTGACATGGCTGAATCATAAGCTCTCCAGTCATTTCAAACAAGGAAGAAAATAAGCTGTAAAAACAAGGCCAGGTGGCAAGGAAGGCTAATACAAGCACTACTTTGGAAATTAAGAGGGACATATAGATGGCAGAAAGGATTTTTGCAGCTGCACAAGTGTGAGGGGAGCCCAGGAAAGAAGTTTTTACACAGAAGGGAAAGCTGTGCAAAGGTAGTGCTGAGAAAGAAGTGGCTAAACAGGAATACGAAGTGTAACAATTGCATGCATAGAATAATGAAAAATGCAAGACTCCAAATAGTTTAACCTATGGTTGAGTAATATACCAGTGGTACAGACAAATACCATAACTGCAAAGAAATGGGTATGATTTGGGAAAAGCTTATGTTAAATCTGATCATTTCTTGTTGCTTTTCCCAGTCTCCTTTGTTCTTGATGTTCCTTGACTGCGTTTGGCAGCTGCTGGAGCAATACCCAGCAGCCTTTGAGTTCTCTGAAGTGTACCTGACCATCCTGTACGACAGCGCCCGCATCTCCTTGTTCGGCACCTTCCTCTTCAACTGCCCTCACCAGCGAGTCAAGGAAAGCACTGTGAGTAGGAGGGGCTGCACCTGCTTGTCCAGCAGGAGACTGCAGCCTGCCCCCCTGGAAATAACAGCATCCCAGTTCAATCCCTCCTGTGTGTCCTTCCAATTGTCACACTCAGTTTGGGGCAAAACACTCAGGTCCCCAGGTGAATACAGTCATAATGACCTTCAGGTGATCTGTGCAGAGGCAGTGACTGACTATTCAAGAGGAAAGTCTATTGAATTTCTTTGTTGTTTTTCTCCTAGGAAAACATTGCTACTCTGCATTGTTATTTGTACTCCTCTAGGAAGCAAATCTCTGTCTGGAACTCAGAAAGTAGAATGACAGGCAATAAATAGAATTTCACGCTTCAGGCAAACTTTGAAATCTCTTGACATAATTGTTTAAATAGTTGAAAAAGTTGGAGATGCTGCATAAAGTTCCAATAGTAATGCACAATGGAGGCATTTAGAAAACTGAACACCTACATTTGTTTTTGAAAACGAGCTTATCAGAACTGTGTGTAGAAAACATTTGATGGCTGATAAAAGTGAAATTTACTTATTTCATTAAATAGTTTCCTTTTAAAGTTATAGGTAGCAACCTTACAAAGAAGCATTGAGGGACTACTGGTGAATTCTCAAAATGCCAGTTCAGGGGTTAAGAGTAAGCCAACGAACAATTTAATAGAATTGAAAAGTAACTACACAAATGCAGAGGAACTCTTTTCTTCAGCTGTCTTGCTGCTCTGTTGTGCTACCCTGCTCCTCTTTGCCCAGTAGTTACATGCTGATTTTAAGATTCATGAAGAAGCCAGTTGTCTTTGATTTTAATCTACCTAAATGTTAACTTCTCGCAGGAATTTGCTATAAGCAAAAATATTCAGCTGGGTGATGAGAAAGGCCTCAAGTTTCCATGTGTTTGGGACTGGTCCCTTCAGTTCACGAGCCGGGACCGGCTGCTGTTCCACAACCCGCTGTACATCGGGAAGAGCACGCCCAGCATGCACAACGGGGCCCTCCGGACCTTCAAGCGCTCCAAGGTACCTGGGGGGCTCTGAGGGGCTGTGCCTGTGGCTGAGGCTGTGCTCACACTCAGGGGTCGTGCTGGGCAGGCTGCAGGTGCCCCTGGATTAGCAGTAGGAGCCTTCATTGTCTTGGCTTCCCAGCCTAAAGAAATTATTTTCTGTAGAAGTAGCAATGTAAATTGTTGAGCCTTGTCTTGTGTTTTAGGACATTTTCTGATGTGGTTGAGTCACTGCCAATATTTGCATTTCACCTTTGGAAAAGTGATGACAGGCCACTTTCCCCCCCCCAGGGTTGTCAGTATTTTCAGGAAATACTGATTGTAAGTCAATCATTGTTGTTGCTACAAAGAAATAGATGTATTTCTTTTTAAAGGCCACAGCAGTTTGCCCTGTGAGCCCTGCAGTAGTGACTCAAGCTCAGAACTATTTAAAGGTCACAGCGTTTCTCTGGATGATGCACCCTGGCAGTTCAGGGAAATTTATTATTTCAATGAACGTAGAACTGGAAAATTACCAGTATTTACTTTCTGCAGAAAAACTACAGCTCCACATTGCGAGGTGCCCCCCCTGCACTAAAAAACGGAATCATCGGTGAGCAGGAGTTCCTTCCAAGAAGAAACTCTCTGATACTAAAACTGAAGCCGGAGTTTTTCCAGCCAGCAGAGGGGCAGAGCCACAGTATGGAGCAGTACTTCAGAGACTGGTTTGCAAAGCCCGTTGATTTGCATGGCGTCATTCTGCCCCATCTCTCTGGAACACAAATAAAACTGTGGAAACTCTGCTACTTCCGCTGGGTTCCCGAGGCCCAGATCAACCACGGGGGCTCCATCACCGCTTTCCACAGAGTTTCTCTGCTGGCGGACGAGGTGGACATGTTAAACCGCAGCCTGCGGCAGTACAAGAGCAACTCCTCCTTGCAAGGCCACTGCTCAGAACTGGATCAAAGCAGGATGTACTTCAGAGCAAATGGTTTAAATGACACCTCAGGTGCCCCAGACTTTCTCTCCTCCTCATTCCCATTTTCTCCTGTAGGGAACCTGTGCAGACGGAGCATTTTGGGAACACCTTTAAGCAAATTTTTAAGTGGTGCCAAAATCTGGTTATCCACCGAGACGCTTGCAAATGAAGACTGAGGTGATGTGGAGGTTTAAAGGTTTGGGAGAATACAGCATATAATTTTGTCTTTTCTAACTTAACACTGCTAAATGCGGCATTGAAAGCTGTAATAATTTTTATATATAAACATTACGTAAGATTTGCACAAATATTTAAAAGCAAGGCAAGTCATGCTTCAAATCGCACAATTTTGTCTTCAGTAGTTCTCATCTGCTGGGGCTTCTGCTCCCCAATTCCTCCTGTTCTTGAGGGTTTGGCTCATTACAAGTGATAGAGCATTTTATTAGCTAATTGAAAGGCCTGGTGTGGTCGTTAGTGAGGGTTCTGCTTGAAATACCTTTGTTTTCCCAGAGTGACTGAAGTGACCCTTTGATAAAACAGCTTGGAAAAGCCAAAGTAGTGCAATGGAGGTGAACTGACAGCTGAAATCTGGGAATGTACTATTTTATCAGACTGCCTCTTCAGGAGTAATACTTACTTGCAGAGATACAAACATACTAATGTTCCATGACTGATCACCCTACATTGTGCTAATGCAGTGTATCCATGGAAGGGGTTGTTCCCTTTTCTTTCTCTCCCCCAAATGTGTTCATTAACAATTAGTCAGATTTGTGCTCTTTGTAATGAGCTTGACTTTAGACTATAGAAATCCACATCAGGACAATGCACTGTTAACCTTAAAACATTTACTGTAGATATGGTATTGTAGCAGCTTTAGAAGTGCCTTTAATTGGGAGGAAACAGTAGCAGGATTACTCTAATGCAGCTGACATGCCCCCAGCTTTTCAAAACAGATTGTTGTGGCAAGTTTTTGTTCCATCACCTGCTTTCCCCTCTCCATTTCTGGAAACAACAGGCATCCAGAAGAAACAGCAGGTGTTCCCTCTTTAAGGTTAACCTTGTTTTTAAGTCCCACAAGATCCTCACCTTTTTATAAGAGCATCTCAACTACTCAGCTACTACTACTAGCATTATATCCCTGCACAGATCTCAATCCCTACCATCCCTCTCCTCATTTTTTTATAGGATGAAGTAGCTTTCAACAGAACTCATACCTGAGCCCTGCTGGGTTCCAGAAAGGAGCACTGGCTCCTCGTTGCCACTTCCACAAGAGGTGCAAGTGCTGCAGTCACTGGTAGGCAGGTGTTGCAAGAAGAGCAGTGAGTGGTGCCTTCTTTTTGCAGACTGCACATCCATAGAGACAGTGCAATGAACAAGAACTGCCCGAGGGAATTACATCCAACAGCCTCCTTCTGCTTAATGCAGCAGCCTCCTTGTTGTCCTGAAACCTTTATAAATGATGCCTCTCCCTGGATGCTGTGCCACAAAAGGACTCACAGGGAGAAAGGCAGGAGTGTGAAGAATTCCAGGAGGTTGGAGAAATAGTGATGTGTCATTCTCACAGGTCAAGGCTCCTGTTAGCTGCCTTCTCTGAACAGTAAGGCTGTATTTTGTATTAAATTATTTCTGTATAAACACCAATGCTGTTGAACTGACACTGAGCCTCTATCCAGGTTTTGCCTCACCAGTTTAAGGCACCAAAGGCCTTATACGATGGACACAGAGCTGTTCTCAGTTCTCTCAGTGGGGAAAAAGACAGCTGCAGGATGGAAATATGCAGTGTATTCAAGTTTAAAAAAAGGGGACGGGATAGGATTTGGAGATCTTTGTTTGTAAACCCAAACTGATCTTCAGCACAGCCTAAATCACAAAGTGGGGTTTGGCTGTTCTCTGACCTCCAAGGCTGTGCCATGCTTGCACTGCTGGTGCTGGAGAGGGAAGCAAGGCAGGGCCAATGCAAAGGTGAACAATGTCAGGGGAGGGGGCTTCCTTTTTTACCTTACCAAACTTCCAAACCCAGTTCCTATGCAAAGAAGCAGTTGTGTGTGTGCTGTGCAGGCACAGGCTGTTGTGACACAATGCCAGGTGCTTCTAGGCAACTGTTTGTGAGGAAAAAACGTGTATTCACCTCAATTGCCTAATTATGCTGCAAGATGAGCTGAGCATGTTAAATGGTCCACAAATCAGTTGTGTTTCTTTCCAAGCTTGCTGGAGCACTCATCTCACTTGTTCATTATTCAAACGTTTGTATTAGTTTGCTTTTACCATTCCTCTTTTCCCATTAGCTTACTGCTTTCCCTGGCCTGATACTTGACATAAAGACCTCAACCTGTGTGCTTAGTGTCTTTTGGTACCAATTTTTTTTTCTTTTAAAATTACAGTTAAAACTATAAGGTCTTTTTTTTTCCTTTCCTTAAAAGTATAACTTCTTTGGTTTAAAGGTACCAAAATGTGTAAATAAATTACTCCACAAAAGCAGCTGGTGGAAATAAAAAATGTTTAGGCTAGTACCCTTTGGGGGAAAAATGCGTACTATATTTAAACAGAGTTGTCTTTTATAAGGAGATTTCAGACATTTTTACATTTCAGTTCTAAGATGTGTACAGATGCTGCAGAGGGTCTTTGTATTTTATATATATAGCATGGGAGAGGGTTAAAAATAATATGCCTTTATAATAAACAAAACCTGTTGAAATATCTATTTGCCAAACAGACTTAAAAAGCAATTTTATACCATTCCAAAAAGGGAGTTAGGGAAGCAGAGGCTGAGAGGGGGCACCTCCTGCAGAGAGTAAGGGAAGGGATCCACCTTTACCTAGACTTGAGGACAAGGTTCTGCTTCTCTTATGTCTCATGGCCTTGCTGAGGAGTCTAAGCTGCTGCTGTGTCTGTGGGAGTGACTGTGTGCCTGTGGATGCTGCTGCTTCCTCAGAGTTAAACAGCTCAATACTTCCCGATTCACTTTGGAAAGACAGGTACCAGGTGTTGATTTTAAAATGGTCTCCACTCTGCAGAGTTGCCTTATCAAGTCAGTAGGGACTGTTCTGAATATCTTTAATTTAAACCTTCAAAAGCAATTTTGGAGTGTGAGTATGTATCTTACTTCTGTGTACAGAATACTGACATGCAAGTGTGTATATATATGTCCCTGTATATATATGTACACGTATTTTCAAATTTTCATTTCTGTTCACCATTTAAAGCAAGATAGTGTTAAATGCCATTTTTGTGTTGCAAGAGTAAAAAAGCTACCAAGCAGCTCATCCTTTTGTATTTGTAGAAAATGTGCATTACTGCAGCTGTTCCTGGCTGAGTCATGACTTTGTACCACACAGGGAGAGCTCCACAGCTGCTGAGCCCCAGTGCAGCAACTGAGCTCAGTGCAGGGCAGGAGTGTGGTGGCACCTCAGCCTCCAGGCACTGCCCTGTGTCACACATCTCCTGCCTCCAGAAGTGCACTGAGAACTGTGTTTGTGTGTCTGCCCAGGCCTGCACGTGTGCTTCATGTGCACCTGCCTGCAATACTACTCTGATCAATTAACTGCCTTGTGTTTTAATGAAAATGTAGCAAGCTGGGCAAACCTTTTGGCTTATTCTCAGATGGAAAGATATTAAAACCAAAAAATTCTAACATGTATTTAAGCAAAGGACGAAATCTTAAATTTGCCTCTAACCAAGAGACATAAATCTGTACCTCAAATTGCTCTAGGCAGTAGGTTTCTAATGCTGTTGCTGTGATGGTTTAGAGTTCACCATTTCAACTGAAACTAAAACCTTTGTGCCTGATAATGATTTACTGAGTAAAGTAGCAGTGGCAGGAAGTTATAAAATCCTGATGCTGAGTTGTGAATGTGAAGTAAATTAGAGTCAATAAAAGTTTGTACCTTTCCACAGTGAACTTCAGGTGGTTTTCTTTCCTTTCCTCTAACAAAAAAAAATGTGTGTGTGTTTTTTTCCAAGAATAGCATGGATGCTGTGCTATAGAAAGATGATTAATAAAAATGATGTGCAAATTATCTTATTTCTTGCTATATTCTATTACAGTGTCTGCAGTTTGCATGGTGATCAGAATTTCTGATAGCAGGGAGCTTAGTATGAGAATGAAGACTCCAGAGAAAAGATGTTGGCTGTGTGTTAAAATTAAGACAAACCCATGAGATTTTGGTGTCTTAAAAGGGAATTCATCTTTTTAGTTCCAATTGACTGACATCCTTCTGAATGAGAAAGCACATCAGTTTATGTGGGGCAGAACTGACTATACTGAGTGTGGTCATATTGGCACTGACCACCTCCTGTCTACTACCAGAAGCACTTCCCTTTATACAGGTAATATAGATACAACAGAGGGCTGTTAAATAAATTATCCTTTCATACCCAGCAGCACATTAGAACAGCATTAATGCTTTATGCCCTACTCTCTGCCATCCATGAACACTGTTTATTTACAAGTGCAAAATTCAAATACATAATGGTAGGTGGGGACAGGCGGAGAACCACACTGAACCTGACACTCCTGGCAAGGGGCTGAACTCACCTTGCAAGGAGACGTGCCCAATATAATGAATTTAGCCCATGAGGGCACCATGCAAATGAGTGGGACCTGATTGCCCAGTTTCTGTATTCTAGAGATGTTCTCAGGGTGTACCAGTCTGAAGGCAGCTCTTCCTCCTTGCTGGGCAAACCCCAGACTACCTCAGAGAATGTTAGGAATTGTGGAGAGAAGGGAAGGGCTCTGCTCCTCTGAACACAAAGTGACATGCAGTAAATCATACAGATGGTTTTCTCAAATTACATTTTAGAATGTTTTGTGCTAAAAAGGACTACGGTAATGTTCCAAGAAACCAGAATTTTAGAAGAAACTATTTTTAATAAGCAGCAGCAGCCATTGGTGTGTGCTACCCATTCCTTTAAGAACACCCGAGTTCCCCACATGATCCAGCCTCTGTCAGCTGAGGCGTTTGCTCTTGCCTCCAATGTCCTGCACGTGACAAACCTCCACTGCAGCCCCCAGCTTGTGCAGCTCACTCAGCCACAGCATCTGCTTGGGAGACAGGCGGTCGTTGGGGCCCTTCACCTCCACCAGCTACAAGGAAAGGGGGATGGTTAGAAGTGTGTCCCTGGAGGAACTGAAGGATCATTGGCTCCCACACAAGAAGTATTTTTTTACAGCTGTTATTTGCAACAAAAATAATAGAGATATTAGCACAATGGATGATCCAGTGAGTGCTGAATTATTACCCCATATTTCAAAATTCAACTGTAAGAGAATGAAATTTTATATAGTAAATATCCACCAAAACACAGACAGAAGCCCTGGTGAATGAAGATCTCTCATACTGCAAAATTGGTTGGCTGCACCCTCACCTGTTCCAGCTGATACTGACAGCAACTTATTCAGGTTTTCTAGAGAACTAATTTCTGCTATTCAGCTGTGTACCATAAACACATAACAAGTTGCTCCAATAGATGAGATGTCCAATAGTCTTCTAGTAGCTATTCCCCTACAATGCAAGGCACCATCCATGACTGTTTACTCAGTTTCTGTAGCAGACACCGACACGGTTGTTGTAGACTCAAATAGTTCAGATTTTGTCTAAGTGGTGCCAGTAGAACTCCTTGCTAACAACAGTGAATGTATGGCTGATAGTAACGGGTGCTTTAGATAACGATTAATCAAAGACCTTTTCTACACCAACCATAGCCAGTATTGATCGTTGCTGCTCCCTACGCCTATTAAGGCTCCAGCACAGCTGCTGGAGGAGCAGATAATCACTCACTGCTCCGTGGGGGCAGGGCAGCCGAGCTGCAGGTCTGACTCCACCACCAGAAATGACCATTTGTATGGGCTGACAAGTGCAAGGTTTTACACGGGGGAAGGCCACTGAGCACTGAGCATTCCCGTGCTCCCCACACACCTTGAAGTGCCGGCTGTGGGAGCGCCACACGAGCAGGTCGGGCAGCCCACCCCGGCAGTGCCGCAGGTCCCTGGAAAGCCGCCGGAAGACACCACTCAGGAACGGCCCTCCAAGGCAAGAGACCAGGCTCTGCAAGAGAAGACTTGGTACTTGGTTTGGGTTGGTTTTAATTTCCTGCCGAACCATTTCCCAACCCTCACAAGAATACTGTATTCTTGGATGGCCCACCTCAGCTCTTTGTTTAGCCTCCTGTAGCAAGAAAAATAAGAGGATGCTTTTTACATCGATTTCCCTGCTGTGTTCTCAGCAACTGTTGCAGGAAAAGTCACCATATGAGAACACTGTAACACGGTCTGTGCAGGGACTTCAGTGCAACAATCCCTAATTCCAATTCCTCCCTCCCACCACTCTCCATCTGCCATGGCTCAGTGCCTCAATACATCCTCTAAGCACACTAGGGCCATGTGTAATTGAATGTCAAGCCTAATTGGAGTGCCCATGCTGGGCAACAATGACTTTACCTGGACTTGCTGGAGGGAAGTAAAACGTCCCCAGTTAACCAGGGCTGCTGCTTTTCCCTCCTGAGTGGTCCAGACATCAGCAACCAACTCTGCCAGCGTCTCTGAGGAAGCTGTGTGAAGCTGCTGGAGTCTGGCCTCGATGACAGCCCTCCTGTTCTCATAGAAGCTGTCAGTGTATAAATCCAGGGGGAATGTCTGGATTAAAAGATAAATACAGCTCTCAGAAACTGCCACCACAGCAACTGTTCCCAGAATGACAATGTCCTACTTCATATTTTTCTTAACTACAAAGTCAATCAAATATTGAGTGGATTTATCTTGAACATGTCCACCAGATAAATATTTATTAAATGGGGAAAAATTTGCATATGTTTTAACACCCAGTGCCAGTGCAACAAACACTGGCCACATCTCGGCCTCTGTTCTGTTGCTTTGAGCTCTAGACAGAGGTTTCCTTTAATAGACAAAGAATTCTATGCATTCCCAGCGCTCTGAGCAGTAACGTTCCAGGCGGGATCTGGAAGGATCAGGACTGCAAAGGCACAGTGAGCAGTTGGAGGAGGAAGAACAAAGCCGCGATGAAGCCGGTGCGGATCCTCCAGCGCCCACAGGAAGAGCCCCGGGACAGCGCTGAACACTCAGGGTGTAAAAAGCCCCTGCAGCAATTCAGCTTTGACGCTGCTGAACAGGGAGGGCCCGAGGGCCACCAGCTTTTCAAAAGCAAATGCAGAGTGCTTAGGAAACAGCTTTACACAAACGGCTGCCACACATAATCCCACAAAATACAGCCTAGGAATGACGGAGAGAATCAGGTGTGAGCTGTCAGCTCATCATAGTTTTGCTCTGCATTAATAAGGACAAGAAGAGGAGCTATTTGTATGAATTCCATTTCAGTTTTGTATGGCCTTTGGAGTTACAGCTGTCCCCTTCCTGTCCTACTTGAGAACCTGTTGCTTTCCAGCTCAGCCACCAGGACTTCTGCTTCAAATGGTGAAGAAAAATAAAGTCACAAGTTCACCTGGAATCATTGACCATAGGGTGTTAAAGGGAGCTGTTGGAGAGAGCTGTGTAATGTTCTTTGCTTGCTTCTTTCTTTGTCAATAAGGAGGGATGATCCCAAAGAAATGGTGGGGGTGTTAACAAACCTAAGTTTAAACGTAAGGCTATTGAAAAGCAACAGTTGTTTTTTTGGTTTTTTTTCCTCCAATGGCATGTGCCATCTTCCAACAAGAGGAACTAGGCTGGGGCATAGCAGTGTTTATCCACTGCCTGTCAAGGACATCCTGCCCAGTGAGCTCAGCTATAGGACACAAGCATTTAACCAGACCAATCCCACCCTCTCTGACTGTGAATCCAGTCTGACACAGCAAATAGTTACTGAAGAGGCCCTTGGCAATAAACCAGATATAACAGATAATAAAATGAAGGAAACATCAAGATCTGTCTGGAAAATCCTTCAGAATAAAATGTTAATCTAATCCCAAATAAGATTTTAACACGGTTACCGAGTCTACAGCAATGGGAAAATAAATTAACTAAAGAAAGCCTTTCAAAATTACCTGATAGGAATTTCTGAACACATCAGGTATATCATCCATGAAAATTATATCCCACATTAGAATGCCATACAGTGTAATAAACGTTGAGCCTTCTCCATGAATACCTAAAGGGCAGAGTTCAATAAAAATGGAAACATTAACTTCTACAGCAATGTCACATGAAGAGGTGCTGAACCACCACAACCCAAAGCAGAAATATGCCATGTTCAGGTTCATGGCCAGCTGGTGTCAGCACACATTCCCACTGCAGCTGCAAATGCAGCTCATTCTGCCCCACTGCCCAAGCCTGCTGCTCCCAGGCCAGGGCCTTCAGCTCCAGCACAGTTTCCATCCCTGCCTGGTCCCCACAAAGCTTACTGGGCTAACTCTGACAATTTTTCAATACACAACTTTTTAACATTAAAAAAGATATAATATAAATGATAATAATAATAAATAATATATTCAAAACATGATATATGTTTATAGTATATAATTAGACTTTATTATTCTATATACCTTATTATTCTATATACCTGAAGTATTATTCTATATACCTGTTCTATTTTATTGTAAATATTATATATTATGCCTTTTATATGTATACATGTTTATATATGTAAATTCATATGTGTTCATGCATGTATACATGTGCTCCTACACATTTATATGTTGTTTATGCACACATATGAACATGTGAAAACAACATATCAAGGACACCAAGGAGGACTTCTTCAAATACCTCAGCACCAAAAGGAAAACTCAGGCTAATGTGGGCCTCTGACCCAGGAGACCTGGGGAAAGGAATGTTGGAAAACCTTCCCTTGGTTCAGGAGGACTGGCTTAGAGAACACCAAGGCAAACTTGACATCCAGGAGTCCATGGGCCCTGAGGGATGCACCCAGAGGTGCTGAGAGTGGGCAGACACCACGGTGAGGCCACTCACCATCATCTTCGGAAGGTGGTGGCCATCAGGAGAAAGCAAACGTCATCCATTGCACAAAAAGGGAAAGGAGGACCCAGAGAAGTCCTGGCCAGTCAGCCTCACCTCAATCCCTGAGGGATTGAGAGCCCCCCAAGAGGGGCCATCTCTGGGGGCCATCTCTGTCCACACAGATGACAAGAAGGTGATCATGAGTGGTCAGCATGGATTCACTACAGCTAAATAATGCCTGATGAACCTGACTGCATTCTACAATGAAGTGCTGTGCACTGGAACAGACTGCCAGAGACGCTGTGGCATCTCCCTCACTGGAGCTATTCCAGAACAATCCTGTGCCACGTGCTCCAGAATGACTCTGCTTCAGCAGGGAGGTTGGACCAGATGACCACACTGTGAGCCCTCCCAACCCTAACCATTCAGTGGTTCTGGATTCTGTGAACATTTCTATACATATGTATGAACATATGGAGACATGTATGTATGACTATACATATATGCATGTGTATATGTCTGCAAACACAAGGAAACACTTTTTCACTGTGAAGGGGATGAAGCACTGGCACAGGCTGCCCAGAGAAGCTGTGGACTCACCCTCCTTGGGGATACTCTAAAGCAGGACACGGTCTGGGAGAGTTGGCTCTTGAGCTGAGAGTTGGACAAGGTGACCCCCAGAGCTCCCTGTCAACCTCAGCCACTCTGTGATGTGCGTTTGTTACTAGTCTGTTAGTACAATATATTATCTATAGTAGTATATATAATGCTGCATGCCACACATACAGATCCCAGAATATGTATGTTATTATATACCATATAATATAGTGTATTTGCATTATACATGCATGATACCTCACACATATGAGAGAGAGCATCTGTGTGTTGGGGTGTGTGCATGGAGCTGGTATGGGCATTCTGGATCTTCACTAAATCACACATGGCCACTGTGTGCTCAAAATTGTACTGAGCCAAGAAGACCAATGGTGAGAGGGTGGGAGTGAGGAACTGAGTGGGGATTTCAGCACAATTCTCCCAAATTCTAAATGTTGTTCCCTTCCTATTTGTGAATCAGTGGAGGTTTACATTTCCTTAGTGACACTCCCTTAAATGACAATGCTAACATTTTACTCTGAATTGTTTTACCCTTAGCTGTTCAATGGTAAGGAAGGCAAAGTAACTGACTTTCTGTGTAGATGAAGAAAAAACACTGGGGTTTTTCCAAATACATTTCAAAACCACTTTTGGTAAATGAAGGCAGCAAATCATTAAAGTAGATCAGGTTGAAAATACATGTTAGAGCACTGTGTTAAGGAAGTGATGTATTAGAGGTGTTTGAGAAGGAAACAGAATCAGCCTAAAATCTGGTCTAATGAAATCAGCTAAAACTGGTCTATTAACTAAACTGATCAGTAAATAGTTTCTTTACTTATTCCCACAGTTATTTTACTGCAAAATATCCCCAAACCAACAGTATTGTTACCCTGATCGAAGCCATTCCTCCTGTAATGAGTTAATGCCAGCTCCTCAACTGAGCACATGACTGTAGATACACTGCAGTCTTCACCTCCTTCTCCATCACCAATATCCTCCATGAGAAACACAGATTTTCCCATTCCCATCTGAGGACACATCTTTCCACTGATTGTAACCTGAACATATTAAAACATTTGGTTACTTTCCAGCATCATTTTTAGCCCAAAATCTTCTTTTCAGTTTTCTTAAAATCAGAACTAGATTGGTTTCCAAAACCAATTTTATTCAGTTGATTTAGTTTCCAGAAATTTTATTCAGTTGATTTAGTTTCCAAAAATCAACTGAATAAAATTTACCCTGTCATTCCTGTGAAATCATCCTCTTTAGCTTTTACAAACAGGCACATTTTTAAGGAAACAAATGTCTAGCAAAAAATCTGGGCAGATGGGAATGTAGCCTTTCTATGGCAGGACCAGGAGCAAAACCACAGAAAACTGAGGAGACAGACTCTGGGCTGAGACAAAGGGCTGCAGGGAGACATGTGGTGAGGAGGCTGAGAGAGGAAGTGAGGCTCTGCTCGGATTTTGCTCAGACAAAATTGTCTTTACAATGATATGGAAAAGACAGATTTCTTAAAGATCCATTCTGATATGATGTAAGTGCCCCACACTGAATATTTGCATAATGCATAACTTCCAAAGGTTCCTAAAAGAACAGTGGCATTTTTTTTTAGCCATTAATCTAGTGCTGACAACATCCTAAGGTTACTAATACTCTTTCTAGCACACAGAATGTTTGGCCTGCAGCCACCAGAGGCAATGCACTGATCTGATCAGACTCTTCAGCCAGAAAGGCTCTGAGGGCATTACGGATAAATTAGTGGAGTTTATGGCTGATCACATCCATAACAAATATAAAGCAATACAAATTAGATCAGTGTACAGCTGACTAACTCCAGATAAGAAGCTGACCAATGTAGAAGTATTTGATTACGAGAGGCTTTTGTTTTAGAAACACATTTGTATTCCTTTTCCTGCACCACGTCAGTCAGAGGCTGGTCCACAGCATGCAACAAGTCTCCCAGATTACTTTTCCTTGTCTGAAGTAAAAAGAGCTCACAAGTTGCTGCTCCCTTGCTTACGTGAGTGACATCTTGCACGGTGAGGACGGGCAGGTCCTGCAGCAGGCCCTGGAACTGCTTGCAGCTGGGGGAGTCCCTGATGCGCAGGGCGCGCTGGCACAGGGACAGGCGGTGCCCGGTGCGCACGGCCGGGTCTGCCAGCCCCCTCCGGATGCAGCCAATGGCCTGGCAAACAGAGTGGGACAAACAACAATGGACTGAGACCTCTGCACCCCTCTGTTCAAGAGCAGTTCATTTAAGCACAAACATGTGAGTGTAAGATCGAGTGTACAGGACAGGGCCACCTTGCTAACTGATGTGCTGAAGTTCTAACCAATGAGTAACATTTTGCACAAGGAGGCTTCTGGATTCAAATTTATACTAGTACAGTAAAAGAAAATTACCCTCAATTTCTACTGATCGGCATAAGATTAAGGAAGTGGATTCATTTTCTTAGTTGAAACTGGTTGTCTGACCTTAGGACTCCTAGCAAAATCTGCATTTTTAGGAGACTCTACTCCACTGTTCTTTCAGTAAGAAATACTTCTAAAAAATGTTTTCAGACAATGCCTGCAGTGTTTCCAGCTTTCCAGCAGCAGCTTTGAAAATACCTTCTTAGTGTTTTTCAAGTGCTGATGTAAATTCAGAGCCAGCCGATCCCACCATCTCCCTCTGCTGTCAGCACAATACACATCCTGGGCCAGGAGACTCTGCAGCTGCTGCACCGCTTCCTGTAGCAATGGGATTGTACCTTTATTAACTGGGTTACAAAACCAAGTTCAAGTTAGCCTGTCGCTTTCCCTTCTAATTAATAAATAGTACAGAAACTTTGCCTCTGGACAATCCAAACCTACTTTTTACTTCACTACCCAATATATCCATTTCAGATCCATATGTGTATCTTAAAAACTATAGAATAGAGATATTTTTATGTAAATTTAAAGGCTGGCTGTCAAAAATACAGCATTTTTATCCTTTCTGTATCCTTTACTGTATATGAAAAATATCTTAAGTATTATTTGCTGCTTTGTTGCAGAGGTGAAGTCTTTTTCAAAAAAATCTGTTTTACTTTAACATTTAAATCAGAGGCCTTTGGAGATGTTAATTCCCTAAGGAAGAGGCAGGGATTTCTAGAAGACTTCTCTTTCAAGATTTCTCTTATTTAAAAGCAATAGCCGAATCTAGTGAAACACAGGTATCTTTAAATAATGAAACAAGCATATCTCAGCGACAGTTTTATGGTTTACTACATATGGCAAATCTTCAAAGCATAAGCAGAAATCAAAACAATTTAAAACTTTCTAAAGCAGCACAAAAAAGGGCACTTTCCCTTAAAAGTAACTTGTTACTACATTACCACCATTTTCCAGCCACATCAGAAATGTAAATTGATGTACAATTATTAAGCACATATTTCTATTCACCTCACCACTTTACCTTATACTTGTGAAGTCTCTGCAGAATTTCAACTCCTTGAGAAAGGATTCTTGTGTACACCCAGCCAACCGTGAAACATCGCAGGTAATCAGGTAAAATTCTGTGATAGCTGAAAAAGAAGAGCAGTTCAGATCAATTTTAATATGTCAGTTTTACTAAGAATACTTATACCTACAGCATTTACCAAACTAAATGCCTTATATATCCAAATTGATCTGAAATTAGTATCCCAGCTGCAAAGCCAAGAACCCAAAGGTAAAGCAACAGTTTGGCTTAGGGAGCAGGTGCAAGCTGCACTTGCACAGCATATTTTAGTTTCAACACCAGTAGAATTATCAGTTAATCAGTTTTAAAACAGATGCAAAACAGTAACTCACTACATCATATTTTGTTACCAACTCATTCTCAGAAGTCAGCAGTTCCACTTCAGAAACAGAGCTGAACAAAAGAAAAAGTCTCGAACAGGAATTTCCTGCCATAAAAGAATACTAACACTTTTTCAGTAGGCACCTCTGTATTTTCCTGAGCAACATCCACTTGGAAATCTAAAGACGTGAATAATCCAGCATGTTTTCCCATAACATTTGCAACATCTTTTGTTCACAGTCAATTTTAATTTCTCCTTATTGCCATTTGTTTAAAAGCCATTAAAAAAAAAAAAAACAAACCATGACAAGGGAAAAATTAGGTTCTTGTTCTCCTGCACTGGCACATAGAACAGAACTGTTTTAGTGCTATATCCATGCCTACCAGCTCTTTCCCCAGATTTTATAAAAAAAGTCTTTTCATATTGTAACTTAAAGGCTACAAACAATCAGGAAGTTCCAAGCTTTCAAGAGCATTAAAGTCTCTTGCTTTATCAGGTTTAAATGACATCCCTAGTTGATAAGCCTCTCTCCAAAGGAAAAGTACCCAAGTTAATAGTTTCCAGTTCAGTACCTCAAAGAGGGGTGATTCTTCAGTTCACTCCAGGTTTCTTTAGCACACAAATAGAGATGATTAGCTTCTTCCCAGTTCCCATTTACCATTGCAGTCGCTATATCATTTGACAGATGAACAGCAGTTGCATACCTGTGGTAAAAAAACATAACTTTATTACACTTGAAAAACATCTCTACTTGAAAGAAATAAATTCTTTCCTTCCAGCCTCTAAAGACATTGAACCATGCAGCCATCTTTATTTCTTATCTTGTAGGATTAGCAGAGTTTAAACAAGCAGGACACATTATATTTAAATTTACTTAACACTAGAGAATATAATTTTTGTTTAGCTCAGAATCAACATAGCAAATGAAGAAACAGCTTTCATCACATGATCATGAAGCAAATAAATAAGCTGTTTTGTTTCAACATGCAAGCCATTGTGAATTACAAGTCCTACCTCGATAGAAAAATGTACTTAAAATAATTGCAAAATTAACACTTTACATATTTACATCTGGAGTTCTACATTTGAATTCTTATTTGCCTGCACAAGTGCTGCAGTAAAGCTCTTCTAGAAATGAACAGATTTCCAAGTTACCAAAGTTCTCCCTACCTGATGAGATCCTCTCTGTCCTGGAAGACCTGTGTTTTCCTGTTTACTGTGTAACTGGGGAACACCATATGCCCCATGTTTGCCCTAAGGACTGTGGAGAGCAGGCCTTGACCAGCACTGCCAGCTTCCTCCTCCACCAGTGACTCAGGCAGTGAAAACAGCAGCAGGATTCGGGAAAAGACAGCCCGAGCACCTTTGCAGACCCTGACACATTTTCCAGCCAGGTCCTTCACCCTGGAAGGAGAAATAAAAACATTATAACATGGTTTTTACCATGACTTGTAAAAACTAAAACATACTGAATGAAGTATAACTTTTCAAGCCAATTAATGCATAAACTTGATTTTCCTTGAAAGAAGCAGAGAGACTGTGCAGTTTAGTATTTACCCTTCCCTTTGACTCACTGTGAATTAAAATGTAATGCTGCCCTTTTTATTAATAAATTTACTAAATGCATTCCTCTCTTGAAAAGGCATCTAGATTTCAGTCATTTGAAGCACAACTTCCATTCACCTGCAAAATTCAGCTCTAAACATTTACCTTTTTAAAATCACTGTCCCAATACCAGCCTGACTCCTGCTGAAGATCGAACGCTGCTTTGACAACTTCAGAAAATCATCCACAAGTTGCTGTTTCTGACCATTTGGGTTTGGCAAGTGAAAGATTTTTGCCAGTGTTTTTAGCTCAGGGGCTGAAAGCAAATCCAAGCCTTCACACAGGTCTTCCAATTCAGATTCTAAAAGTAAAATTACCCACATATATTCATTGTGTTACATACATACACTCAAGCAACAGCACACAGTACATTCATATAACCTAATACTAATCTAATAATTTAAGTTTGATGCCCAAAAGGTAGGCTGGAAATCAAACCCCATAGACTGGTGTCTATAGAGCAGGTATTTGTTCATTGCAGTGCTGCAGGTGAGGGGGATTTCTCTACCTAACTCACCCACATTTGCCAAGTGCTGTGGTATATTTATACAGTAAGTATTGCTCAGTGTTACTGTGTCACTATAACATCATCACACAGGTGCCAGAACTAATTTACATGGCATGATCTGATGGTTATTAGACAGTTCTTTTGCACTGCTCTTGCACCTCCCCAGTTCAGAGCTCGCTGGGGGTCTTTCTGAACTTTTCAACTTTGTTTTCAGAGCATGCACAGTTACGGTGCTCCTTGGTCTGTCTGGTCCTAACCAGTTTAAATTCTTTATTTTGTGGCTAATTGGCATTATATTTACCAATTTCTCATTAGTACTATATTTATCTATCTCTGAAGCTCTCCACCTGGTGAGATTTTTTTCTTCTTTTTCGTCTATTCAGCATTAAGCAACTAGCTAAGCATATATTCCATTACATCGCATACAAAGTTATTTATATCGGGCTACAGAGGTATAAAAGTTATGATTCACGTTATATTGATATCAGGTTATATAGATACATAAAAAGTCATGATTTAGGTTATATTGATACCAGGTTATATAGATGTATCAGGTTATATTGATATCTTACAACTCAAGCTATATAAGCACCTTATAACTTCGACCTAAGTTATACAGGCATCAGGTTCTTCAAAAACGTATTAGCAATGCTATCTGGTTCACCCTGAAATTCTTCTGCACCTTCTTCTGGACCTTTTTACAGGTCTACTTTGAAGGAAGGGAATAACCAGAAAAAGAACACCCTTTACAACCTCAAAACAACTGCAAAGATTAAAAAATTCTGTTGAGTTATAAAAGAAATGCTGTTCAGTAAAACTGGTATTCTCCATTACCTAATTTGCACTATTTGTATTTTCACAAGACCACTCATCCACCTGAAGCCTTTATTCTGCTCCTCTATTCTCTTCCCAAGGCACAGACAAGCATGTACATTGATCTCTAACATGACACAACTTCAGATTCTATTTGTAGTATTTTAAAGGTTTATTAATGCTGGTCTTACCTGTTTGTAGGAATCTGGCTTCAGCCAGTTCTTCAATTATTGGTGACAAATCCACACTTATCTCCCCATACTCTATTTTATTCACTTTTAACCAGTTCAGCTTGCGTTGAAAAAGTCTCACATACAACTTCTGCCCACCAACTGCAAATTTTAGTTAAAGCAGGGAAGGACAAAAAGAAGAGTAAATTCTAAACACAGTACTAGGCACAATCACCACATTAACCAGAAAAATTACTTTGATGCAGGTACTCTCTAAAACACATTTTAAAATGCCAGACTTACCTTTCCAAGTAATTAACAAGTTCATTAGAATCTTTAAGTTTTGTAGGTGGAAAAGTATTACAACATGTTTTGTAGGTAATGTACATTTAATGCCATTTGACATGCTCACCCTTCAAGAAATATTTACTTTTATAGAAAAAGAGAACTTCATTTTTCAACCCTGCATTTTCTGTTGTTAAATAGGTCTTTTTGCTTTGTTAAACAGTCATTCAATAACCAAATATTTCATGCTAAAGAACAAAAGAAGCTGCAGCATGCTCTGTGCAGCATTCTTCAGGTTCTTATTTTTCCAAAGATAAGCCAATTATACTAATATATCTACTGAAAGAAAACAATGAGGGAAAAAAAACTCCTATTCATTTGATTTTTATCAGGGAAGTATTCTTTTAAAGTACCTTTTAAAATTACTTTTTAAATACTAACGATGCTGAAATTCAACAAAATAGCTTATTAAATTTTAGCTGAATATAGTCTAGTAGTTTATTACTACATTCAACAACCTTTTGCATACTTAATTCAATCCCCATTAACTTCTGAATTTTTTATCCCTGTCTGCTGCTGCTTAACTGAAATTGATCATTAATAAAAAAACACTGAAACACTACCAGACCTAGAATGGCAGATAAACATTAAATGTTTATTTAACAATTCTCCTGTCCTTATAGGACTTTTTCAGCCTTTTCTTTAATAGAATCTTTCCAAGATCAGTTCACTGGGAGACTTACATTCAGACATATAAGCTTGTTATTTTCACTGTGGGGTTATAACTCCTTTAAAGTATGTCCTCAGGTTTTATCATTCTGGAGAAAGGAAAAAGGTTAACACACTGACATTCTTTTTCCAGACCATGGAACTGATCAAACTAGGGCTGCAATAATAATTTCATAATAAGCTTCATAAACTTACATTGGGTTAGAGACAACTCAATGAAGAATTGAAAGAGGACACTAGGGTAGAAACCTCTCATGTGGGACAGATAACTCATCTACCTGAACTTTCAAAGTATCCTGCCTGGTACTTCTTGAAGGCAATGACATCCATCTGTCAGTTGTCCAGGATTTGTTATCTACTGACTTAGTGCTATCCTCTCACTTCTCACAGCTCAACTGCTGCATCTTTCCTACCCTGCAAAGAGAGATTGTTTCGTCCATGACCCCCACATCCAGTGCAGACATGGATTTATCAGCACCACTTTGCAATAATTCTTTCTGTATTCCCAACTCACACTACTGAAAGAGAAACAAGAAGTTCTTTATCTATCAGAACAAGCTCCTGTTACTGATCAGTGTTGTTCACATCCAGGGAACAGAGTGTGGAAATGGGGAAGGTGTATCCTGAACATCTCTTTGAGTGTTTGTCAAAGTAGTAATGCCTGCATACACTACTGGCCTAACTCTGAGTTTATTCCTGGATCTTCGGATGAAACAATGTGCAACTACTGATGCCTCAGAGAGCCAGTAACCAGACTTTTGTTGCTCTCTTTCTTTATATATTCTCCTTTAACAAGATAAACAAGGCATTACCAAGCTCCAAGATGTCACTAATGTAATATTCTTATGGTCTGGAGTGCACCAATGGGCTCTGCTGACCCCCCAGGTTTGGCTGCTTGTGTCCATGGCCAGCTCAGATACATTAGGACGTAAGCCAGGCTGCTGGGAGGCTGTGTGAGGCTGCGTCCCCCCATTCTCTCAGGAGCTGTACCTAACAACATTAGCAGAGTTTATTTTAAAAAAAAGCCACTGAGGGGTACATCTACTGAGAAGAAGGATCTTCTTCCCTTAAAAAATTCACCAAGTTACAGCACTTCTCACATAAAACTATGTAATAATGCTTTCTACAAGAGGGAATGTGGAAATGTATTTTTAATAAAAAGATACCTGATAATTTGTAGAACTTGGTGACAATGTTCAAATCTTGTTCATTAAATAGTCTGACATCATCTTCATTCTGCAGTACTGCTCGCAGCACTACTAAAAAATTCTGGAGGTAGTATGGGTGACCAGGAGTGTTGGGCACAGAGAGGACCTCATCTATTCTGTCTAGAATGTCCCCAGCAGAATCCTGAGATTCTGTCTCTTCCACAGTCTCTAACAAAGTATGGTTCATATCATTCTTAAAGTCTTCAAGAACTTCCACAGGAAGTACCTCTGCATCATCCTTGCTAAAGCAATTTTCTGTCCCACCGTTCGCTTCTGTCTTTGAGAAGGGAGTAACATCAGCGTCAGGCTGAGTCTCAACTTCCAAATCACTGGTCAGCTCTGCTGAAGTATGGATGGCTAGAGATGTTTCCAATTTTTCAGGACTAAGTATCCCACCTTCAGACCTGCTTTCTGCTTTGGTGCTCCTCGTACCAGATGGGAACCTTGTGTCATTAATGTTATCAGCCAGTAATTGTACTTGAACCATATCCACAAGGTCTTCTCGATTACATTTGTTTATTTCGTTTTGAAATTCAAGTTCCCTCTTTGAAAAATTTTGTTCCTGGTGCTCTCTCTGAGAAGGCTGATTTTCTTTCTGAGAACTCTGCCCAGCATCAATCTCATCACCATCATCACCATCAGGTGCTGCAGCACTTCCACAGGCACTGTGAACAGCTGGAGGTGAAGAGTTGATCTCTTCATACAAGACCTGTTTTCCTCCCTGCAGACAGCGTCTTCTGGACAGTTTGGAAGACAAGCTTCCCAAGGATACTGTTCTAACTGTTCGAGCCTGGGATCCATGGTTCACACTAAAGACTGAACTATTACTGCTAAAATAAGGACTAGCTTGTTGTGCTGCACTGCCTCCTGCTTTCAATACATTACTTTTGGAAGGACTTGTTTCTAGATTTAGGTGGTTTTTTGAAAAATATGAGCTGGAATTATTGCTCAGATTTGCAGCTGGGGGACTCCTAAAAGAATTCAGTGTAGCATCAATGGCACCAATCTCACCACAGCTTCTCTGACATGTTTCATCAATGTGCTTATTTATTCCATATCTTGGCACCAATTGCCCACACATGGGACAGCTAATTTTAGCAGGGAGGACATTGTTAAAAAATGAAGTAATAGAGGATGATGCTGAAGGTGTAGATGGTGTTTCTGTAACTTCCACTTTTTTTGTTGTTTCTTTTTTCTTTTTATTTTTACTGAATGACAAACTTATTCGGGATCTTTTGATTCCTGAAGACCTAGCTTCTGCCATTACAAAACTTCACAGCAGTTACATGGCACAGGCAACTCCATTCAGGCCATATTTCTTTATTCTGTAATACTTAAAAGACTTTTCTTGGCTTTTCCATCTGTAACCCTCTGACATGCCTTGAAAGAAAAAATAAATTGTATGAGTGGTCTTCTAAGGTATCAGCTGCAACCAAGATGAACAGAAGAGAAGCAGAGAAATCAAGCAATCAATTTACAATGCTACTGTCCTTTACCTTGCCTTACCAGGCAGAGAAGCACACCACAGGAAACCTGAGCACTGCAGCTGCCTTTAAATGGCTTAATAAATGGAAAAGTAATCTCAAGTTTGCATTTACATCAGCAAGTGAACCTGGAATTCAAACAGGCAAGTCCTCTAATTTTCACAGAATAGTTAAAGGCACCTCTGGAGATCATCCAGACCCACCCCCCTGCCCAGGCAGGGCCACCTGGAGCAGGTGACACAGGAACATGTCCAAGGGGGTTTGGAATGTCTCCAGAGCGGCAGACTCCATGACCACCCCGCACAGCTCTCGCAGTGCTCTGCCACCCTCAGTGTTAAGTTCTTCCTCACGCTGAGGTGAAACTTCTTGTGCTTCAGTTTATGGCCGCTGCTCCTCGTCCTGTCGCTGGGAACATTTTATCATTGTCTTGTTTGCTACTGACTGACTATTTTCTGTGCGAAGCACCGATTTACAGAGCCCTCACCCTCACGGCTGCCGTGCCTGCCCGAGCCCGCGGTGCGCTCGGGCCGAGCTCTGCCAGGGCTGGGGCTCAGGAGCAGCCGACGGCTCCAGACCGCTGTCTAGGTGATCTGGATGGCAGGGCCCACGCTCCCGAGCTGCTCCCGGGGCTGCCATTCTGACGTGCCCGCCCCTCGCCGTCCCGCCCCGCTGTCGCCACCGCCCCTTCCAGCGCTAGGACCCCCGAGGCCGCCCGTGCCCCCGGGGAAAGGGGCCCAGCCGGAGCCCCCCACAGCCCGCCCGGCCTTTCCCACGCACCTGGCACCGCAGCCGCGCGTCGTTCCCAGCGCCGTGCGGGGCCAGGCCGCGCCCTGAGGGCCGGGCCGGGGCCGCCGCTCCGCCCGCCGCCAGGCCTGAGCAATGCAGCGCCGATGGCGGGCACCGCGCTCTGCACGCTCCCTCACGCAGACCGGGGTTTATTGCAAACACCGTGCCGTCCGCAGATTTAAAATTTCCTTTTACGACAACGCGTGGAAAACAGCTGAGGTCCACAGGAGCAGCAAAACTAGAGAGCTTTTTTCCTTGGTTTTTGTTTTTGTTCAGCCAAGGAAGGAGCAAATAGTGAAATATTTTCACCCTGAGACTTATTGTTTGTATAGACTCTGAAAACGGTGCTGGTATTAGAGATTATTCCTCTGACTGGTAAAAATAAGCATGAAGAGAAGGGACCTCATCCCTGCCTGTCAGTGTATGCAGGGAGGTGCAGAGGAGGGACCAGGCTCTGCTCCGTGCTGCCCAGCAATGAACGAGCAAAGGGCAGAAACTGAGATACACACACAAGTTCCACCTGAGCATGAGGAAGAACTTCTTTACTGTGCAGGTGGCTGAGTGCTGGGTCAGGCTGCCCAGAGAGGCTGGACTGTGTGGAGTCTCTCTCACTGAAGCTATTCCACAACAATCCTGTGCCCTGTGCTGTGGGATAACTCTGCTTAAGCAGGGAGGTGGGACCAGATGACCCCATTGAGGTCCCTCCTGACCCGAACCATTCTTGGACTCAGGCTGAGTCAAAAATTTCCTAGCTGTGGGTTACGACTGGCTTAAAAATCTTCTGTGTCCTCCCTCTTTGCCAAGCACAATTTCAGAATATAATTTCTGTAATTTAAATGCCTGGATACATCCTAAGTTCTTCAATAAATGCAGTTCCTCCTGCTAGAGATCCAGAGCTATTACAGCAGCAGATACAAAGCTCAGGCTGTAGAGTAGACAGACTGTACAGTCACAGCACATGTCAAGTATTTTACACCATTATGTATCTGCCCACATCAAGAATCTTTCTTTTTGGAATAAATCAGAGTTCTATGGTAGAAAATAAGAGTAAAATCTACAGAAAACTGTCTGAACATCACCTTAGAAGTTCACAAAGTATTTTAAAGACCAACACAGAATAAAACCTACTTTCGGAAAAAAAAATTTAATATATACAAGATGCATATATGTATGTACCTGTATAAAAAAGGTAAATTACAACTTCAGTTTATGAACAGAGATTGCTTTCTCCTTCTTCTGTTTCTTCTTTAATTTGCTGGCATCTTTGATTTGCATTCTCACTTGATCTTGTAGCTGAGAAAAGAAGGCCTGGGATGATTTCAAGGCCTTGTCTTTACCTTCATCCTGTTATTGGACAAAACATTTGTTATAACCAAGAAATGTACAAACATACCATTATATTACTTACTAGTTACTGAAGCATAATGGTATTTCACTTAAAAAAGATCTGGGAACTGATTTTCAAAGGATATCGTTCACCACATTTTTATTCTGCTCCTGCTATCTAAAGAAATAAAGATTACATTTTCTTCCTAAGGAGCAATTAGCCTGACAGGTTAATCAAGGCATCAAGAACAGATCCTTGCACATCATGAACTACAACAGGGTATCTGTATTTTGTGTTCTACTTGCCTTCTGAAAAGGTAAGTACAAATATCTGAAAATAATGAAGTTATTTTTCCTATTAGGTTCTAATACTTCAAAATTTCAGAGATTTTGAGAATTTTATGTAAAAGGCGTCATAAGTGGTGCACAAATTTACTGTTTTATAGCATGCAAAACAATATCAATCTGATGAGATTATAGGGAAGGCTCCACAATAAGGACAAAGTTAAATAGGAATATTGTATTACAAAACAGTTTAAGTTACCCAAAGCATATACAAAACATAGAAACCTCAATGTGCATTCAAGTAGTCCCACTTGATGAAGTGGAATGGCTTAAATGCAGGAAATAAAGAAAATGTCTTAGTATTTGCAGGAACATCACTTTGTGAGCTTTGAAATAAATACAAAAGTAGCACCTCACACAAAATCATTTCTGCCTGATGAACATACTTTTATACAGAATAATTGTATCATACAGCTTTTTCACACTTTTCCAACCTTATACTTGTAATTCGTTGTGATAAAGTTTCCTTTCCTCTCTAGAGGAAAATTGTATGTCCTTGAGATTTTAGTCTTACCTTGAGAAGAGATGCTTTGCCTTCTTTGGTAAGCCTTTTCAATTTTGCTGCAGCAGCTTTTTTGCTAAGTTTTGTGCCTTGTTCTGGTTTCATCTTTTCAAGAAGCTTTTGACGTTTCTCCTTTTCCCTTCGTTTCATACGTTTATGGAGCTTTTTCCTTCTTCGTTCTCGTTTTTTGTCTGTGGGAGTCTTTTCTGCATCTGTTTTTACATCACCAGCTTTGTTCTTTTCCTAAATAGATCCATAACAGTGCAAAAGACAAGACTCACTTCACAGAACTTAAATCTGTCTCAGTGTTTCCATTATTTCAAGTGACAGCTCAGGATAAGGCAAAGGCCAAAAACTGACAAAAGCTGGGAAATGAGATTTGTACAATCCTGATCCAGGACATGCTGATCACTCTGCTCTGCTGTTGTTTAGCTTTCCCCCTCTCCATAGCCATACAGATGTTAGGACAACAATGACCATCACATAACAGTTAAGATCAAAACAAAGCATAATATTATGGCCTACTGGAGCTAAACAAAATTTGCTATTTCCCCAGTTAGAAAAAAAAAAAACCACACCGAAATAAACACCTCAGCCCTCCAAATCTCCCAACAACCACCAATGCTAAAATTCTGGGCCAAAAAAGTCCACAAAGTGAGGAACCACCCAGCAGGATGGGAAGGGACTAAAATCCCACTGATCTGACAGACAGTACATCCTTCTACAACCCTCTTACGCCATTTTGTATTTACCTTGATCTCCTCTGGTGCCAAGAGAGCAGCATCACTAACAGCAACTGGTGCTACTTCTTCCATACTTATAGCTGGAAGGTTTGAAACGATTTTAACTTCTGGCACCGGCTAGAAATAAGGAGACACGTTCAGGACTGAGCACAGCATCTCAGCAGCTGACAGACAACTGAAGATCACAAGTATTTGGGTGTGTTTAGAGGCAATCACAGTGCATTTAATATGGAAAAAGAATGAGCTCAGTAAACAACAATGTTTACTTTGCTTTCCATTTCTGGAATATATTTCAAAGCATCCAGTTAAAAAAAGGGAGAAAGCCCCCAACTTTATGAAACTTATGCACTTACTGGTTTGGGTGTGAAGTGGAAATTACAGAGTGCATCCAGCTTCTGGAAGAGCGAATCCATCATTTCCTGAATTTCTTTGTGCTCTGGATTTTCTTCCTCTTCAGTCTTTTGCTGCATTAAAAACGCAATGTAACTGTAACACCATTCATAAGGCTATTTTACTTTACTAAGACTGGTAACAACACAAAGTACAATTCAGAGCCCTTTCACTGGTGAACACTCAGAGAAAGACTAAATTACAGCCACTTTGAAAGCATATGAATTAACACACAAGAGTACACGGTGTGAACTTCAAACCCAAAGGAAAAGTCATTTTTTATGTTACCTGGTGAAGTTTCATGTATTCTTGCTCGTAGATTTCAGCAAGACTCAGCTTACTCTTTTCATGATCCAAACTGATTCGCTTCTTGTACTCAAAAGCTTCCTCTTTGGGTTTTTCTTTTGGTACTACATCATCCCATGCCTGAGAAAGCCATAAAGTAATGACCAAATGCAACTACTGTCAAGTACCAGCTACATCTTATTTAGAATATTTTTCAAATATTTATCTGGCACATTAACTAGTTTATGCATGTAGCTTCCCAGGACTCATGAAGTTTTGCACTTTCATCAAAAAAAAAAAGTTATAGCTCTACCCGTGTCCTTGGTTTTAGTGAATGAAGGCAAAAACTGTAACAAGTTACAAACTATTCCCCATCTTTTTTAATTTAATGAACAGTAAGGCTCAACAAGCTGTGAGATACAAATTTTCTATTGGTGGCTTTGAAGCAAAATGAAGCAAACAACTGAGTTTTAGTCAGTGCTCAAAATGATCAGAGCACTAGTTATGGCAACAGCCAACACTTATAGGCTGGCTTTATATTCCAAATAAACTCCTTACAGTTTTATCTGCACATGGTCTGTTTTGAAGTGCACCAAAAGTTGGAGTGTAACAGGGATATAAAATAGGGCTCCTTAGAAATCTGATGACATTCATCAAGACAAAAGAATAAAACAACCAGTTGCAGCAATTAAGATAACTCTACACCTAACACTGGAAATGCTTCAAACTCATCTTTGGAATGTGCCCTGTATATCAAGTCTATGAACAATGTAAGGAGGAACAGGTAAGATAATATTAACCTCATCCAGTATTCTTTGTTTAATGATATCTTCAAGCTGAAAAGTAGTTTCTTCTGTGATCACAGGTGCTGATAGGAAAAAGCAAAGAATTTTAAGATTAATGTTTCTCCAGCAAGCAACAGGTCATGTTCTACAAAGAATAAACTACAGAAAAAAAAGCCTTCACAAAAATGTTGCAATTGAAGGTGAAGCAAGAAAATATAAGTAAGTCATATTATATAAGGCTGATAAATTATCAGGTCTGCCACCAAAGTTATGAACTTTCAGGTAAATTAAAAACTAACAAAAAAATTTATAATTTCCTGTAGTTTCCACTGTGAAAATGCAATGTGAAACAACCTCAAAATCACATCAAGAAGTTTAACCCAGTGTCCTGTTACCCTGCTCTTGAGTCACAGGTGTTTTCAGCAAGGTCAAAGGGCAGAACACCCAACATGGTCTGCAAATGCTGAGAGCAAAGCCCTGTCCCTGTCCTTACCCATTCGGACTGCATGGTCAAAAAGCACTGTTTCTTCTAAAAGGCTGTTCTCAGGGCGTTTCTGTCCAGTCACTTCTCCCTTAAGCTGCCAAGGTTTCTCCTCCAACAATGCTTCTTCCAAGCTTTTTATTTTTTTGCTCATCTGAAAAACACCATTTCCTACGAAGTTTAAAACAGAGCTCACTTGTAAACTCACAGCAAGAAATTAATATTTATTTCAGGTGTGTGAGGGAATATATGATTGCAGATGTATCTATTTAGATAAACCACATGTTTTCTTTACACTTTAAATACCCTCTTCATATTTGCTGGACTCCGAACAAATGACACAATTGGGGAAAAAAATTATTTGTCACTGTTTCAAAGTATTAGCCAAATAAAATATGAACAAAACTCAAAGAAAACCAAACCGAAATTACCTTTTCCTGTCTCTTCTCAAATGATGACTTTATTTCACTGGGATTGATGTCCTTCTCTAATTGCACTTCAGTTACATCTTCTGTTTCACTGTCATCTGGCAAACTAAAAGTTACTTTTTTAGACGCTTCTTTACTTCTCATATGCTCCACCATTTCATCCATATCCTCAAACCTGCAACAATAACATTTAATATAAAATAAAAGTTGAGAAACCTTTATTATTTCTCACATGACGATTTTCAGCCCTTAGATGTTCACCTGTCACAAGCAACTTACAGGTCTCAAGGATCCCCTTAAAGGTAGGGGACTCTAGGGAAACTCCTGTATAACAAAAATAACTTTAAAGAACTCTTAAATGCTTTATTCAAATAAAGATCAAGGGATGATATTTAAAAAAATTAAATAAGCTGATTTTACATAAGGTGACAACACAAACCATGAACACACAACAGTTAACTGAGAATGACAAACTATGACCAGAGTGAGCGTGGCCTTCTCAATATTTTCTGCTTTACTTCAGTGTAAAATTATGAGGACATTTTACCTGCATTTTACTTACTCAGACATACTTCCTTCATTTTGCTCTTCAATAGCACTGTCTGCTTCCTCTTCCTGATCCTCTTCAGCATCATTAGCTACTAAATCATCATCACCATCATCATCATCAACTGGATCAAAGAAATCTTTGTATGTCATATCTCTAGAACTTTTAATTGGCTAAAAAGGTGAGAGGAAAAGACAAAAACAAACAACAAACCACAGCTGTTAAGACTGACAGAAATCAGAGTATCCTGTCTTTTAAAGTCTTTAGTGCCTGGGGAACAGCACTACTTGTGCAACAGAAATTCAGGTTACTGATGCATTAACCTGTGGTAGGGCATCATAGTAAAACTGATTTCTTTATTATTTACACTTCTCTACCACTTACAAATACAGAAGTCAAGGAGCCATAGATTTTGCCAAATACTTGTTGGAATGCACACTAATTCCCTGGGTGTATTTCTCACTTGCTACTGAGAATGTCTGGTAATATTAAATAATAAAATACTTATTTTTGAATCAATAATTCATCAATTCAAGTTGTATCGGTTACAAGGCCATGTCTCTGGAAAAAGCCCTGTGCTCTGCATCAGCCACCTTAGTGATCTCTAACTGCCAGATGCTGAGTGACAAATCTTTTTCATTTGCTGGGTCTCCTATTCTGCAATTCTTCAAGGTCCCTGATTTCCTGTGGGTACTATCTCTTCCTTTATGTATGCAAAAGCCCAAGGCCCATGTAAGGAGAGACTGCAATAGCAGGATGCTATGTCCTTCTACACCAGGAAATTTTCTTGCCAGATATTAATTGTTAACGTAAAGCTTCAGAAGCAATCATTAGTCACCTAAACAAATGAAACTTGGCAGTTTCTACACAGAGTTAAACACTTTATGGTCATCCTAACAGATATCAGATTTTGATTTAAAGGAAAAAACTTACTTTGACTTTAGCTTCTTCAGAGTCCTCCTCATCATCTGAGATAATGTCTTCAAAATAATTAATATCTTCATCCTCTTCTTCCTTGTCTTCCTTTTCTGCATGTTCTAAAAAAGCTTCCATCTCAGCTAGCTTGAAAAACTTGTCATCCACTACAGATTTTCTTCCTTTCTTTCTCAATGTGGTTTCCTTGGCTGTTTTAGCTTGCTGCTCCAGTGCTTCAATATCAAAGTCAATATCAGAATCCTCATCACTGTATTTCTGCATTATGCTTTCTCTGAGTTTACTTTGCTTTTCTTTAGCTTTAGTTTTATTTGTATCTTTATCTTTTGTATAAACATTCACCTCTTCATTTTCTGCTTCCATTATGTTGTCTTCCAACTCCTTGTCACTGCTGGTATCTGCATCAGAGCCATCCTCTTCCTGGTCTGAGAGAAGGCAAATATCTTCATCCTCGGCATCCCTTGCAATGGATTTCTTGAAGAAATCGAGAACTGCATTGTTCTGGAGCTCTAGTTGCTGCCAAATCTGTTCTTCATCAAAATTTTCTATCACCAGCTCTTTTAGAGGGCCCCCACGAACTATGTTACTTCCTTTATTCAAATCGTAGAGAGTCTTCGTCATTGCTCTGAAGTCGGCAGCCAGTCCATCCTGCACACTAAGAGCAGAAAAATAAAAGAGCTTAACACCTTCCATTAACTCAATCACACGGTCACACTGCTGCTCCTGAACAGCGCCTTTCAACAGTTACTGCTGCGGCTTAACTTTCCCCACGTCTCTTGGAGTACTGCTACTACACAGTCATAGGAAAAAAAGACAAAATTATTAATCCTTTCAGTTTTATTACACTTCGTGTATGAAGTAGCGGCTGGACAGAAAATTCCAGCTTTCTACAGCTGCATCTTACAATATGTGGATCTTATTTAAGCACTCCAGGACATTTTGGGTAAGTAAATAGTACAGCACTAAACCTCAATCGTCCAAGAGCCAGACCCCAGGTTTCAAAGAGGCAACTGCGCTTCTCCACCGCCTCACTCCTCAACTTTTACACCCGGGTAGTCTCCTCCAGGTTTTTCCTACGGCTACCAATGCCTCCCCCCGCCGCCCCGCGGTACCTGAGGAAGCACTCGGGGCGCGCCGCCGCCGCTCCCGCCAAATCAAGGCACGTCTGGATCCTCTGGATCCCCTGGATCCCCGGGATCCCCGGCACCGCCGCCATCGCCCCGCGCACACGTGGGGCCCGGCACCGCCTCCGCCGCGCGGCCCAGCGCTCAGGCCCGGGCGGCTCCCGCGGCCGCTGCCAAGGTTCCGCACACAGTGGTTCCGCCCGCGGAGCTCTGCCCCGCCCCGCTTCCCGAGCCCTGGCATCCCCCGCCTCCTGAACCAAAGCATCCCCGCCTCCTGGCCCAGCCCTTTGTTAGAAGCGCCTCGTTCTCCCAGAACCCCAAGCAGGGTATGGCAGAGATGCCCCGGTGGCTGCTGCTTCCCGCCCTGGGAAGGGCGCGGTGTTGCTGTAGACTGGGATGTGCATCAGCACTGGGACACCTGCTCTAAATATAGTGAGGCTACAGTCATCTTATTTCACAGTTTTGAATCTCTGACCTAGATACAAGGGCTATTTTGGAATTGCACATTTCCAGCTGATTCTGTGGGCAAAACACCTGATCTTACCTGGTGTCTGCAAGTTCAGGCTAACGAGGCACGCACACACCCCTTCACCATCAGCACAGTACTGCCCAGTGCTCTGCAACTCCCCTCTTACATCATCCTTAAAGTTTATTTTATAAAGTCAAATTAAGCCCTACACCCACGGACCCTTGTGTTTTCAGCCACCCACACAGCCCTTCTGCAACTTGATCCAAAACTGTGACTAACCTTTTAACTTCAATACTGCTCCTGCCTCTGCTGCTTTCATGTTTCCTTCCTACCAACAAATGAAGTCTTTTCAGTGCAGAGAAAAGAACGCCCTGCAATGCCACTTCTGTGTCCCCTCACTGTCACTGTGCACACTTCAAAAACCTTGGTGTGGAGCAGGGCTCAGCCAGCAGAGCTGTGACTGTGACCTGTACCTGCAGTTCTCTGAATATCAGAAACACACCTGACACACAACCTAGGCTGGAAATTGAAAATGTCATATATTGTGACTTTCAAGTACCCATTTTGACCACTGATTTTAATCTATACTTTTAACTAACCACATAAGATCAGATTTGAAGTGGCACAAGCTGTTTATTTTTTTAGGCTATATCCCAGCAACTCACAGTGTGCTATGCCTGACACAACAGGAGTGCAGCACCAGCAGACAGCCTGCTTGCTATCCTGAGTCTCTCTGGCACAATGCTTCATGGCATCCTGGCCTGTATCAGGAACAGTGTGGCCAGCAGGACCAGGGAAGTGATTCTTCCTCTGTATTCTGCACTGGTAAGGCTACACCTTGGGTTCTGGGCCCCTCAATTCAGGAAGGGAGTTGAGGTGCTGGAGCAAGTCCAGAGAATGGCAACAGAACTGGAAAAGTAACTGGAGCACAAGTCAGATGAGGACGGGCTGAGGCAGCTGGGGGGCCTTAGCCTGGAGAAAAGGAGGCTTGGGGTGACCTTATAGCCCTTTAGAACTCCCTACACCAGCAGGGTGTAGCCAGGTGAGGGGTGGTCTCTTCTCCCAGGCAACAGTGACAGGACAAGAGGACACGGTCTCAAGCTGCACGAGGGGACATTTAGGTTGAACATCTGAAGAAAGTGTGATTAGATACTTGAACGGGCTGCCTAGAGAGGTGGTGGAGTTACTGCTCCTGGAGGTGTTTAACGGAAATCTGGATGTGGCACTTAGAGCCCTGGTTTAGTTGACAAAAGCATGTTCAGTCACAGTTTGCACTCGATGATGTCGGAGGTCTTTTCCAACCTAACTGATTCGGTGGGATTTGCTCAGAAAACTTACTCGCCCTTTCTCCGCACGCTCTCTCGCAGATGAGCGCAGGGCGCGGCGCGGCCCCTCCCCGCAGCCAGGCGCGGGCTGCAGCTCCAATGGCGCGCTGCGCTGCCGGGCACGGCCCCTCGCCGTGACACACCGCTGCCGACACGCCGCGCTGGCGCCGGGCCCGCCCGGAGCAGTGCCGGGGAGGGCGGTGCTGCCCCGCGGCCGATCGGGCGGTGAGATGGCGGCGGTGCTGTGGCGCGGAGCGGCCGGTAACGCGGGGCGGCGGGGAGAAGGGCGGAGGGAAGAGCGGAGGGAACGCGGGCGGCGGCGGCGGGGCCGGCACGGAGCGGCCGCGGGTCTCGGTGCCTGCTCCGGCCTGGCGGATCTCCCCGTGAGAGCCTCGCAGGCCGAACGAAACTGCCGCTTCTGTAAATAAAAACAAGGTCTCCCGATCCAACTGACAGGCACATTAACAACTGACATTAGCTGCCATAGGGTAAACTTACAGAGCAAACGCCAAACTTAAGGTGCAAGGAGGAGCTTGTCTTTTTTGAGGTGTGGTTTGGAGGTTAAATTCAAAATAATTTCCCGTTCATGATAAAAACCTGTACTGCTTACTCTGGTAGGGTAGGTTAAAGTCGCAATACCTAAATCACACCATTTTACTTAGCAGACACAGATCAGGAGAAAAGTGAATGAGAGGCTCAATGGTGTCAGTGATCAATCAGTAATGAAAACACCTTTATATCTCATATTTCATTCCCAGGATACTGGGAATGAAAACACCCTCACTTTGAAGGAGGGAACAAGAGCTGCAGCATACTGAGACTCAGTTTGCTTGAGCTGTGGAGTTCATCTGATTCCCAAAAGCCCCATCCAGCACAGAGCAGAGCAGCACTGTGAGCCCAGTTGGCTTCCAGAGTTCCCAAGATGCTCACACCACTTTGAACTTGCTGGAATCTAAGAAAGGGCATAGTGTAGTAATTCTCCTTTTGGTCCAGAGCCAGATGCCTTATGGTAACAGCATCCTCTCCGTGCTTTGGGAGTTCATCTCCACCTGAAATGAGTGACAATAGAGCAGTGCCCAGTGACAAGGCTCTTGCTGCAACCCACTGTTGTAAAACCTTCCCACAGAGAAGGTGACTGAGTTCAGGTGGATTTAGTTTGTGTTTGATTCCTTAGTTTCCTTGATTAAGTCAATGAACACTGCTCCAATCAGAAGCAGCAAACAAGCCTACAAATAAACATTTGAAGGGAGAGGATCTCAGTTTATGGGGTACTTCAGACTTGTTACTTCATAATCTGCTCGCATAAAGAATGTAATTCTTACTTGGTACAACTGTATATTTAAACTCTGATGTGCATACTACAAGTAGATCAGTCAGTCATCAGTAGAATGACCCCCAAATAGATCAATTTAAAAATACTCTTCAAATGAAGCTGAAGAAGGTTATATACTATAGAACTAGTTTTGTGATGTATGTATAAATACAAGTGTTTCTTTCCTGGAAACATGGAAATGGTGAGGTTTCAATCTGAAGTTTGCTGAAAAGCTCTCTTTTTCACTGCAGGGCCATTTTTGATTATTGGGTTAGAAGAAGATTAGAATTTTAAGTAATCTATATAGTTACTAATCTAGATAATGCAAGAAAAACACAAATGCTTTTTGTTTAATCTCAGTCAATTCAGTTATGGATTTAAAATTAATACTCTGCATGCGTCTGACTAGAGCTAGGATAAATTCACAAGACTTTGTAGAATAAATGCTTATATGAGTGAGCATTTAAGTATCATTGACTTTACAAGAATCCTAGGAATATGCTTCACTTTTTCAGTCTATTGTCTTCCCAGGAAACAGCACAAGGAATCAAATATTTCTGAGGCAGAACCAATAAGAAAGAGCATTTTCTATTATTTTTTCTAGTGCTTCACAAAGAGCCAAGTAACAAACAGTCTGTCAATTTACTTAAAATAGAAAAATACAAATTAAATTTCAATAACTATGCAGTCATATGCCCCGTGTGAAGTGCAGCAAGAACTATAGATGTCAGATGTAAAAGAACGGGAAAATCCTTACCTTTCCATTAGTAAAGACTGCTCAAAAACATCTACATTAGTAGTATTTCTATTGAACTGTAGTCTGTTAATATTTGGAAGCAAGAATAAAACAGTAAAAGGCTCTGGAACACATAATAAATTATATAGTAAGGGATCCTTCCTTTTCAAAGGATTTTTCTTATTTAGAGAATACCGCTTTCCTCCAAGTGGAAAAATATCTCTTGCTTCAGCGAGAATTGAATCATGTCTTAAGAAATTACAGTAGAAAATGGAGCTACTTCAGTAGAAGCTTAGGTGGGCAGGAAAGACTGTGTAGCAGATATTGGGGGGGGGGGGTTTCTTTTTTTAAAACATTTTTTTTCCTCTGTTTNNNGGGGGGGTGTTACTTTTTGTAACACATTTATTTACTCTGGTTAACTGTTAAACCCTACACTAGTTAATTGTCCATGCCTGCATGTTTGTACCTCGTGCATTTTGGGCATTGCACTGCTCCCTCATGAAATTACTTGGTTCACACTGATTCAGCTGCATTGGCATGGCAAGTGTTTCTAAAAAATAGTTTCTGCACAGACATTTGAAAAACAATTTTTTTTGTGTGTGTGTGTAAGTTTCTAGGGGATTTTTTTAACATGTACAAGGTTGAAAAGCAGTTGCTTTCTTATATCAGTATGATAGCCTAAAGGTACCAAGTGAAAGAATTGAACAGAACTTCTGGCTGGGATGAAGGAGATGACGGGATGGACTGTGTGAAAGCCTGGCAAGAAACACGGCAGGGCAGTTACTTGCAGCACTGGACAAGTTTCTGGAAATACTTAATGTAGGATGTTGATTTAGTATCATCAAAAGATTGTGGCTAGACTTAATTTTGTGATAGTGAGTCCTTGCTAATATGCACATTGCATGTTGTAATTTTAAGTGTCAAATACATGCAAACCTTTCTTCCTCCATTACAGCACCGTGCTCAGAAAGGCTTAAGTTTAAGGATTTATCAGCTATCTTTTTGAAGAAAAATTAACTGGTAGCTGTAGGTTGAACTGCTGTGGAATGGTAGTTCTCAGTTGCATACAGTGAAGCAAAGCTGATTTAATTAATTACAGCTATTACTCACCTTACAGAGTAGTAAGAGCCCAGCCAGGTATCTATCCTCAGTGTGTTGCAAAGCAGCCAGAATCTCAGTGCATCATTGGCACAGTCTCTTAGCAAAACAGCATATTTGTGACTTTAAAGCAAAGAATGCCTCAAAGACTCCCAAAATGCTAACATGCCTCTAGCTTGGCCTTGAGGCATTGGGAGCTCTGACTTGGCCTAAAGCAAACTGGGATGAAATTAAAATGTGACTTTTATGAACATGTCCTTTAATTCTAACTTTGGTTCTAGAAACAACTGATACTATCACAATTTCTCCCCAACCGCTCTAGATTCTAATACTGACAGATTAATTTTTAAGGTAACTAATTTGTAAGTACCCTCATTGCATATTTTTCTTTTTCAGTACCTTTTTGTTTGCTATTATTTTGGGATGTATAGGCATATCCTTATTTCTTTATTTCATAAAAAGCTCTGAAAATTTCAAAAGTCACTTTTAAACACATTATACAGTTGACCTTTATAAACCCGTTGGTTATGTTTTCCTCTTTACAACAGGCATATGTAAGGATTTACATCAAATACGAATCTGTTTTGGGCTGTTATTTATTATTTTTAAATACTTCTGAATATTTACTTAGTCTGAAAACAGAGTAACTGCTTCCTTGCTCTCAGTCTACCCTGAGCATTGCACAAGGGTGTTCAATGACTTGGCAGCTCTGCAGGCCTTTATAGGGGAAAGAGCAGGCACTGAGACTGTCTGAAAAGCATTGTGTCAGTGCTATTCACTTTTTTTCCAGGGCTTCTTAGCAGATTGCAGATTTCCACTCCCACAGTACGAACCCCATCATCATCATCAAAGTCCTTTTCACAAAATATTCCAAGCTGTTTGTGGAAACTGGGCAGACTCAATCACGTGGCAATTGCAGTGCCTGATTTGGAGAAAGCTCAATCCTTTTATAAAGATGTGTTAGGAGCCCAGGTGAGTGAGACTGTCGCTCTTCCCGAACATGGTGTCTACACTGTTTTTGTGGAGCTGGGAAATACCAAGCTGGAACTTCTACATCCTTTAGGAGAAAAAAGTCCCATTGCAAGCTTCCTGCAAAAAAACAAGACTGGAGGAATGCATCATATCTGCATTGAGGTATTTTAACATAGTATTTCTTGTAATAACATAGATACATTCAAGTATGCATATTTTAATAGGTTTGACCTGTGTCAAGAACTAACATATAAGGCTGTCATATTTCTTCTTTTTCATACAAAGGAAAATTTACATGCTTTGATAGGCAACTTATTTCAAAAAGGTAAGTATTTTAAGAAGAAATTAAGTTATTCCTGACCAGTTACAATTTCATACCTGCAGTGACAACCATGCTAGGCACAGTAGAATAAGTGAGCAATCCAAGCCTGGTACTCTTCTAACATGGATGCACCCAAAGGCATTCCACTGTTTACTGTCACTCCTCCTTGGGGATGCAGGAGTTCATTCCAGCTGAGCCAGACTCGCTTCCTCTTCAGGCCATCTCTGCAGGACAGGAGGAGCAGCAGCTGCTGTGGCTTTTCTGCTCAGGGAAAATCTGGAGGGGGCCGTGGCACATGTCACATGTGGCCTTTCTAGTTTAGATAATTTGACAGTCATTCCTTTTTGGTTTGCAGACTGGTAGTTGTGTGTAGGAAGAACTGTAGTGAGTCTGGAATATTCATGAACAAAACTGCTGCAAATGGGTGGGAATTAGGTGATGTCTCTGCCTCTGAATTAGAACTAGGAATTTTCTTCTTCCCTACCATGGCACCAGGAAAAGAGTTTATTCACCAAATTATGTCCAGACACCTCAGTCTTGAAAAATAGCAATTATATTAATTCTAGGTCTTAATTGATTACTGACTATGGAATTTTCTAAACTGAGTGTTAATATTATTACTTCAAAAAATGAATGCATTTAAGTTTCAGGAAAATTAAAATTCCATTAGAAGACATGACATCAGAACTTCAGATCACAACATACAGTATAGGCGTATTTTTGTTAATTACGTATTTCTGTAAGAAGCTGTACTGACATACTGTATTAATGGCTATTATTATAGTTAAGTTCAATAGGAAGACCACATCTGGATGTATTTTGATTGTTCCAAGCTTTTTTCCTTAGGAAACTTTATGAACCTTTACCTACTCAGAAGGAGAATACATAAATCTAAAGGGGACTTTTACCTTCTGCCCACTGCCCTCCCTTTTTGACCATTTAACGAGTCAGTGCTCTGTCATCACTTATAAAGGGAGGTATTTTTCCTTAGTTAGTGAGAGCAGAAAGTAATGCAGAATTTAGATTATTTATGGAGTCCTTATAAAGTAACAACAACAAAAAAAAAATCAATGGGTTTTGTGCATGAGTGACTTTGGTTTATTAATTTCTTAAATACTGCATAGTCCATTTAAATGGTATTTTTTAAAATCTGCAAATAACAAATGCAAACTTCTGTAATATTTTTAATACTAGATATTTTAAAATGGTTTAGAACTTATTTTCAGAATTGTATTACAACTTAGAAATAACATTTCAATAAGGAATTGTTACTGCTCCTAAATGTAAAATCTGCGTAATACAGTGCAATATGTTAATTTATGTGAACTGCATCTTTTTTGTAAGGTTGATGACATAAAAGCGGCTATGACAGAACTGAAGGAAAAAAAGATACGAATATTGAGTGAAGAGCCAAAAATAGGTGCACATGGCAAACCTGTGATTTTTCTTCACCCTAAAGATTGCCATGGAGTCCTTGTGGAACTTGAGCAAGCTTGAGCTGCAATATTCATAAATGAAACAATAGAAGAGTTGTGAAGTTCCTGAGCTGGTGCTGGGAATATTGATGTGGTATTCAGTCTTTACAAGTTCATTGTGGTTCCCACGGATGAAGTACAGCTTTTGAGTACTGAAATAGTGCTAAAGTTTTAGGGTCTGTCTTTGTTGTTGCTGATCTAATTTTCAGAATTAATCTGTTGGCATTTCTTGAATTCTCTGTGATTCTAAACATGAATACATGAACTAAGTTACATGTGTACCATAGTAATTTATCTTTTGTTGTCTGTTTGCAGCATGATTTTACTTCTGTAGCCACAGACACTGTACAGTTTCTAGGTCAAGCTGCATTATTTTGCTCTACATTCCAGAGCAGAGACCCACTTCCCAGTGACAGCAATATAGCTTAGACATTTTCTTTAGAAATAAAGGAAAACAAACATTGTGTTTCCTCTTTTCACCATTCACTATCTATCTGTGCTTCACACTCATTGACTGGTTCATGCAATAAAAAAAAAATCCATATGTTATTGTATGGATGTCTGCAATCAGTAAATAAGTTTTTCTTGGCATACCAATTACTGCCAAGGAAGTTACCATGCATAAGTCATCATTTAGTTGTTTTATGAACTTTGTGGATATGAAGGCAATACAAGAAGAGAACCTGAAAACTACTTGCCCAACATATACTTCAGATTGTAATGCACTTGTGACAGTTTAGGTTTTTTTTCATTTTTAGGTCTTTTACATTTTTCTTCCCCAAGCTTTCTCCGCAGAGGGTCATCTTGAAGAGACATGAAGAAGCAGTGATTAACCTTTTCACTTACTTTACAAATATGATTTTCCTGTGCAGAAGCACTTACAAAATCAGTGGCAAACACACACCACCTAAGTCTTACTTCTGTACACAGTTGTTAGCATTAAAGACCACGCCAGTATGCTGATGGCACAGCCTGCAGGCAGTTTTGTTAACTTATTTATGAACAGACTTCACTTTACTGGTGTGTATTACCCAAGCAGTCTTTCCTTGATACTTTTTTTATGGGTTTGTTTTGACATTTCAGCTGTAGAAATAGAAGACTTGCTATTTCTTTAGTTTCCTCAAGCCTTAAAAAGTCATACTTTCCTAGCTTAACTACAATCTGAATTTTAAATTTTCCTACATCTCTGCATATACAGTAGAACCTTCAGCTTGATATGAAGCTTATTTTAGTCTAGGCAACTTTTTACTTAATGGAATTATTTGCAATGTGTGCCATGTCTGCAGCAACAAAATACAAATATAATGCTCACTTAAGATTTAAACAGGTTTTTAAACATATTGACACTTCCTCATGAAATTTACTTCTGAAAAAATCTCCACAAAGCCATGATTTTTTTTAAACAAGATAGTTTTGTACTTAAAATAAATACTCCTTCTGTCATATTTTAAGAAAAACACAGCCTTCCACAGGGTTCCTACATTTTATCAAATCACTGTTTAGAGGGTAGTTTGTGATCTAAATTCTAAAATGTTTAAGTTTAGAAATCCTAAGGCTTATGATGGAAATCCAGAATGATTTAATATTCCTGAAATATGATTCAGCCATTCTAGGAAACACTCTATGAGCAAAGCTGCTTTTGTCTTTTCTTTCTGTCAAAGACAAGGAGGCACCTTTTCTGCAAAGCCAGCATAGGAATGCCAATATTAAAAGCCTCACTAGTTAAGATAGTTGAACAGACATCTTTAAACCAAATACCCTTAGTATGGGGCAACAGAAACAGTCCTCCCATGGTTCATTCTCCCTTTCTTTGCGCTGCCTGAAGGAGATGGACTTCCATGTATGACATCTGTTAATACATATCAGAGCAGTAGCTTGAGGTGGTGTTGCAGCAGATGTCACAGCTGAGGCAGCCACAATACAGAGAGCACCACCATACAATTTCAGAAGGCTTTGAGCACTCACCCATACAGAGTAACACCTTACCTCATCAGAGGGCTTCAGGCATCTGCCCATACAAAGTAACTCCATGGCACTTCAGAAGGCTGCAAGGGTCAGCCCTTTCATGTTCTTCAGCACAACCTTTTATACCCTCATGGTTCATGCATTGCACCTGTGTGGCCCCTGTTCACTTTGGTGGTTGGTCAGTGCACCTGAGCACTCCAGGTCTCATTGCTTTCAATGCTGCTCACCTGCTTTTCACAGCTGTACCCATTGGGGATGAGGCACAGCCACAGCCCCACTCCCAATTAATCACAAACTGTGTGCCTACAAGGTAGTTCTAGAGAACAGAGATTTTTAAGTAAACAACACTTGCTCCACCTGATGATTGTGCTCCCTATCTTATTGGCAGAAAAGGCTTGTATTACTTTTTAGCTATTAACCAGCAGTTTCTTGACTGACTGGCATGGGGTTGCCCAGCTCTCAGTCAGCTGATGCATTTTGTTCCTCATATCTAAGTCATGCTCCTATCTCACAGTTTATACCTTTTTTCTGACTACTCTTAAGGTGGAAGTCAAGAAAACGCCAACACGCACGTGCACACACACACACACACACACACACGCACACACGCACACAACTCCAGCCCTGCAAAAGAGAGTTTAGGTCTGCAAATTAGTCAGTACCCAAAACTGGATCATGTTCTTACAAGCTCTTAAAATTTGATGGGATCAGACCCCCTTACTCATTTGTGTGTGCGCTACAGGACAAGAGAATTTCCCCTTTTGGAGCTATAGACTTAGAGAATAGCCAAGGGAGCTAGACAGCTACAGGATCTGAAGACAGCTACAACTGAGAGAAGCTTACTGTTCATAAACTTACCTTCCTTAGACTTCAGTGGGAATAGAATCAGCCCCTATCAACTGTGTAGTCCTTCACCTTAAGGCAGGCAGCCTTTACAAGTTCTGACTTACCAAGGGGTTGGAACGGGGCTTACATACATGGGCCTTACTCTTTGTCACTGCCATGATTATAAGAGGGGAGTAACATCAAGAAAAACAGTGGAAATTTGGGGATGGAAACTAGGGAACAAGAGAACTGTGATTTGCTCCTTTCAGTGGAGGGACATTTAACAATACATCCTGTTGCACCATTATACAACTTCTGGGAAGAGCAACAGTGATTCAAGTAACTGAGCCTGATTATCTTGGAAGGGAATTAGGCTTTGACAGTGTTTCTTCTTTTTTGTCTGTTTGGTGGCTTTTTTAAAACAGCAAAACCTTCTTCTCTGATAATGCCAAGCTTCTCAGAAGATGGAGTGTTAGTATTTTGCCAGTAAATTTTCTCACGCTTGTGCCATTTGTCAAGTGCGAGTTCCCTGTTCCAATCTCTCCATGTGCCTTTTTTCCCCTCTGAGCTCAAGCGTGTTCCCATTTTATGCTGCCTAAGGCAGACAAGACACATTTTTCTGGACTCCAACATTACTCAGGCAGCTAAAGAGCTCATAATACACACATGCAAAGTATCTTTTTATCTTTTTTTACTTCCTCTGTGCAAGCCTCAAGTCAATCCTAGGTGGGAGGAGGTGAAGAGGCTGCAGAATGAATCTCATTCCTTAGGATGAGACAGACCTAGAAGCAAACTTAAAAAGCTGAGAAAAGGACTAACTGCATGCTTTTAAAACTCCATTCCTGTCATGCTTATTCTGCAATTAATGCACCTGAATTTCATTCTGAATTCTGTTGCTTTCATTACTGCCATATCAAGCTGAAGTCTCATAGAAAGACCATGAAACATGGAGGTGTTTACATTAGCTGGTTGAGGTACTTACAGTAGGAGTGTATGGAGGATGGTATCCTTGGCACTTCATTTGATTCTGTCCTTACAAGGAATTCTTCCTGTAGTGATGTGACATGGGTTTGTTGGACATAAGAACCCTTAATTAAGAGAAAAACTCAGAATTAATTGTTTCAGTATCAGTTCCTTTACCAAAGCAGTTGCCATGTTGGCCAAATTATGAGGCTGTCAAACAGAATAAGATCATCAAGTTCAACTAGTTAATTAATATGAAAATAGAAACTAACAACAATGTATAAATTAATCAAACTAGGGCTGGCATTTTACAATGGAAAACCTCAACCACTTAGGAATGCAAAATCTGTCACCTTTGACAAGCATTTTCAAAGCACTTTGAACAAATTATGAAATAAATATTTATCTTATTGTGAAGGAAGGATGTTTGTATCTTGTATAATCCTTAAATATCTGTAAAATTATGTCAACTGTCAATTTTAATGTTTATTTGCACTGTCTTGTATATTGTCAAAAAGCACTGCTAACTGTAAAGTTGATGGCATAGATTCACAAATGAGGAAGAGTTCTCTGATACATTTTAAAGTAATGATACATTTTGAAGCATTTAATGACTTTTCTAGACCTAATCTAAAGTAGCCTTTCAACTGTTACTGCTAACACAAAAATAGTAAAATCTTCTATGAAGTAGATCTTTAAGGAACATTTTTACTTATTTTTAGCATTGCATTTTTTCAGTAATAAAGACAGGTTCAAAACATGATTTTAAGATCTGAAGTAATTTGTAACTGCAGGTACCCTGAAAGCATATGTGATGATGCACAATTTGCATTAAATAAGGGGAGTGTCCAACTCTGCACCCCTGGCTGGCTTTTATGGAAATGATTGTTTCTAGAAATTGAAGAATAAGAGCGATGTATTCATGGACTGGTATCATGCACCCTATTTTTACCTTCCATTTTGGTATGTAATTTTCTATAATAACCATCTGTCTGAGTCACTGTCTCCAAAATGACGTGGAGGGAGAATGTTTGTTAGAAACTTAAATTTAAAAAAGTTTAAAAAATATATCCCACTCCCTTTGGGACCTCTGAAGTTTTTGAGAGGTCAGTTGTGGTACAATACTTGCAGCTGCAGTAACTTCATAAAGAAAACACCTGCCCTATTGGGCTGGAAATACTGCTTTTGGTATTTTGATAAAGTGAGAGTTTATTATGTGTATGTATATGATTTTGAGAATTAATAATGTTAATTAAAAGATCATTTGCCAAATGTTGAAACAACCTGTCTACAGATTATGTCTGCAGATACACTCCAGTTCTGTGTAAAACAGTTCTGTGCATTACAGTTTGGGTAATGTTTTGGCTTTTTAGTATTTTCAAAATAAAACCAAAATCAATCAACTAATTGGGATGTAGAAAGGGACAGATGGGAAACATCACCTTAAAAACCATGACAGAAAATAGCCTCTTAGCAGCAAATGGAGAGTCTTAACAAAAATCCTAACAACTGAACTAAAAACTAAAAAACCCCCCAACAAAATGGTGTTTCCATGAAGGACCTTTGCATGTACATGGAATATGCCTTGATGCTAACACCTGGGGTATAGCTAGCCCAGGGCAAATGAACACACACCACACTGAGCACACAGCTATTGCAGTGAACACTGATACCTAGCTGAATCCAATGCAGTATTAGGACAGCTTTTCACTTTTGCTATAGTGAGAAAGATTAGCTGATATCTCAAATTTGCATAATTATGAGCAAAGCCTGTCAGAATTGCCCTAAGATATGCGTTTCTTTATATACAAAATAGTCACTATCCCCTAGCTGCCCGAAAAAGATCTAGAGGTTTCTAATAAAAGGCCTGAGGAACCAACTGTGTTTATCATCCACCATAAGAAATGTTCTTGGAGAAACCCTCTTCAGTGAGCTTTTAAATAGTACACATTGAATCCTACATTATTAAACTTTAGGAGTGGATCTATGTGTTATTTGCACAAGGGCACAAAAATCATGTTTTGTTCTCATAAATCTGGCCATGTGATGGAACATGACTGAGTCCTGTGCTGTCCCCTGCTATAATGTTCAAACTTCGAGTGTTCAGGTTTTTGTTGCGCTGGAGCACCTCAAGCACCAAGGAAAGGTGAGGTCCTTACCTATCAGGATGACATGGCATTGAGGAACGTAATTCACAGAGAGATGCTGTGGAGACTCACAGATAACACCCTCAGCTCCGGCCCAGCGCCAGAGCAGGTCCCTGGGGATACAGAGTGGCCTTGCCGAGTGCCACAGCGGAATGCGGGCGTCCGGGAAGCAGCGCTGTCGGCAGCCGCTGCTCCAGGGGCTCGGGAGGGCAGCTGGGGCCGGGGGCCGCGGCCTGCTCTCCTCAGTGCCCGCGTCTGGACACCGTCACTGAATCACAGAGCTGTTCGGGCTGGGAGGCAGGGTCACCTGGAGCAGGTGACACGGGAACGCGTCCAGGTGGGTTCGGAGTGTCTTCAGAGAGGGAGACGCCACACCCTCCCTGGGCAGCTCTTCCAGGGCTCTGCTACCCGCAATGTGAAGAAGTTCTCCCTCATGCTGAGGTAAAACTTGTGTTTCAGTTTATGGCCATTGCTCCTCGTCCTGTCGCTGGGTACCACTGACGAGTGCGGCACACGCGGAGCTGGCACAGTGCCCGGCCTCCCGGTCTGGAGGTGGATCGCGGACAGGTCAGTGCGTTCCGCCGAGCCCTCGGGGCTGTGCGGGGCCCGGGGCCGCCCCCCCCGTTCCCGCCGGGGCCGTGAGGCGGCGCGGGCGCTATGCGCCATGCAGGTTCCCGGGCGCTGGCGCAGGCAGGTTCCCGGGCGGGCCCGCCGCGGTGTGCGGCGCTCGGCAGCCACACAAAAGAGCGGCTGCGGCTGCCCCGCTGCCAGGGACCGGCCCCGCCGCTGCACCGCGGTAAGGACCGGGGGCGCAGGGCGGGGGGCAGACCTACCGAGCGACCGACCTGCCGACCGCCGGCCAGGGTCGTGGCGGGCACCGGCGGCTCCGTCGGGGGTGGGGCGGCAGCATCCCGCGGGTTCCCTCAGGGGAGCGGGGAGCCCCCGGGCACGCCCCCGCCCCGCGCCAGCACGGCCGGTGCGCCCCTCGAATCGGGACTGAGGGCTGCTGTCTCCGCGAGTGGCTGCCCTCGCCTCATCCCACTTCATCTTCATCCTCATCCCCATCCCAATCCCCATTCCCTGGCAACCGAGCTGCCCGCAAGCGGACGGGGAGCCGGGGTGAAGGGGAACCCCTGCGGCATGGCGGAGCGGCTGGCGTTGTCGCGATCGGCGGCGCGGGGCTCCGGCTCCGGGGGGTGCCGCACGCCCGCTTGCCTCCGCTGTGCCCGGGGAGGCTCCGCCACCGCCCCCGCCAGGCGAGGGAGAACCGGCGGCGACCCCCCGGGCCGGGCTGCGGCTCCGCTCGGCTCCCCCGGGGCTGGGCTGCGGCTGCGCTCGGCTCCCCCGGGACGGTGCGAGCTCCGAGCCCGGCCCGGCCGCCTCAGCCCCGCCGTGCCGGGACGGCGGCTCCGGGTAACGCGGGGACCGGCCGTGCAGCATCCGCATCATGCCAGCGTTTTGTGGGAGGGCGGGAGGCTTAAGTCCGTTTGTCTTAATAAGAGTGAAAAGAAATGCGAGAAGAGCCCTCCTGTAATGCAGCATCGCTCGGAGTTTGTATTTGGTTCTGATTTCATGTCTCCACTGTAGCAAAGGGATCAGAGCCTTTGATCTGCTCTTTCCCCGTTCCCTTCATCATGAGGTCTGGAGGGAAAAGGGTGCTCAATTAAGAATACATGATTTTTGTTGGGATAAACAGCATGAGATATTATGGCATGGTCTGTTTGCCTCTTATTGAATAGTTTTTTTAATATGTGTGTGCGGTGCCTTGTATTGCCATAACAAAAGGGATGGGGGTGGGGGAAAGGAAGGGAATACTGCATTTAGAGCTGCATCTTGGAAAGTCAAAGACTGCCTTATTTTGCCTCAACTGGCATCTGTGCTTTCAGACTTACGTACTTTGCATCCTCAGTGTTGTTTTGGTGGTTGTTGCATGCTAGTGAGGACATACAAGAAAAGAAATTTAAATAAAGACAAGAGATCATACAATGTGTATAGTACAGAGATAATGTGCATTGCAGTGATGTTTAAGAAAAGTCTGAAATTACTGTGACCAGTTTGAAAAATGCAAGTAGTGTTTTCAGTTGAATTACCTGGCCAAGACCACCCTATAATCTCCCAGGAGGGGCTGGGAAATCTGTTTGCAGAAATGGTATTTGTCTATTATGCCTGCTACCCAAGAATCCCTCATTATTTAATGAGTAGAACTGAAAAAGAGAAACAATTACTGTCATAATTTTTTGTGGTTCTGTGTAAGCCACAGTATTTCCAATATAACACAGTTTTAAAGGGGAGGAATTCTAGTTTAAGTCCTTATTGCCACTTAAGATAAAATACAGTATGTGCAGGTTATGTGTTTGAGAAGCAAAAGATTGACATTTATGTTAAAGCATAAGATGGCAATTTATCTTTGTATCATCCCGGTTCTTCTCCATATGGGACAGACAAGATGAAAGAGCTTTTCTTTCATATGTTGTTCTGCGAGAGCTAAACCACTAAAGTTGAAGCCACTGTCCTTAGTCCATTTGGGGCTCATAGGAATTCATGCTGCAGAACTGTTCTTATAAACCCTGATTGTCAGTTTCTAAATTCTCTGATAGTTTAGCCCCTATCTGCACTTGGAAATATCTGAAGTTATTTTAAAAAATGCGTCAGCAGCTACATTATTGCTCCCTCTTGATCCTCTGACAGTAAAGGAAAAGTGTTCTTGCAAAGGCCATAGATGCTCAGCTCTTTTGGTCAAAGTATTACAGTTCTAAGGAGGGATCTTGAGAAGCATGTTTTGTGTTGTTACTTGATTAATGCCGGTTCAGGCTGGGGACTGGACATGAATTTAAACAAGCTAGGTCTTTAAAAAGTGACCTTTGCTTAAGGCTGTGAACATAAGAAACCACTTCAACAAGCATAATTTTACCATCTCTCCAGCTGTTCTGATAAGAATATTTGCTAAGAAATAATTTGTGAAAATACCATGGTTTAAACATCTTTCAGTTAACATTTCTGTGCTGAGGGTGGAGAAATTAGAGAAAGTGACCTGTTCCAAGCTACCAGCTCACAGAGAGACATATGAAGGATTCTGGTTTTTTTCAGAACAAATCTTGGTTGTAGCCTTTGAACACGTCAGGGTTCAGGTGCTTCTGCAGACTTTTTATATCCATTTCCCTTGTAATCTGTGTTTAAATAAACAAGGCAATTATTTCATGCTTTAAGCACTGCAGTGGTAGAGGCCGAGGAGCAGCCATGCCAAAAATCCCCAAAAGTCCTGGTGAACAGCAAACTGGACATGAACCAGCCACGACCTCTGGCAACAAAGATAGCCAGTGGCATCGTGGTCTATATGGACAACAGTGCAGCCAGGACATCAAGGAAAGTGATTATTCCCTTCTGCTCAGCACCCAGTAGGTGATGTTTATAACCCTGTGTCCAGTTTTGGTCCCCTCAGTACAAGGAAGTTTTTAAAGACCTGGGGTTTTGCAGAGGCCACTGAAGTGGTTGGGACTGGAGGCCAAGCTCTGAGCAGAGGATGAGAGGGTGGGGCTTGCTCAGCCTGCAGAAAGGGAGGCTATGGGGGGCCCTAACAGCAGCCTTCCAGTCCTTATAAAGAGTTCCTCAGGGAACTGGAGCCAGACTCAACACAGTGGCACATGCCAAAGAATGAGAGACAAAAGGCATGTGTTGAAACAAGGTTCAGACTGGATACAAGCCAAATACTTTGCCCCACAAGGACAATCATACATGGAGACAGGTAGCCCAGAGAGGTTGTATGGTCTCTGTTTTTGAAGGTTTTAAAGACCAGACTGAGTAATTCCCTCAGCAAACTGCTCAGGGCTCGCTGGTGACCCTGGTTTGAGCAGCATGTTGGACAAGAGATCTTTGACATTCTTAACAACCTGAAGTGTTATGATCCTGTTTGGGCCTATCTGTACATGATACAAGAAGCAGACATGTTTCCAGAAGTCAGATTTTTAAAGAAAGATTTAGAGTTTCCATTCTAGGACTAATCTGTGCATCTCAGAAAAGATGGAATACAGTATTAGTATGATATATTAACTTCTATTACTTGTGAAACAGTACATTACATTAATACAAACTAATACCTTACTATAAGCTTCTCAAATAAGAGATATTTGCTTGAAATAAACAAAAAGAAGTGCATAATACTTGCAAGAGCTTTTACTGGGAGGTATCTTTTAGCACTACTATGAGGCAATTAAAGTCTTGCAACATTTGTGGAAGAGATGTGATGGTAGTTGTTACATCTAGAGAAAATAAAGCACTGATGCAGTCACATGAGCTTCACAAGCTGAGGAAGAACTGAAAGCAGAATCAGAATTCACTGGTTTTTAGACACTCAAAAAACTTGCAGTTGCTGAGTCAAATGCTCATTATAAGTACTGGCAAATGCTTTTAGTCTACTGGGAAGAGTATTACATGTTTGATTTTTTTTTTTTCCTGAGGACCCATGAGAGCCTCATGAAAAGCAGCTCAAGACAGCACCGTGTGATTGGTGAAGTGTGTAGTGCTTTAGGCTTTTGCTGCCTGCAGAAGCTGAACATGCAACACTTTAAGCTTTGGCATGGCATCCATGAGAAAAGAACTTCCATTCAAATTCTCAGTTTTGTCTGAACTTAGGTCTTCTCTTGGCTAGCAATATATATTTTTGGAAGGAAGGCCTTGCACAACGGGTAAAAAACATATGGATTGAACAGTTTGTTTCTGATGCTGGTAGGTAAATGCACTGTCACTTGAGTACATGACATTCCTTTCCCTTTTTGTTGCAGTACTTACTGTCTTCATTCACATGCTGCAGCAGAGGAAGGTGATTTGCACTTCAAGAGGAGTAAGTTAGAGCTGAGCAAAGACCGGTATGGAAAACTCTGGGATTAATAGGTGCTTCCACCTAAACTAAAGAGGAAGAACTAGAAGCCCTGTAGGTAGGGATGACAGGGGAAAAGTGTCATTGTACTCAGATAGTGAAATGCTGCTGGAGATGCATACTCTGAAGTACACTTGTGCATGAAGGGATCATTTTCTTTTGAAATAGAAGGAAATGAAGAGGAAAGGAAAGTTGGCAAAAAGGTATACAAAATATGTCAGTTATAACCAATGTGAGGTTTGCAGTCTAGATAAAGATTTTCTAATAGTAGTACTTCTGCAATGCAGACATCCACTGATACCAACCCAGGCTTCCAGAGGGAGCTGCATGAGTGGTATCTTGGGGTAGTTGTCTGGTTTGAATTATTAAGATGAAGTTTCCTTCAGAAAATAGCCCTCCTAGTTACAGGCTTGATAATGAAGATTCAACCATATAGAAATTGATATTGTTTTATTACTTAAAAGGTAGATTGAATATTTCCATTCTATTAATTGAATGGAGTTTTTGAACTCCAACTCATTTTGTTTTATACATTCATATTAGGAATATTTGTGAGCATATCACCAGTTTGCATTATTTCCAGATTGCTGTCATTCCCTTTACTTTCTGGGAGAGCCTCTTCACAGATGCACTTCTCAGCTACAACTTTTGCATAAGTTCCTCTTCCCAAGTCAATTGTACAGTAACCCTGATCATTTTTGAGGAGTGAAATCCTTTTTATTTCTGAAATACTCTCCAAGAGAGATCTGACCTTGCAAGTTTTTCTTGTGTGTGTATGCTACCTTTGTGTTAAGGGCTCACGGGATCTGACCCTGGAAGATTTGGTGTAAGATTTATTTTATTTATTAATTTAATGAAGATTAAGATAGAAAGAGTTAGAAGTCTTTCACCTGAGTACAGAGGTTAGATTTAGCTACGAATTCTAAATGTGATAATTGCAGGCATGTTTACTTCTTTCTATCTTAAATGTACAAAACCAGCAACAACCAGCTCACAACCTGAATAATAGTTCTGTTACACTGACCATGAGTGTTCTGGTGAGGGTGCAGGCCTGGGTTTGACCACTGGAGTCCAAAATGTCAAGGGATATTATGTAACATGGGAACGTGTGGTGAGAAGCACAAGTTCCATAGGGACAGAATCTATCTAAGCAGTATTGTGAAAACCTCCCAGAAGGAGCAGCTGTGTTTGGCATTCACTGTTCAGCTTCAGTGGAGTACCTGATCTTTATGTGAAGAATAATAAAAAAATATTCCCACAATGCCATCCACATCTTTACTGCCTTCGTGCACTACCCAGAAACAAAGGTGCTTGGATGGACTCTTTGTCACCCAGTGTGCCCTTCAAGATCAGAAGATCAGAAGTATTCGTTAACTTTGCTTTTTCCTGCTCCAGCAATGTGGTAAAATATGCCTGAATTACTGGATTAACTGAAGAGAATGAGGGTGGCACAGACCAGATTCTGTTCTAGAATGACATAGGATTTTACTTTTTTTCCCAATTGCCAAGAGTGAAATGGTATTAATAAATTGATGTTACTCTCAAGAATCACGGATAAAAGCTACCACAAAAATTATTTCAGTGCAAGGGCGAGTGCACCTTTTTGGTTTAGTCAAATTTTAAAATAGGTCTCAAAACTCATACTCTGAAAGCTGAGAGATGCCTTTTCAACACATCAGGGGGAATGTATGGAGACAGAATTGCTTGTTTCTCATGCAGAAGCAAGATTGCTTCAAAGCTGCTATGCTCCTCAAATCCATACCAAATCGCTCTCCTGGGAATGAAATCTTGTATTAAACACTGTTACTAAACATATCCTTTTCTTTTTTGTTCTTCTAATCTGCAGCTTTTGTGTCTGGTAAGGATAGCCATTCTGACTGATATCAGGTTTCACAAAGACCATTACAGCTACTAATAGATAAATAATCATGAAGGCAGTTACAAAGAACATAAATTTATTTCTGCTCTTATAAAATGATCCAGTGTAGAAAAGAAGCAGACTTGCATGGTTCCAAATTCTTACTATGCAGCATAGCACGTTGTTGCCATGCTACCAGATTGCTTGCCTTGATATTTAAATTTGCCCTTAGATTTGTATTTAAAAAGAATGAACTGTTAACAGTACATTAAAATATAAAATAACCTGTCAAGACATAAGCCTCATCACCAATTTGTTCATGGTTTTTGGCCTCTATAGATTTTGATTTTCTTTTCTAAAATAAACCCCACCATCACAACATGAAGCTTCACTGCATGAAGCAATGAAACATGGAAAGATTCTGTTTTAGAGTGCAATAAAGGTTTATATCAAAGGAGGAATATTGATTATAGTTTCCATACTTTAAAAAATTTGCATTTTGCCTGCCTTACTAAGTGCCTCTTCCCATCTTTTGTCCTCTCCAATTTAACACGACTAAGGGAAATCAGAGTATGATGATATTTTCTTGTTATTGATGTGTTGTGGAGGAGAAAGGAACATTATTTCTATATATATGTGTGTGTAGATATATATAAAATGTCCTTTAGGCACAAAATCTTGTGTTACTGGAAGACAACTCTTGATTAGAGATAAGGCAGCTTTAAAAAGAAACTTATCCCTGTGATATTCTTAGCCAGTCGATCAGTGTGGCTTTAATTATGTAGAAGTATTTGACATGTTATGGCCCAGGAGATAAGAGCTGTTGCATACTAGATGAATGAAAGGGAAGGAATTCTGTTGGTGACTAGAAATTCCATTCTCAGTGCTGCATTAGAGACGTAAAATGAGCACTGGAAGGGAATGCTTCCTAGTGAATAGTGATTTGCATTGTATTGCTCATTCCAGGATTATGAAGGTTGTTGGTGGCAGAATTCTTCATTCCTGGTTAGTGACTACTGGCTATTGATGGAAGAGTTGCCATGAAAATGCCTGTGTAGTATCAGAAATGTGCCTTTAAGTCAGTTGTATTGGTAGGAAATTTTTGTTTGCTTAGTTTTTGGTTTGGTTGATTGACTTTTATGCGTTTTGAGGGGTTTTTTTAATAATTAAGGGGTTTTCTTTATATTTTCAGTGGTAGGTAGAAGTCTCAGTTTTTACCAAGTAAAAGGTATCTGTTGTGATACTGGTTGTTTTCAGTACTTGGAAAGAGACCACCTTAAGGTTTTTCCACATCTATTCCACACCTATCTGCAGTGATAATTAATGATCTGTACAGCCTGTGTTTAATTTGATATTTGTCTTCCATTTATTATTCAATTCGTATGCATTATAACTGACTCAACAACTTACAGATAATGATTTGGAGGAAAAATGGAGGGGAATTATATATTACAACACTACTATACCTTTGCAACAGTATTATTTTCCTTCCTGTGCATATATCTATATTTGTTTTTAAAGTTTTTTGTCACAATTCAGTAAAATACCTGTCTTTTTCTTGAGCCAAGATTGATTTAACTTAGATCTGTTGACATTTTTTAGTGTTGGGACTCTTACAACATTTCATGGTTTAGTTTAGGCTCCAGCTTCGGGTGTGTGAGAATCACAGCTTTGAGCTTATACTCAGGCTCTAGGAATGAAGAAACTATGAGTTTGTACTTTAAACATTTGTGGACAATATGATACCTTTAATTCTGGAGTTCTTGTGATTTGCAGTGTTACAGGAATTGTAGTAGAAACAATTTCTTTAATATTAACCAGCATCTGTTTGAATGTACCAGCTCGAGTTACCAGTTTTCTTTCTGATGGTACTTAACATTGTTATAACCACTTATGATATATATAAACCAGCCAAATGCCATCCAGAGTTTCTGAACCAGCTGTTTTATCAGTGAACAGTCCATGGTGTTACATACTTTCCTCTATTCAATGATATTCCTATTTAAAGTAGTAATTAAGTAATGTATTAACCTGCTCCAGTATTGGTAAATCCCACTGGAAGGTTAGGAAACAAAAGCTGTTTGTTACTGCTCTAGGTTTCCTACCCTCTCCATTCCTTGGCACGATGAGTCTTGTTTCTTGACAGGATGAAATCCATATTGTCTTTAAGATACTATCTCTTACTATCTCATCAGATAAATTCGTGACTACCTGTGGCTGCCAGCTGAGATTGACCCTCACTGCCTGGTTGACAGCTTGCACCATGTTGATCACACCGACACATTGACTGTAGCTCCTCAGGCTGACCCTGTGGCAGTCCTTGCCCCTCCTTCCTCCAGCCTCGGAGGCTCAGCAGGATGGATCCTGTGCCCAAGGTGCATGCCAGACTCCTTGTCACAGGATCATCCTGAGGGACCATCACCCATTGTAAGGACAAGAAATGGGGGAAATTCAAACAGAAATTCCTGAAGTGTGAAGTTTACTGTACATGGGAAACTTAAATAAACACCATAGTAGCATCCTGAATGAAATGGAGGTGATTGTAAAAAAAAGATAAAAATCTATTGTAGTGGAACCTATGAGCCAACCAAGTGTCTAGGACCCTTTTGTGGAAGGCATTTAGAAGGCAGCAGTAGACTGTCTTTGCTCAAAAGACTGACCTGTCTAAATAGACCTCACAGTTTGATATCTTCTGTTTAAATTAATCTGACAGAGGAAAAGAATAGTGTAAAAAAGTGGTACCAGGCCAATATAACCTCTGGATTTAATCAATAACATGCAGACCAAACCTTTACTGAAAACCTGAATTATAGGTATGCTTGTATTTATCCAAGAGTATAACTTAAATATACCTAACTGGAAAATCTTAATTTGGTTCTACTATTTAGTTGAATTTTTCTGTTAACCTTCTTGCTGGGTTAAACTACAAAGATAAAAACAATTACCTCTGTAGATTAACATATTAAATATTTTGTTATGTAAATATGCATAGGATGGGAATGAAAAGTTCTCTGCTCTGGAGACTATAAAATGATGGCTTTGCAGTTATTACACAATTTTCATTGTTGTTTTCTTTACTAGTAGTGTGTCACTAGGGGTGGGAGTGAGGGTGTGTTTGATTTTTAAACAAACTCCCCAAAATCTGCTTTATTCATTTTTCAGCTGTAGACTTATAGATTTTTAAGCTCTTTGTGGCAGGAATGTCTGCAGAATACTTAACCTGATGAAATCTTGGTTAATGGACTTTTCCACAACACGCATAATTTAGGATTTATTTGCCCCCAGTTAAAAGTTGTTACTATAGCAAATACAAGACAAATAATTAAATTGAAAGGAATATATAATGTGGCTGTTCAGGGTTTGCCTCTGGTAAAGGGGCTGATATCAGGAGGCTACACAGGATGGTACAAAGTTGGATCCTGCAGGGAAGCCTTCTAGGAGCCTGTCAATCCATTGGGAGAGCCCAGGAGAGGTGCACACAGTGTTAGGTAGTTGTTCTTTTACAATGTGGGCAACTCCTAATATTAAGGGACTGTGACATATCTTTAAGTGGCTGGAAGTTGACCTTTGATTTGAACTGGGTGCAGCTCAAGAATCTTTGAAGACTTCAGTTTTGCTACGAGCTGCAGCCTTCCCTGCAGTGCTTCTGTCCCTGGGAATGTCCCACAGCCCCAACAGGACTATGGCTGCCTGTTGCTGCAATACAGGAACTTCTGGTTACCACCAGGAGACTACCATGGGGTAATTGTTCAGTTAATTCAGTTGTTGTTGATAATAATTAATAATAGAAAGGTGAAACAGAGTTGACCTAGTGATAGACAAATAGAAATTGTTCAAATTGTTAGAGCAATTAGTCTACGTTTGACTTTTCCAATGAGCTCAACAGTTAAATAATTAGTAGTCTCTAAGGATCATATTCTGCCAGCCATAATACTTTGTGTCATCTATCTATATATTTATGCAACTGTTAACATTACTTACTTTAAACCAGATATCAAAGTTTATATACCTATTGCCTTGAGCATCAGTTAAAGACAAACCAGTCTATTTATGAACAAATAATGAAATTACTGAATAAATCAGCAAGACTCATAGTGCCATTTACATTCTTGCCTCAGTAAATACTTACTGCATGTTTAGTGATGAGAGATGCAGAGTTCTGAATTGGAAAATTCATAGATAACTACAAAACAGACTGACCCACAGTGTACCAATGTGATGCCTCAGTGATTTTTCAACTGTTTCAACTCTAAAGGAAAAATGCTAATTCTTGAAAGTGTTAGCCAAGTGCGTAGGTACATTTACTGAGAGCCTAGGAAATGCATGCTTATTTAAATACATTTTGCAAAACTTTATCTTACAACAAATGAAATAAAATGCTGGGGAAATTCTTGTTTTGACACTAGCTTTTTTATCTGTCTATTTCTAAAGACCTTAGAATATTTGAGAATGTTATTTCATTAATATTCCCCTAATCCTTTGCTAGCCAATGTGTCAGGTATGGAGCATGAGGCTTCTTGTGTGTAGGTGTCTTCCATACTGCTGCCCAACTATAACTGTGGGGTACAGCAACCTTGCGCTGCAGGATTAGTGCCTTTTCTCCAACAGATCTGCCCCATAGAGCTTTCTTTTTATGTAATGCCAGTATTTTACATGCTGCAGTTAAGCCAGCTGCAGCCAAAACCTAATCTCTTGTTTAGGCCGACTGTGGATCTAATTAACCCTGCTGACACTGCATCTTACTCAATCACAGAGTACACTTCCTCCAAGAGAATGGCTGAAGCTGTATTAATACTTTTTAGAATATTGTCTATCAGTGAGTTTTCAGTGTTCTCCTTGTTCTGTGCTGCACTGTTGCCTGCTTAGCCTGTCAGTTACTGATAGGGAAAGGCTATGTATCTGTGTGTGAAGAAAAGGAAAAAAAAACAGCCCCAAATGCAGGCTAAACTCTTCACATAGTTAGGATTTTGACAGACTCTAGAACTCTCAATTTTCCCATCTCTGGCAGAGCACAGGATGGCAGAGAAGACAAAGAGGTAGCCAGCTATCATCTCCTGTGCTTTCATGAAGCAAATGAGCATGGAGGAGTGACATGCACAGAGTCCAAGATTATTCAAGAGTCTAAAAAGATACAAATAGCTTAGTATGAGCTGCCAAAGGCTCATGACAATCTGTTCTACCATTTCTGTTGGAATATTTCTGTTTTTATTTTCATGATGACATAGTCTTATTTTCATAATGACAATATTTCACTTTCATCAGACACCTGTAGAGAGTAGGATCTACTGTCTGATTTTGAACAGTTGCTGTACCCTGTAATGATTTGGCAAAAGTGAGATGAACATTCAGTTATCATCATGAAGACCTTCAGCAGGCTGATGTGTAAGGGGAAGTATGCCCAGAAGTGATTAATTTATGGGGTATCATCTCACAGCATCAGGCTTGAATCCTACAGATTCTGTTGTGTTTTACAGAAATCACCTAAAATCAAGATGTTTTTTTCCAAAGATGGTCAGAAACTTTAAAAAATATTCAGTCCCTTGATTTTGTTACCAGAACCACTCAAGATAGGGAATAAACTTCAGGGGTAAAAAAGGGGATTGCTTTGTTCCTCTGCTTTGTCTGATAAAGCTCAGTTCTTCAGTTTTCGACAACTTCTCCAACTAGACAAGACCTACATGCCTCTTTTCTCCTTTACAGGCCATTAGGATCTAGTGGGATAAGACTTGTGCATCAGAGCCTAGACAGCTAATGAGGCCTCACTTCCTAGCTGTAACTGGAGCAATTTAAATAACACAGTTTATACCTACATTTCCAGCACAGAAAAGGCTGTTAAATCAAGAATTTCACTTGAACTTTGCCTGCAGATTTCTTGAAAAGGGTTTTTCCACCTTTACTGAAAAACTTTTTCAAACTAGAGAGTAGACAGTTGAGATACCCAAAGTCACCCTTTTTTTCAAATAATCTTTTAACTATGGGCTAATTGCATATCTTATTTCAGCCAAGATGAATGATATTTGTACTTTATGCAGCATCAGAAAAGAAATGAAACTTTGAAATCTTCTGTTTAGGCAATGAAGCTATTGAGGGGAAAAAGAAGGAAAAAAATCAGCTCAGTTCTCCAAATAAAAGAACGCTGTCTTTGGGATTGCAATTTCACAGATAGAAATCTGCATAGACTAGTCTGTTTATCTGCTCAAAGCTCTTTACATAACTGGCACTTTGTCATCTTCTGTCTATAAATTATAGGCAGTCATTGCTGGAGTGTCTGAGTAACCAAGCATAGGGTTTGCTGCTTTGCATATAAATGGAGCTACAGTCCTGCATCTATGTGAACATAAATAGGGACATGAAGGCATTCTTGCTCTTCAACTTGATAGCAGAAAACCCCCACCCTTAATGCCATACATCTGTGGATGCTAGTATAAACATGAAGCAGATAACCTCTTTGGTTCCTTTAAAATGGAATGATGGAAATTGATTTGGGAGAAAGAACAGTGCATAAATGACATCAAACCAAATACAGGTTGTTACATGAAATTGGCAAATTAGGTAACAAATTTTATGTCAAGTGTTTTTCACTGACTTGGTGAAGAGAAGACTTTCTTCAGATGTTATTCTTTGCATTGATAATACAATAGTAGAGACAGTTTACATCATAGAAAACTCATTCTGGATCAACCTAATTTACATCTTTCCTAGCGTGACACTACAGTAACATCTGGAAATAGATACTTAAATAGAACAGGAAATAGGCTTTATCTAAATATTCACCTTACTAATTAACTTTTCCTGATAGAGTTATAAGATCCTAGTCTTTCAGTATACAGAGCATGTTACAGCTGGCAGATTTAAACATCTGTGTAAGTGCTTGGTATTTTTTGGAAAGCAAAATATCTGTCTATACAACCGAAAAACCACGCTGCAGAGAACCAGACTTCAAAGGAGCTACAACATCCTAAATGTAAAACTCCACCTACCCCAACTGAGGATAAATGATGATATCACTACTTAAACTATACTGGTTACTGTGGATGACCCATTGCTTCTTTTTAATGGCATTAAATAATGTGCTAAAATTTGCATTGCAAATTGTAGGATGGTAGGCTAGGTTTTTTTTTCAACCAAATCGGGTCAATTCCACCCAGGTCCTCTATATCCTACAATCCAATAGTGAAGAGCATTTTGGCTACCCTGTTTTTCATCTTTTGTTTGCTTAAATTGTTTTCTGTTGAGCATAAAGGACAGATATTTTTGTAAGTTCACTGTTGGGTTTCACAGATGTAGGTTTAAGGAGATTATTTATGCTTTAGGATTTAACATCTACCGACATGCTGTTCATTTGCCTGATATCACGGGGGACTAGTTCTTTCATTTGCAATTTATAAATCCTCATCTTTAGACTTTGGTTTTCAGATAGCTGGATGTTTGAAACATCCAGCAGTTATTAATTTAATTAATTTTATCTCAGATGAACTAAGTGTTTATTCAACCTCATGATATATGATAGGTCCAGGGTTTTGTTTAGTTTTTAAATTAAAATAGAATAGATAATGCTAACCTGGTAGCTTGTTGAGGAGTCACCTTGGGAGCCCTCTCTTAGTTTGATGCATGTTTGATGAAGAATGCTGTTTTCATGTGTCCTTTACTGATAAATTTGGTGATTGACTTTCCAAAAGGACAACAGCAGAAGCTCAAAAGCCCATATCCAATGCTTTTTCCTTCCACAAACCTTGCATCTGGAATGAAGAAGTCAAACTTGTGCTGTGTGTGCCTAGTAAGACCCTAAGGGTTTGTAAAGGTGGCAAACGAAGATGTGGCTGAGTCTCATGTCAAGTTTGTCTCATGATACCTCAGACGTGTGCCTGTAAATGTGTCTGCTGTGGCTCATACAGAGTCATACACTCAATGCAGACCAACAATTCAGATTCCTGCAGGAGCAGCCCCATACACTCTGCCTGACAAATAAATCCTTTATTCCCTTTAGAAGTCTAGATCTTGAGATTATACCAGTTTCTGATCCCGTCGTACGTGGGACAGAGCTGCCGGGTCTGGGGAGAACAGGAGCTCTCAAATATTTGCTGTTCAATAAATGATAACCTGCTCATAAAGCAGGGTGCTTGAAACATTAAAATGTGAGAACAGAAAGTGACATCAAAATGTGAGCCTTGCTTGAAATGCCTGAGTTAGCTAAATCTCTATGCTGCTTTCAAATATGTTGCCTATTCTTTTGTAATTAAAGCTTGAAATTATTTTGTATACGGTGCAGTGATTGACTTCAGAATGAAGAATTTAAAAAAATCCCTATGAGAGAAACCTTCATAATAATTAATATTATTATGCTAGAAATTTGAAAATAACCCTATTTCTTTCTCAGTGGTTTTCATTCTGTTCTGGGCAAGCATTTTCCTATGCTGTGTTTTTTGTGCTATGAGAGCCATTCTGGGTTGCTGATAGGCTCAAAACTCAAGCAGTTTGTGCTCAAATGACCAAATGCTTGATTTGAGATTTGATAATTCTGGGCTGGGGTGCTGTGAGTTTTCAAAATGCAGTCTAGCATTTTACAGGGAGCTGCAGGCCCCACCATAGTCTTAAGAAGAGCTCATCCTGTATTCGGTTTTCTTTGGACTGTGAAAAACCAACAGAAGACAGAATTTCCTATTGAAGTTTCATTATGTTTTCAGAGCTACGAAATAAAAAATGTTTATCCTGTTATACTGTAATTTTGTAATATAATGCATCTTAAACATCTTTTGGTACTACCAAGTACCACCAGATTATTAGTATTTTATGGAACTTTCTTCCACCATTTAAAAATTAATACTTCTCTGGTATGCAGAGACTTATTCAGTGCAGATAAACCAGAAAGAAGACTATGGAAGAGGCAAACAGTTGTGTATCAATTCTGCACGTGTGCAAAGGTCATTTTCATGCACTAGAAAGCTGAAAAACCCTGCAAGATAAAGGCTGCAGCATGTAAGGAATGTTGAAACAGGCAAGGCCAGAGGCAGAATCTCTGAATCCAGCTGCTGTCCTCATGCGTGTAATGGGAAGCTTGAGCAGATGATGCAGAGCAACTGAGGAAAAATCACTTCATTTCCAGAACTGGCAGATCTCCCCATTACACAATACACCTACAGTGCTATACTCTGACAACATAATTTGACCTTGAAAAGTAAAAGTGTTCTTCACAAACCTCCAGAAATGTATTCTTTGCATGGAAAGGTACTAGATTTTTTGCATTTAAAAGAAGAATTCATTATTCCATGTTAAGTCCATGTTTCATTTTTATATCTCAGGGGTGTTTACTACAATTACTGATACAGACCTCTACTGTTTTCATACAGTTCAGCTGATCCTGACTTGATTGACTCTTTTTTTGTTTCATAGTTCTACTAAAGCTTTCAATGATATCTGTTCATGAGGCATCTTGTACTACACACAGAAGTACCCCAGGGCATTGTATAAATTAATATTCCACCCATGAATGTAGCTAGTAGTTAATTTATCATTTGACAGTGAGAAACAAGAGACTAGATTACTGATTAATTGTAATGAAGCTGAACAGGATGCTCACATGTATGCTGAAACAGACTATTATTGTACTAGTGATGTCCTTTGCAATAGGCAACCTGTTTTAGAAGTGTTAAGTCTAGCAGTTTAAGAAATAAATGAGAACAGTGGTAAATAGTACCAGTATTTTTAGTTTAGCTAATTAAAATTTTATGACTGGCATAAAGGATTTGAGCTTATGGCATCTTCAGATTTGGCATGGGGAAATAAGAGAATTCTCAGGAGTTGACTTCTGCTATAACCTGTCATATCTTATTATGCTGTTTCCAACTCTGTCTGATTTAAAACAAAACAGACTTATAATTTATTCTTCACTAGAAAGAAGAGGAAAGAGAGCCCAGTAAATGCAGACAGGAAGTACATCTGGAATAATACCATGATAGCTCTGAGTGACTGTTAGGAGCAATTGCATCCAGTGATCACCCTAAGAATAATTGTGTCTTGCATCCTAGGAAGAAGGTTCAGAAAAATACTATAAAGAAATATTCATGGATTTCAATAATTACCTGACCTGTAGTTATCAGATGCAGTCTAGATAAACACAAGAACACGCCCTCTTAAGCACACAGACAAAAAATGAATGAGTGATTCTCTTCTATTGGAGGGCATGTGTGTGTGTTCTGCAGAAAGAGATGCTCTTGAGCCTTTTCACCTGGGCTTCAAACATCCCTGGCCCAGGAATATCTCCAGTTGCCTTTGTGAAAACATGGCTGTTCTGCATTAAAACTCCTTTTTGGTTTTAGATTTCATTTTAAACCAATCATAACTTTAAAAATATAAGACTTTCCTTCCTAGTGAATTCTTGTGCAGTGTCACAGGGCTGAAACAGAGTTGACCTAAATGTGTCATCCTTAACTGATGTCTGTAGCAAAGACATACAGTTGTGTGAAGGACAGTGTGGCTTAGGATTGGCTCTTAGCTTTGAGATGAGGCATGGACATGGCCAGTAGTTAATTCTGTAAACCTGTGTCAGACGTTGTGGATCTAATAGAGATGATGGAAGAAAAAATTGACAATCCTTTAATCCAGTTTTACTGCCACCATCTTTAGCCAAGACTATTCTTGGAGTTTTCTATCTATGGGAGAAATATGATGAAGAATAGTGATAAAAACAGTGTATTAAATGATTTAGGAATTCAGTGATTTAGGAATACTAAACTGTAACCCTATCCAGGTGATCAGTGCTTGCGAAAGGAGGCAGCTCTGGGCATGCCTCATGTAATCTCAGAAGGGATAAAATGCCACAGTTGATTCACAAAGCACTGTGCAAATTTGACTTGTGTTTTGTCATTGTTCCACCAGTTAGGATTTACTGTGTTGATCAGTGGATCCAGACAAGGCAATTCTGCAGCATTTAGTATTGTTACTGCAGAAGCACCTTTACATTTAAATGGAAAGAGTCCTTTAATTCTTCTCAAAGAGACAAGAGGAGACTGGACTCTACTGCATGGCTTTGCATCTCCCTTTAAATAAAAAGATCATATATCTTTGGAACAGGAACACTAACCTTGAAAGAGTGACCATAGGTCACTTCCTGCTCTTCTGAATAGCTTTTATTTACTGTAGTTTCATAGAAGACACTATTAATTACAGACTTCCTTAATGTACACTTTGATTTTATAGTAAGAATAGGAGTTAGGTTCCTGCAGTATGTGCTCCTGCCTTGGAACAAATTTTTTTCATTTGGTTTGCACATTGGTACTTTGTACTGCTGTCTTTTTGTGCCCTATAATTTTCTAGTCAGTCATCCTTCTATATTAGCTTCCTAATTCCACAAAAAAAGGCATTCATTCCTTAACTGATCTGTTGCAAATAGGTTTTAAAGACAGAGCTACCTGTGTTGCTTATTCCTGATACACTGCTTTATACATATGTTCCATTTCTGTCTCTCTTTACTCAATTGCTCTAAGCCTCCTTCCAGAACTTCACCCAGACCTCAGCACTCCTGACAGATGTAAAATACAGCAGTCATGTTGACAGGAGCCTTTAGTGGGCTGTTCAGCTAATTCCTCTGCATCATGTCATCATTTCAGTGCCAAGGAATTTTGAGGAAAAGGCTTAAATTCACCTGAGCTTAAATGAAAGGTGAAAAAGTACAGAAAACAAAATCTCAGATCAGGCTTGTCCTGGACAAACAAAATGCTGCCTTGGGGCTGCAGAAGTGCAGTTGTAGTTTATCAGGTTGGCTGAAATCAGAAATAGTATTCTCATTTGTCATGCACTATAATCAAATTGGATGCAGATTTGCAGACCTGGACAGCAATGATTGGATGTCATTGGTTATTTTTACACTGCAAAGAGTGTAAACAGTAGTGGTTCGGGGTATCATGTAGTGGATTTTTGCCACTGTTTCCTTTATTATCTGTAACTGGTGACATGCAGTGATTTTCTATGCAGAGCAGCAGCTGGTTTATTTTCTTCTAACTGCTTGCCATACCTGTGTTTCTGGATGCAAAGAAAATTTCTCTCAAGATAGCAACTAACAATTCAAGAATAGAAAACACTGGGTTTGATAGTTTAAGACCTACCTAGGTGCTAATCAACAGCCCTTTGAGCAATTTTAGAGCCTTCAAGTTTCACTGCTCATGTAGTAAAGGTGATACTATTGATACAATTAAGGGCTTTTTTATTACTGAAGCACTAGTATTTATTTTTAATAAGGTGCTCTAGTCCTTTTGTGCAGACCTATGAATTGTTTGCTCCCCAGACTCCTGCTTCACAGTTTATGGTGATGTGTTTGGGCTGCAGCTGGTGCTGAATAGGAAAATGAAAATAAATAAGAATAGATAGCTTGTCACTACAGTTCAACTGAAGTTGAACTGATGAAACTGAATTATCTTTGTCTAGCTTTTGAAAATTTAGTGACCACAGTAATATGTATCAGAGGCAAATCAGAACATTTTGGAAGGGATTTTGAGAGACATCTCATTATAATCCTAATAGGCTAAAAAGAACTGATGATATATGAGATTTACAGGTATTTGAGATTCTCCAGTTTAATATCTGTTCTTCCACCTAATGTGCACGTGCATCATTTACTTACTAATACTTGCATGGTGTATAGGAAGGTTTATTTCTTATTTCAGGTTATTTCTAAGATCCCTCTGTGTTCCTATCCATGCCTTTCTCTTGAGCTACACTTGAATCCCTACCCCCAGCATCACTACTGATATAATTGATTTCTGGAAAATATTAAGAAGACTAATTAATTTATCTTAAAATTTAATCTAATTTCGATTATCTGTTGACTTTAAGTATCCTTTTCTGTATAACTCTGTGTTTTCAGCAATTCTGTTCTAAAACTGATGATAAAGGAATAGATGGATGAATTGCCCTAGGAAAAATGAATCAGGAGATCTCTGGTACAGGCAAGGCTTTGTCCACCAGACTGCTGCACTAACTCTAAGGAGGTGGAGTCCATGATTTTGAAAGAAAAATACTAAGGTGAAAGTAGAATAAAGCTGGCAGTAAGTGTGACTAGCTAGCTAAATGTGATGCCTGAAGAGTTAGAAGAATACTCTATGTTCCAGCTATGTCACTTTTAACTTCGAAGTATTTTGATTCTAAAATTAGAAATGTTCAAGTAAGAAAAGAGTTAATGGCAATATACAGACTCAATCAAATATTTTTATGCTACTGGTATTTCTAAGAATCCTCCTAGTTAATAGAATAGTTACGTTATTACAAAAGCATGATATTCTTGACAGCCTCCAGAGATTGTCCTAATGTTTTGTGTAGTGGAAAATAGCAGCTCTGTTGAGGAAATGAAACTCACTACTAGTTATGTTCTCCAGCAGTGTAACAAATATCCAAGTGTAGTAATCAGAGAAAGTAAGAGATGGATCAGGATTTGTGTACAGTTAAAAACTTACATAAATTAGCTACTTAGAATGGACTAAGTCAAATCACACATTGATTTTCCTAACAATATGCAAAATACCCATTAGATGTTAGAAAAAATATTATTATCACCAGCATATAATCTAGTAGACAGTGTTTACTAAGATGTACAGTGTGTACTGTAGAAAAGTTCATTTTTGTTTCTTTTGTTCCTGTATACGTCCTACTTAGCAATACAGTGATTTATGGTTGAGTCCCTACTAAAATGTATCTCAAAATAACTGCAGTGAAATAAAAGAAAACCCAGCTAGGAACTATAATTCATAAGGTCTTAAAAGTATACTTTGTTTTTGTGCTCCATCTTTCAACTCCAATGGAGTAACTGATGAGAAATGAAATGTCTGCTCTTTCTATAGAATAACTAAGCAATGAGTTGTCTCTTCCTGAAGCCCTCTGCTCCCCAAATTAATCATGATAATAAACCCGTAATTTATTATCCATAATCAGCTTGAGATATATTTGCACATGTATGAGTTCCAGGTTACTCAGGGATGCTGTATAACCTCTGAAGGTGTTGAATGTTTTTTAAAGAACAAGTACCACATCCTCATTATCGTTATTACCCAGTAGGCAAAGGTTTTTTGAGTCTTTTTGAGGAGTATGTCCTTTGTGCATCATCTCAGCATGCCCACTATTAATCTCCCGTTGGTAGGAGCATTAGTCCTCTATTTTTGTGGTTCCTTTGTAACTTCATGCCTCAACATGAGGATGAACAGTTCTGCCAAAAGAGAGTACAGCACAGGCCCTTCTTATTCCGAAAAGGAAGTTACTCCCTCCTTGACCTTTAAAATACATACTTGCTAAAGCTTTACTTGACTGAAATGTGTGGGATTGTTCCTCAGATCAGACTTGCTAGAAACCTGAAGTATTTCTGTAAAAGCTTGCGTTGGAATGCTGATTATTCATTCAGAGTGCATACATGGGTTTGTGGGTTAGCCTAGGAAAATTGCTGCAGTGTGGTGCAGTGGTACAGCAGCTCACTGCCACCTCTTGGCTTTAATCCCAAGGGTTGAATCTTATCACAGCCAAGCTTTGCAGTACTTTTAAGCCCTACTGTGTAAAGGACTTGAGAAAATTAACTGAACTCTAACTGTAGATCTCAATGACATTATAATAAAATAATGTAGTAATAGAAAAATGTACAGTGAAGTATAAATGGCAGCTGGTATAATACTATTGTACAAGAAATGCATCTCAATAAGCAGAGAGAGTGTGTTTGGAATGCTATGGAACCAAGTTATCACAACAAGATCAATTAGAGGTGATTGAACTCAGAGGCCTATTTAAATTACTTTAGTAGGAAGCATTAATATCATGAGTACAGCTTCTAGGAAATGTGCTGAATTAGCTGGAACTTTCTTTCACAGACTTCTAATAACTGAACAGATAATTTACTGAGTGTGTTATAAAAGACTGCATATCTTAAAGCAAAATAATTAAATAGAATATTAACTGTTGAAAAATTCCATTTTTAACACAGCCCTAGAAATTCTTTCATGTCTAACCCAAGCCACTTCTTCTTAAATTTTTAGAAGACTTTAATTTCTTATTTTAGTTGCTTAAAAACTCTATTTGCATGACTGCAGCAGCACTTGAAGAAGAACAGGAGAGAGACCAATACTACAAAACTTGCAGACAGAAAAAACACTTACTGAAAAAAAAGAACTTTCCTTTCCTTACTTCCTGCTGCAATAATTTCAGCTATTTTTGTTATAGAAAGTTCAGAGTTAACGTCAAGTTGCTTGTAGTGTGGGATAAGAGAGAGAAGTACTTTGCTGTACATGTAGATGTCCTACATAACACCTTTGCAACCCAGTTTCACCATTTTTTCAGGAGTTCTATCTCTTTGCAAGACTAGCAAGGGAAGAAAAATATAAAAAGAAAAAGCTTTTTTTCCCTGCCGAGATGAAGGGTTCAACAGAGCTACAAAACAAGTTGGAAAATTTTCTAGTCCTTAGTGAGAATTTCGATCTCAGCCACATAGGCTTGAGGCAAGTCACCTCAGACATGTTCAAACACACCTGCAGGTCCTGAAAAGTGGCTGTGACTACACCCTGGGCACTGCTCAGTCCCTTCTAGTCAGGCAAGGCAGCACCCAAACACTGAAACAGCTTCAGCTCAGCGTCCCTCAGGGCTGGGAGGAATCTGGGAGGAAGTTCTGGAAGCACTCAGGTCCCTGTGCCTCCAGTACTGGAGCAGCACAGTGGGTGCAGGAGGCCTGGCCAAACTTGAGATTCTGAGAAGCTACTGGGGTTCTGAGAACCCACCTGTGTCGTGGTGGAGAGCTCTGCTACTGGGGATCTGAGAACCCACTTGTGTCGTGGTTGGAGAGCTCTGCACTGGGAAGTTATTAAACAATGGCATGGTAGTAGCTGCATGATTATTCACAAAGCACTTAGAATATTAATGATCTTTCTTACTGTGGGTGAAATTTCTTCATGATGTTATCCAGCTTGTGCAGAAACGCAGTCTGAGTTCCCCAGAACTGTGGTTCCATCACCCTTCAACAGAGATATTTTAAGAATCTGGACTAAATCCTAAAAAAGAGGGGGAAAAATATCCAAATTGTGACATAATTCCTGATATAAAATATTAAGCTGCTAACCAAAAAGGGAACTATGCATGGAAAACTTAGATTAAAAGTAGCATTGCAAATAAAAGTACCTAATTTAATCTGCCAAAACATTTTATCACATCCGTTTATTTTTTGTATCATGGGGCTTTGAGCAGCCTGTTCCGGTGGAAGGTGCCCTTGTCAATGGCAGTGGAGTTGGAGCAAGATGATCTTGAGGTCCCTTCCAACCCAGGTCTATTCCTCTCTTCTTTGTGCTATGAGACCAAAATGCAGCCTTCAGACTACACTGCTTTAGAACTGCTTTTTGATTTGAGACTTTTTATTCTGGTGGTCAAAGATCAAAACCACTGCTCTGTTCTCTAGGGTCTTTGACACTGCCAGCATGATTTTCTTCTTGAAATTGTGCTCTCTGCTGTCAATCTTTCATGGCTGTATTGTTTTCTGTGGTCCTGAATATTTTTTCAAGATGCTTTCCCAAGGAGCCTTTCTTTTCCTGGAGAAGTCATTACAACAGTGTCCATTGTTCTGTCTTATTTCCCTCCATACTCTTTGTCTCAGTAATCTCATATTTAGTTATGGATGATTTATACTTGAACCTCTATTCCCGACATTGCTTTTGTTCAGGATTTTAGATGTTCTCTCAGTATCCTAAAACAGAAATATATGACCAATTCACCTCTAAACCAGAAGTCTTTATACCCTGGTACTTCCTTTCACAGACACTATAGAAAATAAAACTTTCTTGCCTGTCCTCCAGGTCTGCAATTAGCATGTACCTTTTCATCTGCCTTTTTAAATGTAACATACTTTTCTGTATCATATCTAAGGAAATAATCTTCTTTTACAATTCTAATTAAGTTGTGTCTAATTTCTGTAATGTTTTCTCTGACCTTAGTGAATGCAATTTCTCTTTTATTATAGCCACTCAGGCTACCACTAGAAAGAACATATTCTTACACCTTTGGCATGACCACATCATCAAAGCACTGCATCATATTCCATTAACAGTAGTATTAACAGTAATAGTTTTTAAAATCTGGTTTTTAAAGTGAAAACCTTAGAAGTTCTTAGTCTCTTGTTTTATTTATTATCCAGCAACCGACTAGAGACACAGGACTTTGATCATCCATTTATTATTGTATCTAGTAAGCAGATTAGGCCTCTTCCCATGCTGGCTCTTGCATGTAGGAGAAGGTGTTAGGAAACACTTGAAAAGATTTATCTATACCCTGCATATAAATTAAGAAATTTTATTTTTCTCTACTACCTACCCACCCCCTGGCCCCCCAAATGAAAAAGAAAAGGCAACTGAAGTGCTAATACTAGTGCTCACTATGATTGACCTTGTATCAGTGTCTTTATGTTCTCCTGTGCAGGAGAGCTGTTGGCTTTTACTTTGGAGCTGAACCAGGAACCTGCTCAGCTGTGGAAAACCTGACTGTTCTGTGTTTGACTATCCACTGCAGCTATTCTGTCTTGTACGTTGTAATATGAATAGTAAATTGTAGTAGACTCAACTAATTTCCTCTGACTTGGCAAAATACCAGCACAGGGAGGAGCAATGCATAGATTCCCCATCCTTGTGAGAGAGAAGAGGAAGAAGTATGATATAGCTCTTCAAATCTACTTCAGGTCATTTTTCTCATTTCTTATTATACTAATAATGTCTTTTGTCCAATGCAATAATGTCATTAAAACTAAATTTCTATCTTTTCCTGATAGGAAGTAGTCAAAATATTTATGAAGTATAGGAAATGATCCCACTTTCTCTAGAAGCAGCACAAATTAATTACTTTTCGATAATACCATAGATAAGCTATAAAATAAAAAATACATTAAAACTAGATTCTATTCAAATTTTCAGCTTCTGTATGCACATCACATCCATTGCCTTAAATTATTTAAATTACTTTGGAGGTATGACTGTAAGGTCTCTAGGGAGATGAATGAGAACTTCAAGAGTTAGTTAAGGCTTTTATTAGAAACATGGAAATGAAGTAAGTTGGGCATAGAGAGTACCTGTGTTTCCTGGTGCAGGATACCCTGCTTATTCAAAGTTTTAACACCACTGGAGAGCAGGTGAGGTAACCCAAAACTCCCAAGTAGTTTTACTACCTTCTTTCCTCCTTTTTCATTTTTCCCCCTTTAAGAGATCAAATTTTCCCCCCATGTATTACTCCAAAATTATTTATTACATTTCCATCTACCTTCTTTATAGGCCTAAGTGGTATTTTGCCATTGTTTAGAAAAGGTAAGTTTCTGCTTCTATAGGACTTCAATATAAGGACTCCTCACCAGTGACACAGCTATGTCAAAAGTGAGCAATTTAATATCAAATTAAAAGAATTTTGTATTGTCTGTATTCGAACAGATGGTACCCCTACTCATTTTATGAGCGTGAATTACTATGAGGCTTAAAATAATTTATTCACTCTTAGAACTGCAGCCAATAGCTTATTATCTAGCTACTAGAGTTTTCACATCCATCAGCTCAACCAGTGATCCAGCTCTTGGAACATTATGTTCCTTTCGTGATTCTCCTGGGAGGACTTAAGGCCTCAGAACCAATGGATGAATGCACATTTCTTTCATTTGTGAAATAATACTGTGGAGAATCATCTTAGAAAAACTCCAGGAATGATTCAATACATTAAAATGGAGCTATGTTGTAGAAAAACAATGTAATAGAAATTACTTAAGGCCCCTTCCTATGTATGTTGTAATTTCAAATTATGTATTCCTAGCTTATAGTTTTCTGTGATTTTGAAATTCCTGTAAAGCTTTGGAGACATTTGAAGGAAATTACTGTGTACTTGGGGTTTCCCTGTTCTTGGGTACATTTTGTGCTCAGCTGTTTGGATAAATTTCAGCTGAGGTGTGAAAACAAAGTTGTAGAAAGATAAAATGCTGTTGAAGAATGGCTGTAAAATAATACTAAAGCCTTTAAAATCTTACAGGTAGGGATTTGGTAAGCATACAGTAAGAGAGGTGCCCTGAGGCAAATACATAGACAAGACAGCCATGAAAATCAGCAGCTACTAATTCTACAAACCCTGTGAAAGAAGCAGGATGCTGATATCCTCTTGCACCCTATCCCTTGCCTATAGCTGCTTATCCCAATACACCCATTTTCTCTGGGATAAGGCAATGGGCCGAAGCTGATGCACAGGACATGCAGGTGACAGAGCACATTTCTGAAATACAGGAATTTAGCACTTTTCAAATACTGCAGATTCTTAGAGGCCTGCAATTCAGAAGGTATCATGTTTTCTGAAATAGATTTCACTGCCTCAGAAAATGTAATAGTTTAAGCAATCTACTGACTATTTTTTGAGACATAGGACTAAAAAACTGAACTTGATTCAAAATGCCTGCTTGGTTTGCATGTATTGGTTGTATTCACCTTAAAATTTCTGTGGATTTTTTTGGTTTGGTTATTTTGGTTTGGTCTTTTTTAAGAGAGAAACAAGTATTTCACCTTAAAGGACTTATTACTAACATTTCACTTTTGTTGAAATTAAAAGATGTGGAAAACCATATCATACATATCTATAACTCTTTTGAATGGTTCAGATCCTGGTTAGGCAGACACACAAAGAGGGATCTGAGAACATTTTCTGCCTGCCTGCAGTGCATCTTCTCAAAGCACATATCCTGCTGCCTTTACCTGAAACACAGTGATCATAGAATGGAAGCAGTTAGAGATACTCTTTTGTTAATAGGTTGATGGAGAAGGGGAGGGGTATTCTTCTTAATAAATACTGCTTTATGAAATATGCTGGGATTAAAATTTACCAACACTAATTGGCTTGCTTTGTGACCTCATGTTTTGCTCTAAGTAAGTAATGGTTTCCCAGCTGCAGTGGCTGCTTGGGGATACCAAACTGATGTGAATTACACTGTCTTTGCAGTGAAACATTGTAATACTGACAGAAATTTGTTTGCATAGTATAATAATGCAGCCTCGAACCAAAGCTAAAGCAGCATGAATACTTTGATCTGCAGCTGTGAGATTCATTCAAATTTAATCGTGCAGAAATTTTTACTGAAGTAAAACTTCGAGTAAGTGTCTTTACTGTGATCCTACCGAAGGACGTGAAGTTGTTTATAACTGTGGGATAATGTATAATACAAATATAGTTCTGGCTTCCCACTGCTCATTTTTCCTCCCACCTCTGTGAAAAGAGCTCAATTTGTGGTACTTCTGCCTTGGATTCTCTGCTACAGTTTTCCACTTAGCAGTAGTATAAAAATTAATGGGCCTATCAAAGAGATAGTAAAAACTTTATCAAGATCCATCATCCTGTGCTATTTCACATACATTTGTATAAAATTGCTTGCTCTTTTTTTTAAAAGCTCTACTTCTGTATATCTGCAGATTATTAACAGGCACAAGACTTGGTCAAGAGTGTAAAGGAAGTCTCAGGTGGAGATGAAAACTGAGTCCCTTTCAGCTTGGTGTCTAAGATAGGGCCCTTAATTCCTGAAATGTTCTTACTCTTTAAAGTAACAGCAGAAGATGCATAGACTCTCATCATGTGCAGCGCTAATGGACTGTATCTCCTCACTCTTATAGATAATGTGCTCTCATTTTCCCATTTCCCCATTACTGTCATTTCATCTCCCAGAATCAACAGCAGTTTAAATTTTGAAATTCCGACCTCCTAATAAAAGTCACACTGTCTACCTGTTGTCGCCTTATTGAAGAATTTGCTTTGAATGAAAATTTTAATTAGGCTTAACTATGAGGTTTGAAAAAGAGTTTTGAAAGATGTTACAGTTTCTAGTTAGTTGATTTTTTGCTGCTAACAGAGAAATCTCTTTAGAGTTCATTCTGCAGTGATGGAACCATGAGGGAAATTCTATGGAGATTCTAGTACAAAAGAGGGTTGTTGCTCATAGCAATCAAGTATCTGCTTTTGAGGATTTTATTCCAATGTTTCTGGTGACAGAGTCTTTCCAAATGCAACCATTTTTTTGGTTGTTGTTGTTGTTTTTATTTAGAATTCTTTATTTACTCTTTTTATTATATATCTAGGTATATTATTTCAGCTTTGAATATGTAATATAGCTTAGTAATGTTTAGCTTATTTTTTAAAATATATCTTAAAGTATAATATTCATATGATGTCTATAGAAGCATTTTCCCTAGTTGATCTTTCTGGGAAAGGTTATTTTAGAATGTAGTTAGCAGTGATGGCCCCTATTAATGCAAGCAGTGAACTAATCTGCACTTCAAAAAGCAGAATCTTTTATCAAGCACAACACAGGCGTGCAAAGAGATAAGAGGAGCAGCAGGTCTCCAGGCAGTCCAAAGAAGGTACAGATGGCAAAGACTGAAGGAAGGTTTTTACAGGTAGAAATGGCAGTTGACACATCTAACATCATTTATGCATTTAAAGTGAACCCCATTTCTCTAAATCTCAGACATGCCTGCTGTTTATATTCCATGTAATGGAGACACACCAAAAATAAAATTACAGATTTTTTTCAAAGATATGGGGGTCAGCCTGAAGAATGGTGTTAATGATCCTGTGGTGAAGCTATGCTGATTTGTGACTTTCACGCTTTTACTCTACTTTTAGAAGTTTGTACTGATCTGTGACTGTCCACACTTCTTGACTAAAAGGTTCTCTTGAAAATCAAGAATAAATCAAACATAGCAGCAATGTCTCTTTCCTCAAGTCACCTCTCCTTCCCCTGTTTGGTGCAGGGGCAGCAGAACAGGAGGCACTGCAGCTTGGCTGTCCCTGGATCCCACTCCTCAGGGGAGCCATGAGCTTGGCAATTAAGTGGCTTTCCAGCTGCCAGGCACCAACTGGCTCAGGTTTCAAAGCCATTTTCACTCCCTACTGATTTCTTACTTACAAAATATTTTATTGCATATCCTAAAAGTGGTCTGAACTCTTAAAAGTTTTTTCCAGATACAGAAAGGAGTTCGTTTCAACCTCATATTCTGATATGGCTCTCATTTAATTTCAGAATATTAACTAAAAATACTCTAAATGATACAGCATATGCTTATTTTATATAACCCCTTCTTGATTCTTAATGAATAAGTATATATATTTCAGATCTTGCAAATATTGGCCTAGACAATACACATGCTGTACTTCAGAGATGCAACTCAGCAATATATAAAACAGACCTTGGGTTTTACTGATCATTTGAAGAAGGAAAATAGAAACATGCACTGTTTCCAAGCCTTTGACATGGTGAAAGTGAGAGAGTAAGGAGAATACGACTAGGCCTTCTTTTAGTGAAGAACAGGATTGTAAGGGAGGGAGGAGAAATTTAAATCAGAGTTCTCCCACTTAAAAGTGTTGTTAGTCTTAGAATTCCCCATCAAATTTCTTTTTTTCCCCCTCCCTTTCTGCTGCAGTTACAATACAAAATACTCTCCAGCATATGCACAGGAACCATTCCAATGAGAACAAAAAATACCAATCTGAAATAGCCAACCCAATCAAAGTTTTATAGACTAAGGAAATACTGGCAACATAATTTATTTTAATGGACATATTAAGCTTTCACCATCTGTTCTGCCCCTAATTATGAATGCCAAAAGAACATATTTCACAGTTAAATCAGTAAGATGTTATTCATGCACTTATATGTTACTTCTACACTAACACTTCTGCAGTGTTCTCGTGCTGCCTACGCAATTCAGAGCAAGCTGCTCACATCTGAAATTGAACTTCTTGGTAAAAAGTATTTTTCAATAACTATTTCAGTGGGAGAGTACTTAGTGTAAAACATATTTTTAAAGAATAATTGGGAGAATGAAAGCCTTTTGTTTTGGTAATGACTTGCTAAAAATCAAGACTGGACAAGTATGTTTTTCTCTGCTTTCTTGCATTTTATTCCCTTTGTCTGTCTAGATGCTGTGCATGCTGTGTGTGTTCAGTGCCTGCTGCAATTGTTGTTCCAAGCAGTGTGTCCTCACTGGAGAAGGTAAAAGGGAGCAGCTATTTTTAAGAAAGAAAAATGAGTAATTTATAATGCTCACACAATCAAGTCAAAGATCACCTGAAACAACAAAAAAATGCTACAAGTGACACTTATTAGTGTTTATGTGGGAGAAGCAAAGGATGTCTTGAGTGTACAGTACAATAAAAACCCTGAATTCTTCTCCCTGTATGAGGCATCTCTGTTCCTTCCTTGGTCAGCTGCAAGGCTGTGCCAGCTGGAGCTGTGTCCAACACACGAGATGAATGTTAGCATTAACTGCTATGGTAACACCTGACATTTAGTGGAGCAGTCTGTACCATCCTTTATCCTGCACTTAAGGAAAATAGAATAGATAAATACCCTCTTTTAGTCTTCATACACCACGTCTTATTTTGGATTAGCAATTCAGCCCTTAATATTTGCCTGGACTTGAAAGTGGTAAGTGTGGTAGTTGTGTGATGCAGAAGAATCTCAGTGCTAAAAGAGGGGAATCATCAGTGTGAGACTTGTGTTCAAGGAGCACAGCTAACATCCAAGCAGTCTGGAAAGTACAGGATATCTTTAGCAATAGTAAAATGGAGTGGAAAAATGTAATTGGTATTATATGGTTGTCTGAGGCTGAGCAACAAGAAACAAACTCAGCAGACCACTGGAGTCTTATGAAGAAGGATCTGAATTTTCTGCTGGAATACAGTTTATGTTCCTGTAAAGGGTGGAAATTATCACCATTTTCACTTGGTTCTCTTGCAGCAAGTCAACTGGATACAGACTATTTGAAATACAACTGTTTTGAGATTGACCCTGTACTGGCAACCACTAATTATTTGTAACGGTATAAAATTTATAGGACAAACTAATCAAGATATGTAGATTATGAAGTGCTTCCTAGAGAGTTGGGGAATCAAAGGGATTGCCAGCATTCTAGGAAATTTTCTAAATGAAAGGAGGCAGGAGATGCCAGGAAGTAGATTGTTTTTTACAGAATCAGAAAGGGAATGGAAATCCTTTGTTATTCTAACCTGGAGGAGAATTCTTCCTTTATCCACACAGGCATAAAAACAAAATTCCCCAATATCCTGTAGAAACATCAACTTGACAGAAAATATCTGCAAATGGCTAGAATTTAGCTCTGCTACAATCTGACATGACACCCTAACATGCTGAAGGACTTTCATTCTAAAACTCAATTTTGCAGACTAAGTTTTTTTAAATTGTGGTCTTTGAGCTGGTTGAATGTAATTTTTTCATCTTTTTGTTGAATCCTGGACTATTCAGAAGTTGAAACTTCATGTCCAGTATCTGTCAACAATGAACATATGCTCACAATCTAAAAAGAAAGGATAATGCATGCATTCATTTTTTCACTTTCATTTATGCTTATGCATGGATGTATGTGTATGGGGCTTTGTCTCTGTGGACATATAGGAAACGATACAGAAAGGTTTCTATGTATGTGAGGACAGCTGACAGTAAAAAGTATGATGGCAAAGGAATCCAGTGTCAATTGAAGGCATTTTCTTACAGCACCATTGAAAATATCCTGGTTTCAAAAGAAAAAGTTTCATTTTTTCCTTAGAGTCACTAGGTGTTAAGTACATTAAATTCTATCCATTGCTTATTTTGAAAAGGGGAAAAGAGGTTGATAGACGAAAAGTTTAATAAGAAATTTAATGGCTAAATTTTGTGCACAGACTGACGTTTTTAAATAGACTATGTTTGTTCATTTATGTGAGTACATGTGGAAATACATCCTTGAGCTATTGATACAAAATTATAGGAATGCTGAGAAAAGGCATTGTATTCACTTTTCTAAAGTATCTTGCAGTTTACACTGGCAGTTAGGAAACTGCGTGAGACCTCTAATATAAAAGCTTGGAAAAAATACATATTTAAGTATATCCAGTACAACTATGAAGCAAAACCCCTTCTAAATATAAGACAATACTTGGAGCATCTTTAATTTCCAGGTTTTAATTTACTTCGGTGATTTGGAACACCTTAATACTCTTGGAGCCCCTGTGCAATATCCTTTCTGGTACAGACTCCTTTAATTACAGCAGCCAGCAGCATTAAAGCGTTGCCAGTGTTCTGTGTTAGTAGGTCAGCCTGGCAGGCACCTGATACTAAACTGAGGGTTGTTCACACATAACCTGATCCACCTGGTTGTGCTTGTGTCTCTGCCTCAGCTCATAAGGTTGAAGTTGTGTGATGCAGATTGTTAGCAGAGATTAAAATGCTATTATTGTGAGAAGGAGGCCTTTTGTACTCTCATTATCTTGAAATAACCAATAAGGGCAGGTTCTTCCTTGGTATGTTTTTATAGTGCTTGTCTGAAGTCAATGATAGTACGTTCTGTCGTGCCTCCTGAAGACATGGCAGAGGTTTTCAGGCAGCAGGTGACATGGCGATGCTCTGTTTGCTGTTCCTTAAGTTAGTCAGGACAGCTTGTTGCTGACAGCATATCTGCAGGCATTCAAAGCCTGCATTGCTTGGGTTTGTCTGAGACACAGACAGCGTTGATTACTGTAGCATGTTGTCAGCTTTGCTGTGTCAGCAGAAAAAAATCTTTTGATGTGGAGAAGTAGAAATAGAAGGCATTCAGTGAGTGCTTAGCTCCATTGATGAGTGCAACATTAAAGTAATACCATGCCAGCCTACAAATGCAGAAAATATTTTTCCCTTTTCACCTCCAAAGAATATTTCCTCAGTAGGACTATACAACATTTATGGATTTCTGCATTAAATTAAAAAACCAACTTCAGGGTTTTTTTAATACAAAGATTCTCTTTTAACAAGTTCTTGATTGTCAACATGAATTTCTATAGTTTGTATTAACCAGCCTCACAGACCTAGATGAAAACAAGTCCTTTCTCCTACCTCCTACAGTTGGAACATACATCTTCAATTCTTTTTGCACATATTCTTTTCAAGAAGCCCTTGCAAATAATTAAAATTTTAAAAATTAAAAAACTGCTACTCTAAAAAACTGCTAGCCAACATGTGCAAGACCAAGAAGATCAAGGGTCATGACTACAGGTGGTTAAAACTGGCCAGGACATATGTCAGCTCTTCTATTAGAATACACATGGATTAGTAAAGTGCCTCCTTCCTACTTGTCAGTGTTGTCTCTTGGTTGGCATTGCAGAATTAAGACTCAATTAAGCCACTTACCAACTGCAAGTACTACCAAAGCTTTTAAAGATCTTATGTATGATCTTAAAAAAATAAAACATCTGTGCTATGGATATGGATAAATTAGAGGAGATAAAAGATAAATGCAGATTGCCAATTTAAAACTAACATTATTAGCTCCTGACAATCCTCTGGCTGTCCTGCAGGTCGCCCAAGCAAGGAGGTACCAGAGTGGCTTGGCACAGCTGGCACCTGTGCTGCTGCCACAGCACAGCCCTTCTGAAAACTCACCCTGGCTGTCTCCAGCTGCTGCACATGGAGACCGTGACTGGGAAAATGGGACAAGCAGGATTTGCATCATGCAAATTGAAAAACCACATTAAGTTGCAAGTGCATTTTTCTTTTCACCAGCTCTTTCAGTGATAATTCAAGGAGGGTCACAGTAGTTGTCTGTGCTTATGGATATCTCATATATCCAAGGACATGGAAATTTGCTTTTGTGGCAAAAAATTTAAACTAGAAATTTGGTTGAATAATAATTAAATATTTCCAAATTTATGTTTATTTCTAATTTCTTTTTAGTCCACTTTTTAGATGCATATGTGAATTTCATTCAGCAGTACCTGCTCTGACAGTATTTCCATGCTAGTGAAATTTTAGTATTTCCTCAGCAGATGTTTAGGGTAGTGTTTGAGAGAGCAGGGCTCTGACATTCTGAACAAGGTTACTACTGAAAGTAGATTTAGAAAATTTTGGATACATGTTTGAAAAATATTTTGAAAAACAATAAAAGGAAAAAGCTTGGTAGCTAATTAAAAAAATTAAAATAACCTGAAAGCTACGAAGTTGATTGTTACTTTCCTCTGTCAAACTCATAATTTTGAACATGTAGCTGCCTCCCTACCACCTCCAGTGATACTTTCCTCTTAGCAGCTCTAGGAAAGGCCAAGCAGAAATTGCATATGCTTTGGAAATAATGAAATTGAATAGACTCAAGGCTGCAAAGATAAACCAAACACACTGGAGGAATAATTTTTGTCAATCCTTTTTGGTTACAATATTTTTACAGGGTGGCACTTGTAATAGCCACAGATTTAGGGGGTTTTATTTAATTGAAATCCTTCTAAATAACATGATAAAAATAAAGACAGCTCTTTGGTAAAAGGTGAATTGTAACTCCTCTTTCAGACATCCCTATCTCTCAGCAGCAGACAGCATACCCTGAACACATTACCTGCTTTGCCACTTAATACACATGAATTAGTAAACACATTTTTTATGTGAGTCAGGGAGAAGTTTTATCCATTGGTACAACATTCTATAAATTTATAGATGCATTCTAGATTAATGGTTTTGATCCCTAAGTTAAGTATCTAGGCACAAAATTGTCAAGATATGCGACAGCTATGATTTACTTTGAGCCGGAAAATCTCATTATCTTTGTGTTTCCAAATGTTAAATCACTGCCTTGAGGCCTGTTTGGAATATCTTAATCATGTGAAAAGGAAAAAAAGATGGTCCTTACTTCGGAGAATTACATTTGGAGACAGAGACATAACTTTAAACAAGTGTTGAAATAATAAAAGAATAGAAGGAGAGAAAAAGAAAACATGATAGAATAAGACGTGAAAATCTAAAATCTGGAAGTGAAAAACATCTAGTCCTTAACTTAGATTATCAGCTGGTACTCTTATGCAAGAAAAGTGTGATACAATATTCATAATGCAAACATTCCCAACACAAACGTTCAGAGTTCAGTCATTTTGCAGTAAGACCCACTTACATGGCATGAATTTGTCATTGAGGGGAATGGAATGAAGGATGGGAGAAGATTCAAATATGGTAGTAAAAAAACCCCAAACAACAAACCAACATAGGTTGGCGCTCGTTTTTTATCTTTACAATGTGAAATCAAAATATTCCCTTTTTCAGTCACTAATTCAAAGTAGAAATTGTGAATATGAAAAAGGATTTGCACTGAGCTCATTTAGATTTGGGTGTCATCTATTGATGGAATGGAATTGCAGAGCTTTTGGAAGGCTCCTGGTGCAGTACCTGGAGACTGAAATACTCAGACATCCACAACAGATTTAGTACAAGGACTTGAAGTAAGCCTTTATCTTTTAGACAGCAGTCTTCATACACAGAATTGTTTTAAGGTGCAAGACAACTGTATGGTTGTTATGTGACAGTCTAACAGTCTCTAGATTTTCTTCAGAAACTTCCTTCAAAGGTTCCTAATCACTCCTACACTCCAATGAAATTACTACAGACATGAGATTAGGTCTCTGTAAGCTGGCAAATGGTACTTCTGGGAAACTCTTGAAAAGCCAGTTTGGTTTTCAGAAAAATTAAATCTGCTTATTTTTCTGTTTATGTAGTCAACCCAAGTTAGAAAGGAAAAGATGGTTTAGCTGTAACTATGGCAGTAGATGCAGGACTTCTCCCTGAAAAGCATTTAATTTGTTCTTGGTAAATGTTTCTTGGAGAGAAGGCATGTTAATGAAATAACTCTTGTGAGAAAGGACATGAGATTCCAAATCAGTATTAAGATCTCTCCTGTGTTGTGCTTTACTGAGCAATAACAGAGTTGCTGTAGCTGATGTTAACTTCTGTGGGGCCTTCATATTTGGTAACCAAATTCCACAGTACTCTGCAACTGGAGTGCAACACTGCATTCAGTGGTTTTTCCTAAGGTACTAATGTAGGGAGCACACTACTCTAACCTGTTTTAAAAAATAAATTGCATTTCAGAAAGATTGCTTTCAGCAGCTTGGATCTCTAAGCACCTATTACATATCTCTTTGGAAATATCAGAATTTTGTGGAACACTTCTTTGCCCAAAAGTGCCTCAGGTTAAGAATTTTGTCTTTGATTACTAATTTTCATCCCAATAATTTGACCTTCTAATAGATGAGGTGATTTTGTGCAGTGAGTTTTTCTGGTATGCCCTAATGACAGCAGTGAATGTTTTTGTATTTGCCTTTTTTTTAATTTTAACAAATATTTTGAGTGATAATTAACCATCCTCGTGGGCAAAATTCTCCTTAGTCTAAATTGCCTATCTCTGCAGACAAGAGAATAGACTGTCTGTAGTGTTGATTAAAAGGGTAATTTTTGACCAAAATGTTTAGAAAACTGGTACACATGAGCTTCAATTTTATAACAGTTAAAATTCAACTTTATATAAATTATTATAAAAACAGTCCTAGTAATTATTCCTGAATTTTTGTGAATAAAAATAGGAAGTTAGAATTAATACCTGCCTCTACATGTATTAACTTATGTGAAAGGATAGGAACTATCTTAGAGCTATTCACTGGCACATTTTGAGTTAGGTAACATGCCGTGCTGGCTTAGAGGAAAAACAGTCATCAGGCCCAGTATCCCATCTTCCAGCATGGCCAAAAGCTGATGTTTTGGGATGGTAAGAACAGAGTAATAGCTAATGAGACTTCCCCAGAACTGTCTACCTATTTCTATGAGGTCAGGAGTCTTTTTGAATGTGTTTTGCCTAGGACTTTTTATTTTCCCTGAGAGAAGAGGCACTGCTATCAAATTCTTCATTTTTAAAAGACTTTAAGTGAGCCTCAGAAGTAAACGAGATTTCTTGTACAGAAGAAAGATGCAAGTTTATTTTATTTTACCCAAGAGACTTTTGAAGCCAGGTGTTGCTCACCAAGTACACTCTGCTTCCCTTAGGGTCAAGTCTGGTCTGCATTTTAAATGTTATTTACTATGTATTTGGCTAAAGTGCTGATTTGGGAACCAGGAAATAAACAAGCAGTTCAGACAGTTCAGGTACTTTAGTCTGGGTCCTCAGTGGGTGGTAAATATGCATTTATGAAATCAGACACGTGGCTCCATATTACAGGGATATGGGTTTTACACATGGATGAGCTGCTCCCATGCTCAAAGCTAAATGATTGTGCACCTTCTTTGCTGTCCAGAATCTGAAACAGCCTTCAGGTCAGCTGTGCCCTACAGATGCAAGGCTTAGTTCTGCCAGATCCACCAGTGTGCCTGTGCATGCTGCTTCTTGGGCAGGCTTGAAAGCAATGAGTGTGGGATTTGATTTAATATCAGCCTTATAGGTGGCCCTGCTGGACCTGTAGTGACTTAGTGAAAATCAATTCAACTACAGATGCCAAAGCATCATTTGTTTTCCCTTTATGCAGCATGTCCTAGTCCCCATGGCCATAGGGAACAGCAGACTACAGGAAGGAGCAATAATCCATTTGTCAATACCCATTTAAATTGCAGACTTAGCTCAGAGCACATCCTTCACTGCTCACATGGCATCGAGCACAGCATTCTCCTGTCAGGTCACTGTGTGTCTCTAATACCAAATAAGAGTTTAAGGCATTGTGGTTAGGGCTTTGTTTTCAGTGACTATTTACATGTAAACCTGCTAAGCTGTAACTGTGTCATTCAGAGCACAGTTAAATAACTTTGCATTCAAAATGCTTAAAAGGAAAGGTCTCATTTCCATAAGGTGTATATATACAAATCAAAGCTGGTGGGTGTAAGGTTTCAAGCCATCCTGAGGATCTGCTGCAGTGATTGACAGAGTCTTTATCTTTGAACCAGTTTTTATAAATTGGAGAGGATTTTACTGATGTGCAATTTGTGCCTTAGAAACTGAGAGGAAAAATCTTTCTAATCTTGCTTTTCAAATGAGGTGATCATCTACTAAGGTGCAGTGTGCCTGAAACACAACCAGCTGTAAGCTACAGATATTTTTTCAAAGGTGGAAAATGCAAAATCCCACAATATAATTCACAGTTAAAGTCTCTGATTATCTTCATTACCTACCACTCTTGTTAAATCTTTATTTTATAAAAGGTCTCATAAATTAACTCTGCAGTTTGCTAATTCTGCTGAACAAAAGCAGACTATTTTATCTTGAAAAGAACTAACACAATAGTCTTTGCCCTTGTTTTACTCTTTCAAAAGATTTTTTTTTACTTATTTACTAAGTCTGCCAGCATGGAGGTATTTATATGAGTTTAAAAACCACAATGTTCTATTAAGGATAAAAATGCAACCTAATCCTCTTATACTAATTAAATGGGACGAGTGTTAATGAGGAACATGTCAGTTTTCAATGCCTGAAAAATCTAATTTTGGGTGAGGTTTGACTCATTAAAATAGTGCTGTCAATCCTTTTCCTGTAACATTTTAAAGAAAAATTCATTTTTTCCCTATGGTTATGTTAAGTGAGTCCATGAAACCATTCACAGGACGTCAAGGTCAATAGTGATAAAGAGAAACCTTTTTGAGGAGTTATTACACACTCAGAATCAAGAAGCTGTAAAATTTGAGTGTAAATGGTTGGGTGTGAACCTCTAACCCAGCACTTAAACCCTGAGTTATGGGAAAGCTAAGGATCTCCATTTTCTTGTACAAATGAGGCCTTTCCAGTGACCTCCCTCCACAGCTCCTCTAAATTGCCACTCTCAGTATTCCACCCACCCTCCTCCAGCCTCTTACCATTCGCTGAATGGATGCTCTTGCAGTAGGGTTGAAAATGTTTGCCTTAAATGGTACAGTTTGAAATGTTTTGTTGAATCTCCAGGCTTTATTTAAGGTGACCTAGTCTTCATTATTCCCTTCTGTATTATTATTCAAATAGTATGCATGATTTACCTCTACCTAACCTGAAATTAGTACTTATCGAAGGAAAGTCATATTTCTTATTTTTTTCCTCACAAGGCTGGAGAAGCATATATATAAAATGGTTTCACAATGATTAATTAATTGCCTGTGGTAAGCATTTCCAATTTTATTGTGTTAAAAATTTGAACAGATGCATAAAGAAAAAATCAAAGGATCTTTTCTTGGTAAACAGTAAACTGAGGTATAATATACTAATAAGTAACTTCTGAAACATTAATTGCTTGGACACCATGTGTTTTTAAGGAAGTATCAAGTTTAAGAATTTCTCCTCCTTTTGAATGGAAAAATGAAAAAAAAATTAAATAATGGCATTCTAAACCACCCCTTTTTTCCAGTGCTATTATGTTTTACTTTGATATAACATCACCTCCTTGCAAGAAGGAATACTCTTAAATACAAACTTTGCTGAGGACATTTCTTTCAATGAAGCAAGTTAATGGCAGTAAAAGCAAAACAGGTAAAAATGTATTAAATGCATAATTCTATAGTATTATAATAATAAAGCAGCCTCTCTGTAAATTAAATTGAGCCAGGATGAGAGCTGGCACTATTTCTGTGAAACTACAACAAAGAATAAAGGGAGTGGAGTACAGCTGTATTGGTGAGAGTAATGTTTTGTGGAGTTCAGGTGCACTAAATCTGTGTAGTTTCCTAAATCTGTATGTGTGGAAATACATCTGCAACAAGTGACAGATCTTAAAAGCCATGTGCCTGGCTTTTAAAAGATAAAAAGATGGTAAAAGGGTTGCCACAAATGCTTTTGGGATATTTGCATCCACCCTGAAGAGCTAATTCTTAAACAGCCATAACTTTCTGAAAACTGTAAAGAAAAAACTTATTTTAAAGACACAAATAACAGGAATATATGTGGTTTCTGTATTTCAGGTGGAAGTGGATGTGACCAAAATGCAGCATTTTCATTATGTCTATTTAATGGTGATGTTGAATTAAATAACTCTGCCTTCTAGTTATCTGATATTGTTAATTGATAAATTTATCCCATTGTACAAATCCTCAAAGTACTTAAATGATGATGTTGAAATGGCAAGATCACATTTTTGAAGTACTGTCCCAACCCATATTAATGTCTTGGCATTCCTCAAACATCCTTTGATAAGCTAACTCATCTTTCCGAATTATTTTAATAACTTTTCTAGAGAGATTCCTATTTTTTTCCTAGTGAGAGAAGGAACTGAAGGAGATGAAGTTACAGATTTACTACTTATATCTATGTAGATATTAATACATCTCTTATATAAATGTCTGTAAGAGATATACTTGCTTGTGTATTTGTTGTGTAACATGCATGATCTGTTAGAGAAGCCTTACTTCTCTCTGCAGCAAGTGGGAGTGTGTGTCTGACACACAGTTCCAAAAATTCAAGGTTTCAAATTCGTGATGAGCTAAAATTATTCTTCTGTGTGTGAAAACCTATTTAGCCAACACCCATTGGGTTCTTTTATAGCTGTGTGATAGCGACAGAGTGCAAAGCTTGCTCAAACAGCTTAAATTTAACCAATTTCCTTTCCCCTCTAACTACATGTCAGGTTCAATAAAACCTGTTTTCCTTGTAGCCAGCAGTAAACTCAGGTCCAGCTGAGTGTGCTCAGGAGGCTGGAACTGGGTGCCAGGGCTGTGTTGCATTGCCAGGCTCACAGCAGTCAGCGTGGCTGCACCACAGCAACAGGGAAATGGTCACATTTACAACTTAGACTTGTGTTCTTGTGGAAGAGAATCTCAAGGAACCTAGAGACGTTATATTTCTTCTTACTGTGAAGACCTATTTATTGCAGTTTCATTTTTTCTTCTAACAGCATTGAAATTTGGAATTTACATATCTTGTCAAAAGGACCGATTCCTCACCTTGGAGGAAGTCCCCAAATCCTGCCTCACCTTTCACCTATATCCCCAAGTCACCCATCACTGTATAGATTTGGTGGCTTAAAAGGCTCTTCTAGAAATTTGCCATGGCAGACTAATATTTTTTCCATATTCTAGAAAAAGTAGATTTTGTCTGAGCCTTACACAACATTTCTGACTGCACAATACACTTTACAGTCATTGTTCAATCCACTTCAAAACACTGAATTACTGCAGACAAAAAGGAATAATTCCATATATTGACATTTTAGGTAGGGTAGTGTCTGTTCCATTGCTGAATTCCAGCCACATGGCTCCCCATTGTTACAGCAGCACTGCCTCGTGTTATGCTTCGAGGGATCTGTTATCGTTTAGTGCAAGCCAGTATAGAAACCAACCTTGTTCATGAGATAAAAGTCTTACCCAGGAAATTGCAAGATGACAAGAAGCATACAAATGAGCAAGAGAAAGAAAGATCAGACTTTGGAGTAGCCTCATAGTCAGCAGAAACTTACTCTGCAAAGCATTGGAAAACTTTGTATAATCCATTCTAAGACACACTGAAAATTCTACCAGAGCTCTGGATGGATTGCAGATTGTCTCAGAGTGGCTGAATGTGTTTTAATTGAATGGCATATATTCTTTATGCATAATAATGTTAAAATATAATATACTTTTTCCTTACTCCTCTATCTCCTTCCCTTATTCCTATACATCCTATACTTCTCCCTTATTCTCAGTAAATTAGGAGATATAATCATCATAAGAAGATACTGAAATTTGTATTTATTATGGAATAAAATTCAAAGCTGATGCCTCTGCATAGCTATCACTGGAACTTTGTGTGCTTGAGGGGTACTTTTTCATTATTTGAAACTGATCTCTTGGAGCAGACCAGTCACAAGAAAAAGCCATAAAATTTCATTGCCTTAGTTTTGGAGTCTCATCTTATTCTGTTGAATACAAATATTCTGCTTCTGTGCTCCCCCCTGTTTAAGGGGCCTTAAAATAAGGTTCTGGTTTTGGTGGCTTTTTCTCTGTAGCAGGCTTAGCACTGCAAAACTGATATTCATCCTAACTCTCACAACTCTATGGATGCAGCACCACAGGTTTGGTATCACTCTTTGAGCTGGGAAATTAAACCCTAAAGGATAATTAAGCCACATCAACAATACATAATAATTAAATATGTGATTACACATTTTTATTGCTGCTGCAGGAAATAGCTAATCTTTTTAACTATAAAAGCAACACTCAGCTGGGATATCTGCTTAAGAATATCATCTCTGCAGTGCCATTGAATTTTACACTGTCTTTAGCATTTCTTTCTCTGTTCTACTTTTAATTCCTATTGGTGGGTGCCAGTTATGGAGCATTTTTAGAATGGCTTCTACAAGGTAATTATTGAATTTTAAAAGCTTATTACATTAAACCAAACAGAAAAAAACCTCACTATATACCATGAAAAAAAAAAAGCAAGAACACAATTCAGAATGTAAAATCTTCTAAAAATAGGAAAAATAGTTAAATCATCTCAAAAGCCTCTCAATATTATCTGGTGAATAGCACAAAAAAGAAGATTTTTCAAGCCCATAGAAAAGTAATTTCAAAGATTTCCCTCTCAGGTGAAGTAATCGAACATCTCAAATGTATTTGTGCATGTTGATGTAGTTTAACAGACGTTCCAGTGCACATCATCTCTTGTTTGTTGGTGGTTTCAGGGTGAGGAGAGGTGCATTAGGTACAGCTGGTCCATAGATGCTGTTCATGTCTCCAGTGCATTCACAGTTCCTATTCTACTAAGACTGCAACCTGCACACTGACAGCATTTTGTTATAGCTCAGTAGTAACTCAGGACAGGCTGCTCCATTTTAAGAGCATTGCCTGTGGATACAGGGATGTGCATTTGCAGTATCTAATTCACTGCAGCCATTGTAGCTTCAGGAAGAATTTCCGCAAAACTGCAAATGAAACAATCCTGACATACAGAAATCAGCATTTGTTATCTTACAACTTTAATTTCTCAGTCTGCTGTCAGTTGTTAAGCTAATAAAATAAGCACAATGATGATTAATAATGGATGTAACATTTTCTTTTTTTGCCTGTTCAGTGATTTCTTTAGTGACTGCCTCAGATTCATTGTAGACACATTAGAGGAAGCAGAGAATGATAAGAGAATGTTTTTTGGTCTTAGCTGCACAGGAAGACCTAGTGGCTACCCTTGAGATATCTGGAAAGGCATGCATTTTAATGCCATCTATTTTTAGATGCTGCTCCTTTTCACTTCCCCACACATTTCCATCACTTCTTTGAGAATCATTCTTGATCTGCTTCCCATGGAAATCTCTTGCTTTGTTCTAAGTCTATATTTCCATTATGTTAAGCACATTAAAATAATATTTAGATGATTAATTGAAGCCCTGAAACACTGAGTAGCACCAAATCTAGAGTGGTCTTCAGCTGTTTTTCCTCCTGGCCTATGCCAACTGTGCTTTTAAAAAATCAAAGGCAGGTGGTATTGATGCCTTGAGAGGCTACCTGGCACAGAGGCTAGACAGTGTTAAAGGAGTAAAGTAGGGATTTATTAAAAGGCCTTTAAAGGATACACCTTGGGCAGTACAAGAGCTCAGCCATGGCTCTACCCAAGATGGACCCTGAGTCACAAATTTTTACACTTTTATAAGTTTTAGTCCATTTCCATATGGGGGTTAATTGTCCAGTTACAGCTTCAGGTTATGAAGTCCCACCTTCCCAGATTGCTCTCCTCAATCTGCTGTTGTTTACACTTTTACACTTGGCCTGAAGTTGCAACGTTGTCCCTGGTTCTCAAGCTGGAAAAGGCTTTTTTTTTTGTCTAACTAAACTGTGAAGAGAACTTAATAACACTTGATATGAAGTTCAGAGTTACATACTAATGCAGTACAGAATCTGGAAAATATGAAAGCTAAATCTTAAGGCATCAGTATAAAATAATGTGCAATCATAAAATTATAACACAGATGTACACTGTGTGAGGATGGGGAGTTTGGGTAAAAGGAAGATCTTGTATCTGGACTTTACCATGTTGTTGAGACAATTAACAAATCTAAATAACTTTTGTTGATATTTTTAATTGGTAACTTCCAGCTTTATTTTTGCCCTTACTGAAAACAAGGGACTGTGTACAACCAGACCCAGGGTCAGTGTTAGATAAACTCCAGCTGCTCTCAGGCTCTGCAGGTGAGCTACAAAACTCACAGCACCTACTGTGTGAGCCAGAGGCACTGAGGAAACACTGATCATCTCTTTCTTCCCTCCTCAAATCACAGAAGGTGTGTTAGGTGATTTTCTGGTTTGTCTATTTAGAGTGTGTAAAGTGCTTTATTTTCTCTGGACCTGAGGCAGCCCCAGCCTGACACCAGCAGGGAGATGGGAAACTGGGTCTTGAGAGAAGAGACTATGAAAATAAAGAAATATTGAAAGACATCTAACTACAGTGTCGATTTAAAAAATTTTGACAAATTATCATCGTTTTCTAAAGGCAAACATGGAAAATAGAAAGTCAGATTAAAACAGGCTAATTTTGAATAGAATTTCACAGGACAAAAGAAAATGCATTTCTGAATTCCAAGAGGTGTCTGCCTGGTGCAAACAACAGTGTTTTAAAATGTATTTCCTTCCTTGTATTTTGTTGGATTTGAATGAAGGAAATGTGAAGGAAAAATGAAGGATAAATATGAAAATCCAAGATAGCAAGTTGGTGTTAATTCTATCCACATTTCATGTTTACTACTCTTATCTTTATAGCACTATCTAGAAGAGGTCAAGCATGTGAGGGTAGAAATACCTTAAAATAAATAGCAAGAAAGCTCATTTAAGACTTGTCTTCTCTCAGTCCTCTAATCATTGTTGTGGGTTGAGAAGAAAATTCTCTTAGATGACAGAAGAAATGAAAGGATTATTTAGGTAATTTTGCAAGAACCAGGAGAAACTGGAAGTTCCTAAAGTTAAGCTTTAAACTTCCTGGAAATGTCCTGAGTTGTAAACAACATGGACAGAACACTTAAGGTTTATTTCATACATAAAATCTTTTTGTCAGAGCTAATTTTCTAAATGGCTTCTGACTATTTTCAGTCACTTCCTACAAAAATTAAATGTAGCAATTTAAAAATTCTTCATCAAATGTATTGTTTGTGCACAAAAATTCATAGAAAGAAACATTCTCTCCATAAATTCAGTGTCGTCTATTTCTCTTTGAGTTTGCCTGTTTGTTTTTTTTTTAAGAGTGTCAATAGCACCACTGAAGTGTCATGTATGTGCAAAGCTGCTTTAGTGTGGCTTACCTAAATATTTGTTGTATTCATGAAGGTTTTAGTGAAGCATGTAGAAGCTTTCTGAGCAAAGATAACACACACTGTAAAAGGCAGAAGTAGCATTCTCCACTGCTGTCTGTACTCATATTGGAGCTCTATACACAAGAAAAATCTAGACCTCAGCCCAGTTTTCAGTCTCAAGTTTCACAGTAAAAAATCAGATCTCAGCTGCTAAAAATTAATAATTTTTCTATGCAGGCGCTTACTTCAAAGTATTTTTATGGCATATTTTCATAAATAGGTGAATAAAGCAATTTTATCATTTTATAAATATCAAACCTTCTCCAAGTGAGATATCAAATCACAAAGACTGGAGTTTAGCACTACCATTGTCTAGATTTCTCAGGTGTCTTTGCCAATTTTTTCTCCCCACTCCCTAAAGGTTTTTTTGGAGGGAACTGAGGAAATTGGCCATCCCTGAGACGTGCAGGTTCAAGCAGCACCCCTGAATCGTATGTGGCCACAAAAATCCCGAAGAAACAGGTGTTTTGAGCTATGCTGGACCTGCTGAGCTTGCATTGAGGAAGAGGTATGCATGCATATGACTGTGTTTGTAGGTGTTTCCTACATGCAGATCTAACATCCTGGACATAAAAGGACCAGTTACATTATGTCCTAATAATGGAAGTTTCTGTCCTAGGCCTTACCCCTCCCTGAAGCAATGTGCTGGTGTTTTATGGAGTGTTTTTGTTTTAAATTCAAAAGCCTCAGAGAAAAGGAATAGACATTTTTAACAGGCCTAGCTTGTAAGTCCTATGTCAGGCTGTGCCAGCCTGAGTGAGACAAGTTCAGTAACATTGAGATGGCACTTGGAGTGTCACAACATGACCCTAATTTTATTTTGTTGTGGTAGTCCTTGTTGTCAGAGACTCTTTCCATCCCTAGCACTAGAAGGTCAGTGTTACCAGGCTCACTCTGTGCAAGGGGGACCAGCATGTCCCTTCCTCCTGTGCTGTGTCCCCTCCTCCCTTCCCCTTTGGTAGGGACTGTGCTCCTTCCAAAATCCCACGTCTCATGCTCAGTCTGCTGTCACTGACACTGCCAGATTAGGGCTCCTGTGAGAGTCAGGATCCCAGCTCCACCTGCTTTGAGAGGAGCTGGCAGTCACCCTGTGCTCTGCATAATCAATTCTCATGGTCTGGAGAGTCAGCACCACTGAAAAATTAAGTTAAAGCAGTTTGGCCCTGGGGAATCAGACAACTACAGAATCTGACATAGTCACAGCAGGCTCATGTTCTGTTATCAGCTTATTAAAAATTCCAGTTCCCAGTCTAGGATCAGTCATAATTCCTCTGGACCAACTTAGCAGATGGGAGCCTATTAAGTCTTCTGTAATGAAAGCCTACTGAGAAATACTATTAGTTTAATATTAAAAATTGTTTTGAATGAATTGAAGTTAGATTATTTTCCACTTTAACTTATCCCTTTATTGGAGAAGAGACTAGTATAATTAGCATAAAGCTCTGCAATCATGAATTTTCTGATGCAGTTCTGTTGAAAAATACTGTTACCTCAGTTACAGATGTACTGAGTAAGCCGATGTGTGTGGCAGATCTAAACATATGTCCGTGTTAAGAGGGTTGGGTGCTGTTTTTTCTTTTTTGCAGCACTTCTGGATTATGAATGTATAGGGCTAACATATGGAATAGCTTCAGTCAGCAGTGCATCCACAGCACAGCTTGACAGAGAGAAGCAGGGCTGTGGGCTGTATGTGCTGTGATCTCGCCTGGCAGTAAATCGTGTGGCAGTGCTTATAACTTACATCTGAAGATGACTTATAAAGAGTAGAACCAGTTTAATGGCAGTGAGATTGCAGAGGATATCTGCAGAAAATAGGAGGTATTGAACAACTCCAGGGAAGCAAAGCTTGAGTGTCAATTTTGTCAAAACTGACAAAAGGTGCAGATGTCTGAAGTGTGGGAGAAAGACTGAGGAGTAGATGGAAAAACAAACCTGGGGAGGAGAAGGCACAGGAAAGAGGCCTTGCAAAATAAAGCAAATATATCAAATTCAGGCCAGTAAAATTCTTAGCTTCACCTGTAAGTTGGAACAGTAGGGCTCAAAAACCATTTGGCTGTAGATAAGCATGCAAAAGTATATTTGTGGCCAAAAGAACCTCAGATCACTGTGCATGTTAAATGTAAATAACTTGTTTTGCTCCCACTAAAATGCTATTCAGTTTGTGAATCAAGTATAGATGCAATGCAGTTCTTTAACCACCGCCAGCAGTATGATACTGGGTATTTCACCATGTTTATAATTGTGTACCATTTCCCATTTTTAATGCTAATTTAATTGGTCTTTTTTACTGGGAAGACAGTAAAAGGGATCTTTCTACACAGGTGAAAAGATGTAGAAGTGTTACACTTGATAAACCCCTCACTACAGCTGTCTGGGATTAAGTGCAGCAAACTCAGGAGAAAGCTAATGAGTATAATGAGCACTGATTAGAATAAATTCCAGCTGTAAGCCAGTAGTCCTGTTTCTGGGAGCAGAAGAAATTGGTTCCCCTATGCATACTCCTTTTTACTCTCACATGGAAATGCTCCATGGGTTTCCTGGAGATTGATTTTCCTTTCAACATTGAGCTGAGCCAGGGAAAATTAAGATAAATAAAGTAAAACCATTATTGAAAGAAAAGCATTTTTACTGAGAACCCTGTGTAACTGGTCCCTTATTCACTGATCCTGACAACACAGATGGAGATTTAGTGGTGCACTGTACAACTGAAGTCTGGGGTTGATTGTCTCAGCAAGATAAAATTACTGAATCCCAAGGAAGGTAAACAGGGATCCAGCACTGATCCATGTTCCCAGGAACACTTCATCCCAACTGCAGCCAGAAGTGGAAAAATGTGCTTGGAGCAATGCAGAAGTTTGACCTAACTCCTTGCTATCAAGGGAGGAGGTGAGATACAAGGAGTAGGAGGGAGTCTTACACCAAGCAGAGGAAATGGGCGGTAGGCTCAATTGGAGCCTTTATTGAGAAAGGGCCTCTGGATCCAGCAAATTCTTACTCCTCTCTTCAACATTGAATAATATAAGCTAGAAGTCCAGTATTTTCTCCAATTTCTAATTTTTGCAAGATACCTGTGATGTTAGAAGGTTACAGTAACCGATGTGAATGTTAGCTAAAGTACTAGTCCATGCAGTCAGGGACTCAGAAAGCTTTGTGCAGTAGTCTGAGTAGCAGAACACATGGTAAAAATTTAGTATCTGTTGCATTTCTAAAAAAAAGTCAAAATTCTGGTTTTGTACTTTTAAAACCGGGAAGATTAATGTCTCTGTAGGTGAGAAGACAGAAGAGTTCAGACATTCCTGTTTGACATGAAACAGCTTAAAATATCTGGATGATGCTAAACCTAATCTGTGACTAAAGCATTTTGCTAGGAACCTTGAGAGATATTTTGATACACAGGAAGAAAACCAGGCTGCCCTGGCTCTTCTAATATTTGAGTTAAAATACAGCTGTGTGTTTCCCTGACAGCAATGTATGTGCAGCTCCATAAAGAGCAGTTCTCAGACTGGTGTTTGAAAACTCAGCTCAGTAATTCTGATGTGTTGGCACAGTTTGAGAAGTTACATTTTGTACTTGAAGATATTGTAATCAGTGCACATTCAGTCTGCAATTCATGGGCTGAAAATAATAAATTCTGCCTTTTTATTTCAGTACTCTGTTACCTTAAGAGTAGTGCCTGAGAAAATTGCAAAGGAGGCCAACTAGAATTGTGATTATTGTGCAGAAATTGCTTTGTAACTTCAGTTTCCATAGCATTAAGATCAGCATTGCCTCTCACCAAAAAATCCAGCTTATTTTGCCTCAGTTCCAGCATACAGGGGTAAAGCACTGTCCTCAATCATCACTCAGGCTGAATAAACTGAAAACCCATTTCCCATGTCCCAGTATATCAGTGCTAGACATGCTTGAGAGGAATTCTTTTCCCTATTTCTTACCACCTATGCTCTAAAAAATTTCCAGCCTACCAGGATTTTTATTTAAGTTCTTCCCACACAGTGCAGATGCTGCACATTACCAGGCCCCTGGGGGGCAGGGCTGCAGTGCCCAGCTGAGAACCCTCACAGTTCCCCACAGCTGATGGAGCTCCATTCATCAGCCAGCCCTCCCTAGGCTCCTGCCCTGCCTTTTGGCTCTCAGATCACATTCAGGTGGCTTCCTGTAATGTGTCCTGGAATATCTAGCATGCACTGGATTTTCCTACAGGTAAGTAACATCCTTGAGCATTCACTACTGGAATTTATAAAAGGCTATCACTGCAGAGATACCACTTGTGGCAGTTTTAGGGCCTGGATACCAAATGAAGAGCCTTGGATGTGGGTGGAAAAACTCCATTATACTGGCTAAAAAAAGGCTTCTCATCTCCATATGCTATAGGAAAATCTGAGTCATGTTTTTCAAATTGTGCTTGTTACAGACTCTGTGTTTCTGTATCTTCAGCTACACTCTAGTGACTTATGTGCAAGGTTCAACTGCACTGTAAATATTTAAGTATTGTTTAATATGGATAATATTTCCACTAGAAGACTGATGCCATTGCAGATGAGAACTTTTCTTTCAATAAGAGGCACTAAATTTGTTCTGTTCTTGAAAAAAAAAAAAAATTGGTTAAACCAGATGAGAGGTCTGTAGTTTTCTTGCAGTGCCATTCGAAATTATTATAGCACTCCATCTTAACTCATTTTAGACATGTTTGTGTCTAAATGTCTAATACTCATGCCTGAAATGGTCATACAAACAATTTATCTTGTTTGTGGGCAGATTTTTGCAGCCTGTGCAGAGCATTGCAGTGTTGTGACTTAGATTATTATTTTAATCTAATGTAAAATAAATTTTGTTTATACTGCAGTCACAGTATTGAAACATCCTTAGTTTGCAGTAAGAGCTGACTAAATCAGACTGACTAACCCTAGTGTGTCACTGTTATAGATTGCATGAAATGAGACTTCAACATTTCTTAAGATCAGAAGGCTTCACTTTATTGTAACAAGGCATCTTTTATACTACTACTCGCTAACCATTATATCATTGGCCAAGTGGCACAATGCCTCTCTGCCACCCTTTGGGCTGAGGCAGAAAACAATGTTTTGAGAATGAACAGAAAAGGAAAAGTAAACAAAAGGTATATTTGGAAAATAAGGGAAGTTTACAAAAAACCTTTATCAGTCCATTGCCTGAGAACATGAAATTCCTCACAGAGCTGTCATTGGAAAGGCAAGCAGCTCTCCTGGGAAAACCCAAAGCCTGTTCTGAGATTTCTCTAAGTCACACTGAAAATCCAGCCCCACACTAGTGGAAGGATGGCTTGCTATTCTGAATTTCTTATAACTGACTCCAAAGTAAAAAAGTATCATTATTATTAAAGGGATAGTGGGCATACAGATTGAACTGAGAAAACCTTGCAAGTCTGCTAGTTCTTTCAATAGTGAGGAGGGGCAGGTAATCACTGAGAAAGTTCTGCCTTCTTTGATCTTCTCCTTTAAAACTTCTCTTCAGATACACTATTTACTTTAAAGCTTATTCTGCCAAGACTAATTCTTCAAGGTAACAATAACTAAAAAGGGCTCCATATGCTGGGTTCCTTTCATACCTCCTCCTGTGACTAACCATCTCTGCTTTGTATCTCAGAATCTACAACCCATGCTTCAGGGATAGATTTGCCATGTGACATCTTTGCAGTAATCCATAGATACATCCGATCCCTGGATTTGTCACAAACTAAGGATTGGAAGTTATCTTGTGGTATCAGAAGTTCCACAGGGCTATCTATAGGGTTCCAGGTTACAGTGACAGGATTTTTTTTCTAAGTTCATAATGCCTGAGAAATTTCTCCCTATATAGCTCCTCTAATCTTCAAGCTCCATGCTAGTTTTATTGCTCAAGCCTTTGGAAACTGGTTAAGTCAAAATGTTCTTGCAATTGTGTGGTGCAGGGGAGGAGCCTGAGCTCACTTCAAGCCAATTAAGTAACTGCACAGGTCAAGTTTATCATAAGGATACAAAAATGAAGTACAGAAAAACACAAATGCTAAAAAAGTAGATTAATTCTCCCTTCCAAATCATGCAGCAGACCACACTTGTCAAGCCTGTCTAGAATTAGCTATTTTCTTAACTATTTTTTAGATAGTTAATATAACCCCTGCTTATTCGGAATCCAGTATTTAGACCAAAAAAAAAAATGTACTTTACTTTAAAGTAGCACAATTGTTTAGCAGGAAGAATTAGTGAGCTTTCACTGTAAATGTGTGTTTTACCTGGAACATAGATTAGACTTTGAAAAACAGAGAGATCTGGATAGACTGGAGCATCGGGCCATGATTAATTTAACAAGTCTAAATGCCAGGTTCTGCTCTGGGATGCTGGTTGCAGCAATGTGCTCTGGCAGCCCAGAGAGAAAAGCATGTCCTGGGCTCAGTCAAATGCTGTGACCAGCTGGTCAGAAAAGGGAATTATCCTGCTGCACAGGACTGTCCTGAGCACTGATGCAGCCTCACCTGGGTGCTGTGTGCACTTCTGGACCCCATCATTTAAGAAAGATGTGAAGTTCCTTGTATGTGTGCACAGAAAGGCAGCAGAGCTGGTGAAAGGGCTGGAAGGAGGTGTCCTTTGAGGCATGACAAAGGGATTTGGGCTTGTCTGGCTTGTAGAAAGGAGGCTGAGCCTCTACAGCATCCTCCAGAGGAAAGGTGGGCAGGGAGGTGCTGAACTTCTCCCCAGAGAAGGTGTCCAGTGATAAGATGCATGGGAATGGTTCAAAGCTGTATCATGACAGGTTCAGGCTGGATATTGGGAAGCACTTCTTTACCAAGAGCACACTCAGATGTTAGAACAGGCTTCCAGCAGGAGTCAAATGCTCAAGCCTGTCAGTGTTTTAAGAGGCATTTGGACCAGGACCTTAAAGCATGCTTTAACTTAGTTGGCACTGGGTGATTGTTGTAGGTCCCTTCCAGCTGAAAAGCAATATTTGGTTTAACAATGGGAGATACTTCATGGCATCCAGCTAGAAAAGGCTAATAAACCAGCAAGTGCTTTTTTAAAAATAACTCTTTTAATACTGATGCATTATCTTTTAGTGCACTATGTGACTGCCAAGTTAGTAGAATTATTTTCCTTTAGTTTTGGTAAGAGCAGGTCAGATTCTAAATGTTTGCTTTCAGCACACATTAAAGAAATGCCTAAGCTGAAAATTGAAAAGAGGTCCTGTTACTGCATAGTGATCAAAGCATGACCCCTTACTGGCAAGAAAGAGAAACTGAAAACTAATTTCAAGGTTCAGGATTAATTCTCTGTCAAATTGACAGAAGAGAGCCTACACTAGAATACATTTAGCATAAATGTAGAACCTTCTCTTTATCTGTTCCTTTCAGAGTGCAACTTATTACTTTGATTTCATGGTTTCATAGCATAAGCATTTTAAAAGTTAGCTGTCTGAATTTGGTCAAATATCTACAAACACAGACTTTTTACCAAATGAATCTATCAGTTTGCTTCCTATTAACATCACTGTTCTCTGCTGATGACCTTTGTCTGAATGTGTGTTTTTCCATCCTCCCTGCAGTAATTGCTGGAAATGATTGTCATGTAAGGAGCTGGCTATGGCAAACAGGAAACATCAAAGCACTACAGCCAGCATGCTGGATCACAGAGCCAGAGCTTGCCCGACTTCATCTCGCAACAGGGAGCCTGAAAATGAAGAAAGTGACCTTCCCATTGAAGATTATGCAGCAAAGGAGGCAGAACTAGCAGCTGTCAGACCAGGCAGTCCTACTCCTGTGGAACATGAGTGCAATGACCATAGCGGAGATGGTGACTCCAGCTCTGACTATGTAAACAACACTTCGGAAGAGGAGGACTACGATGAAGGCTTGCCAGAAGAAGAGGAGGGGATCACATACTACATCAGATACTGTCCAGAGGATGACAGTTACCTGGAAGGAATGGACTGCAATGGGGAGGAGTATGTTCCCCATGAGGACCACCATGTTGAAACAGATGAATGTCAGGAAGCTGTAGAAGAATGGACTGAAGGTAAAATTCAGCACCAAGATGAAAATGAAGTGATGGACAGGCAAGAGTGGCAGGAAGGTCAAGATAATGGCATTCAGATTTTGGAGGATGAAGCATCATCTTTGGAGATCCAAGACCAAGAAGAGAACATACAGTACTGTCAAAGTGAAGGAGACTATCCAGACTATTACCCAGCAGAGGCTAATGGAAATTCCCAGGGAATATCACCATACCATTCTAGAAAAGAGGATGCAGAGCTGGAAGAGCAGGAAGAGGACATTGACCAGATTGTAGCAGAAATCAAAATGAGTATGAGCATGAGCAGTATTAACAGTACAACAGAAATGAGTCCAGAGCACACTGGGACTGAAAACATGGTACATGACTACAAAGAGACTTGTTCAAAGGGAGAAGCTGTTCACAGTGCTAGCAGGCATGAGGGGAGGCCAAAATCCCTGAATATCCCATCTGCCTCTAAGCACAGTGGAGATGTGCATCGAGGTTTTAAAGCAAAGTCAAGATCTCCAGAGGACAGACAGAAGTGGCCACAGGAGCAGGTATGAGGTGCTTTTTTTAACCAGACTGTCAGAGGCATTAAGCAAGTGTTACGTTAGTTATTCCAAACTATTTTGCAATTTTAAAATATATATTAATATGTAAATGTATCAGCAATATTTTAAATTTTACTGTAACTCCATTCACATAATCAGATTGTGCTTAGAAAGAGGTGCTAAATGTAATCAGTGTATGTACAGATCTAGCAAAGAGGTTTTGCACAGAGAAGAGACAATTCAAAGGTATTCCAGATGCATGGGACAAAACCAATTTCTTTACGCTATTTTCATTCTGTAGTGACAGTCTGGAGAAACTTAAAACTGGGGTTAGCATTGAAATAGTTGAATTTTTTTTCTTTAATGGCTCCTGTACCATTGCCTTAGTAGTTGATAACTTTCTGGTTTTGATAGAATTGATGTTGAATCTAGATACTGTATATGTTAAAAAAACCTTCAAGAAGTGCCTGCATATTGCTGTGCTTTTTTTTACTAACCGGACATATCTCGACCTTGAGAAGGAGGAAGAAATAGGAGCTTTAATCTTACTAAAAATGCTGTTAAGCAGTTTTATCACAAGAATGATGTAGAAGTTAAATTAAACTGTGCATGATCTTTTCTTGTCCAAATTGAGTGCCAGAAGAAGAGAGTCTAAGAATGAAGCTCAAGCTTTTCTAAAGGAAGAGGTGTGACTTTTTCCCCAAAGCTTCAAATTGAACGTGGTTACCTAGAGATCTATACTGCATTCCCTAATGCCATTTTAAAGCCTTTACTTTGCATCTCTAAAATTATATGCAGTTGAATATTAGTTATCTTCTGCAATGAACAGATCTACTTAAAAGAGGTAAAACATAACATGTGCTTGGATAATGAACTAGTAAAGATAAATGAATTATTTTGCCTTATCTTTAATTAAAATGCTTTATTAAACTTTGCATGCATAAGTTTCCTGTTTCAGCTTTATCAACTCTGTAAATAGGACTTTCTATAATTAAGTGCCCTACAGTTAAACAATTTAGTCTAGGTGATTCCATTAAAATACATTAATTCCTCTGAAAAACAGTAAAAGGAAATCAAATGTTTAAGTATATGCTGATGAAACAGGTCGACCTTCATTATAATTGTGAACAAAAAAAAGTCTCAGGGGGATATTTTCAGATTTCCCAAATCTGCAGCAAGTTTTTAATATTCATTACTACATTCTATTTCCAGAAGTATAATTATAACCAGATTGTATAACTTACTATATTCAGTGCCCTATTGCCAGCATAAAAGTCCCTTAGTGAATAAGCTTGCTGATGTTGAATGGTTTGAACAGCTACTAGGTGTTGGCTGGGAGCACAGAGGGTGAGGTAGCATGTTTTAGACTTAGTGATGGTCTTTCTCCCAGCAGCTACTACTGGGAATGTTGTTCCTTTCAAGTTCTCAAAATATTTGCAGAAAAAAAGACAAGAGGAGTTTCTGAATAAGAAAGAATTCCTCAATGCTTGACTAAGTAATTGTTGGGTTTTCCCCCACACTGAACAATTGCCCATTCAAGACAATATTCAAAACACTTCCATTTTGACAACTTTTTGTTGTTTTGAAGTTTATTTATTCAGTAGCTGAGCTGAACTCCATAGACTCCAAACAGCTGAGGGTTGTGTAACACCTGATATAACTTGATATAACTGCCCTGGTGTGAAAAAAACCAAAAGCACCTAAGTATGTCTGAACTGCCTGTCTGAGCTTTGATTGTTATTTCCTGTCAGTCTTGGACCAATGCCTTCATTTTATTTAATAATGAAGGAAGAACTGCTGTGATAGGTAGTCCCAGGCTGGATGAAGCCACTGAGCTTACACCATCACTTTTAATAGCAACCACAAACTCCTGTTGTAATGGACAGAGAGCACTGGACACTACACAGTGTTTCATCCCTTCAAACATGGAGACAGGAAATTAGAGATACAGCAGTACAGGTGTCTACTCCAGATCAGGCTAAACAAACTGGGTGACAAGGCATGCATTTCATTTATAAAAAAGGCAACAAGGCACAGCTGCTGTGGGCACTTCACTGAAGAGAAGAGCGCAAGCCTCCAAGGCAAAAAGCTGTGAGATACAGAGGCTCACAGTTGGAGACATGAGGTAATTGTCCCTCTACCCACCCCAAGCCTTCAGGGATGTAAAAGAAAGAATAAAAAACAAGTTCAATAACCTGTGGCAAGCATTACTTGAATGTGTGGGTCATGACAAGACTGGTCTTACTTGCTGTGTTCTTCTCACCTACTGCAGGTAATGATTCTCAGCTTTGCCCACAGATCAGGCTCATGGTGCTCATTATAGTTGAGTAGCCATTTCTGCCCAAATTAGTTTTTTCTTAATAGCGCCTTAAAAGCCTTTAGCACAAGGTGTGGTTGGATGCTTAACATTAATACTGGACCTCAAAAAATTTAGATAAAGTGCAGAAGATTGTTTTTCTTCTTGGGCATTCAATTCTTTTAATATTTGCTATGAAACAAAGGGATGGATGGAATTAGAGTACTGCCCAAATGAACCTGTGTCTCATTTGTGAGACCAAGATAGCCATAATTTTGACTACAGCATTTAAACCAACTACAATAATTCAATTCTTCCATAGTGAAAGGAAAAAGCCCCAAGGCTATTGTCAGTACATTTGCATGCTAAACTTACAGTTTGCAGAGAAGCTGCTTAGAAGAGCCTTTTTTTTTGTCACCTTGCTAAAAGATCTGTTTTTATAAGTGTGCATCTCACAGTACAAAATATCATGCTGAAAGGGATGATAGAGACATACATATTGCATATAGAGCACTTGTTTACTTCTATTATCTTTAAATAAATGTACCTTTGAATGCTTCTAGGTTAAATGAAGATATACTATGTGTATGTCAGTTTTTGTAAACAATGAACAAGGAGGAAGGTGCATTTGTTGTTTTTTGCACATAGTATGCTATCCTTAGCTTTTTCATGTTTCTATTCCTCTCCTGCCTCACATAGATAGAATTACTGTTTATTATAACATTTACATTCCTTTAAAATATACAGCTATTAATTCTTAGCTGATGATAGGTGCTAACATCCTGTTTGCAAGACATTTGCTAAAAAACAAGTAAACAAATGTGATTCTAAAGGTTACTGTTGCTAGGTTTTCCCCAGAAAACAGTCAGTTTATAAGAAAGACCTAACAATTTACAGAGAAGGAAAAATAAAGTAAGCATCTTGTTTGACTTTCAATGTGGGCCAGTCTCCTGTCTTAAATACACATGGTCAGGCTTGAAAACTTCAGGGATATATGAGCTTGGCTTGATTAGCCTTTATTTGTAAGTATATATTGCTGGATATGTAAATAGCACTACACAAGTCTGAGGGAAACCTAGAATACATTTAGAGTGTATATTTGCTCTAACTCACTGCTTAGCACAACTCTTATTCCTTGCAGATTTTCCTTGCTTATGTTATTTAAGCAAGGCATCACATCTATGAAGTTAAACTGACTATTTTGGGTATTTTATAACAACTCAAATTTAACAACTCCCTCAAGGTAGGAGTTTCCCCGTGTTTGACATCTTGGTCAGCTCTCAGCTAATTGTGGAATTACCATATGAAGAAATTTTTTCTTTTTCTGTTTCTAATTTAATTTCATATGTTTTACCTGTTGCAGAGAAATTGAGTGTGGTCAGACATGCTACTAATGTAATTTTTCTCAATTACCACAGTTTTTAATGGAACAAACATGAATTAACTGACAGGTACATCTTTGGATGGAAGAAGGTGAACTGAATGACTCCTTCAACTGACAGTAGCATACAGTATAACCAGAAAATTTAAATGGATGTGGTATTCCTGTGGAAAAGTAGTTGCTTTTTGGAATGCTGTTAGATTTGCTTCAATACAAATATTACTAAACAGTGGTTAGCTACAATACTGCTGGTTTGGCACACTAACAGTATTCAACACAGGAATGACTTTACCAGGTAAAAAATTAGAGTAATCTCGTGTTGCAAATGTGTGCTTGCACTGCACAAAATATGAGCAACAGCCTGGTCTTAACCAAAGGTGACACCCCCAAAAAATCTTCTCTCCAGTTTGCTGCACCATACCCTGCCCTGCTTCCTTCCCCCACAGCAGGAGGGCACGGGGCAGTTCCAGCCCCATCCTGCTAACCCCTGACGGCATTTGGAACTTCAGTTTCTCCTGTTGCACGTGCAGAATTTGCATCATTAAAGAACTGTAGTGAAGCAGTGAAGAAAAAAGCAGAACATTGGACAGTAGCTGAAATAATAAATTATGGAAGATGTCTTTTGCACTAATCAACTCCATCAAGTAATTGCTCCTCTGGAACCTCCTATGTGGCAGAGTTGTTCATCCCAGCTAGGATCCTGCCCCTGGAACACTGGCATTGCCATGGCTGAGCTATTTCTGCTGGGTAGGGGTTGCAGATGGCTGTGAGACTCAACACTTGAGCACTCACAGTTTAATCAGCCCTTGTTCCTAATGACCACTCAAGGTAGATTTCAGACTCCCAATAATGTGTCCTTCCTACCTTATTCAAACAAATCCTGTTTACCAACCATAAAAGAAAATGTTTTTAACAGCACCAACAGCTACCCCACCTCTAACCTTTTGAAGAAATAGGAATTTGCCATGAAATTTGCCTCCTTTACAAAGGAGGACCTCAGAGGGAAGTCTGCTTTTTAATGATGCTGCCTGTGACACTGAATTCTACTGCTTCTCATTTCTCAATCATTCTTCCATAACACTGGCAGACCTTTGAGAACCTAACCAAATATGCTTACACAAACTAGTCTCTAGCAGGGACACCACAAGCTCCTGCAGTGCCAGTGCTAATTGGCCGAGTCACAGAGTTTTAGCAGTCAGCTCCTGACACCAGGTGACAGCAAAATCAATGTCTGCTGCCTAAAGATGCATAAGTGACAAATTCTTCTCAGGAAGTTTAAATCAGAAGGCAGAAGTGCTCCTAATTACATCTCCCTAAGAATTTGGCAGAGCTGTTTCTCTGAAATTCATCATGGCTGGTTCTGAATTTTAAATATATGCAAGGACAAAAGAAAAAAAAAAGGTTCTTTGAGGTGATAAAAATAAATTGGAAGTTATTTTAATGTCTACTGAAATTTGATGGAGTATTGAAACAATTTTGTGGAATGCTTAAATCTCTCAACTTACTCTGACTCCTCTTTTCCCAAACTTGACTTGTTTACTTGGAATTACTCATCAGAAATTTTTTTCTCTTCACTCCTGATGTGTACTACCACCACCACTAAATTAACACATAAGTAATGGAATCTTTGTGAGATAAGAGTGTGAAGTCTGACCTTTTTTCCTGTGATCACAATCAGAAAACCTTCAGCTAGTCAAGAGCTGCCTCATTCAGAGCCTGCCTTGGTAAGAGTATCCTGCTGGGCCAAACTGCTCTTCCTGACAACGTTACCAGTGTTAAGGATAACTAACGCAGTGCGCAGGGAGGCACATTGACCATTCCATTACAAATCAGCAGCTTTCAGGAGGGAGGTTATTTCATTTGTGCAATTTAATAGGAATAGGACTGCCATAACAGACTTGATACTAGGCTAACATCTCTTCTTTTAAAGGATGTTTTAGATATACCTTGAGGTGAGGACACATCAGCCAATGATAAACTGTCAGTAGAAAACAAGACATCACAGAAAGTAGAAATGGAAGTTTTGTCCCTAAGTGGCAAACATAAGATCCATTTGCTTTGCTTTTGTTCTAGAGAGAGACAACAAACCTGGCTGAAAGGTCAGTCAGGCCTATAGGTTTACTTGTTCAATGAATAACAACAACTCTGTCAATTTACCACAAAACATCTTTTTCTCAAGAAGGTTGGTATTTTTCTCCTTAGAGCCTACCACAAGGAACCTTTTTCAACTGGAGCCCACCACAAATCATCTCTTTTCCAAAAAGCTTAGGCACCTTCAAGATGAGTTTCAGAATATGTAAGCCAGTACACTGGTCTCTGAGCACATTATTTGCTAATGTCAAACAGCATTGCTGCTAAAGGGATGGGCAGGTGTGGAACATAAGGTTCCTTATTTAAATGTTTAAGCATACTAACAAAGCGTTACCATGCCTTTGAGCTTTTCTCCCAGACAAATTCTGAATAAATCAGGGAAGGGACTAACCTGCTGCTTTGGAGGAGAATGCTCCTCAGTAGGAAAGTGCTTCATCAGTGCTGAGCAGTACTCAAGATCACAGGCAGCAGCTGGGAGGAGGACCAGCGTTGGTGAGATGAGTGTTTGACTGACTAGCCAAACAGCTCACACTGGAATAAACAGCCATGGGTTACAGAAGAGCAGAACTCGCTCCTCACCAGCCTCCAGCTACAAGGGACACTATACTGCACAAGAGGGTTATAAAGGTGGTCTGGGTTCCTGGGAGGGGCCCTGCGAGATTGGTGGGAAGAGGCCCCAGCTAATTACCAGGCCTGATAATTAACCATCAGGACAGGGCTGGCCAGGGCATGGGTGCGGTTTCAGGTTTGCTGTGGAAAGATTCCCACAGGTGCTTCAGTGACCTCAAATAAGTAGAATCTGATTTTCCTCTCAGCCTAAAAATGACATTTTCTGCTGCTTCATGTTCCTTCACATGCTGGACACTGCCTCAAAACTTGCTCAGATGTAAAAGTGTTAGTAACCCTGCACCTGTAATATTTTTATATCCTTGCATTGCAGAATCTTTTATCAGAATCTTATCCTAGAGTGAGAGACTTTTAATGTAGCTGTGCCCCTGTGTTTCTATGCTGTCAATTCAAAATTTCTGGTTTAGTTTTAGGTCCTATTCTAAATTCAAGCCTGAGTATAAACTAATTACATTTGTTTCTCTCTAATGTGATTATTCTAGTTGTAACACTCAAACCAGAAACATAAACTGGAAACTCTGTAAGAAATATGAAGAAAGCAAGTACCAAGTATAATAATTTACTTCACATTGACTAATCACTGATCTGACTAGATCACTTGGGAGTATGAACCAATTTCCAACCCTAATGAATATCAGAATTTATATTTTCTAAAAATGATACCATAAAGAAGCTCCAAAACAGTCCCTTCATCCTTGGTCTAGAAACATCTCCTTCCAAACATCCAAGACTTTATTGTTTGTAGCTGTGGATGGGAGATGCAGACTGCATTGTTCTGTCCTTGGACTCTGGAGTGAAAGGGAAGCCCTTCTCCCTGTACTTCCTTCTAAAGGAAGTCTGAGAGAGGCACAGCTCCCATTACACGGGCTGCTGCTGAAGGCTGTGCTCCCTCCAAAGCTGGGAAGGTCTCAGCAATGTGATGTTACAGTCAGTTTTGTGTGCAGGAAGTGCTCACAGTGACACCTTTCCCTCTCCATCACAACATTTTAAATAGCAGTGTTAATAGATCAGCCAGAGGCAGAACATGTTGTTTGGACAGCTGTGCCTAAAAGGAATGGATGAATTCTTTGTACCTGAGGTTTTGCCTAATTAGTCTTGGGCTGCTAAAAACACAGACAAAACTCTGGGGAACAAATCATGGCCTTGATTTTCGGACACCGAGTAATGAGAAAAAACATTGATTATGTTCCTTGTAGAGGTGGTGTGATTGATCCCAACATACCATGAATTCTGCTTGGGCTTCTCTTTGGAACCAGGAAGTACACAATAATGACATACAGACTACATATGTGACTGGGAACAAGTAAGCTTTAGTCATGTTCCTGAAATCCTGAAAATAGGAGTTCCAGTAAATCACACCTCTGGATAAATCAAAACTGAGAAGCTGTACAAATGCTTAGCCAGATTTTTTATTAGGACTGTGTGGAATTACACGTGCAACAATTAGCACAGAGCATGATTGGTATTATGATCCTCAGGGCTGACTGAATCCACTGAGATGGCAGATTTGGGCAGAGACCTGTTTCAATGTTACAGCACCCAGGCGATGCTTACAAAAGCAGACAATTCTTTCCTTACATGCAGGTGCAATTTCAAGTTCAGTCAAGTGTGTGGTAATCAGAACCGACCAAGCTTTAAAAATACTGACATTCTGTTGTTCATGTTAGAGTTAATGTATTTGCTGTCAGTGTTTACAGTTTAATGTATCTTCATTGTGGCCATGTCATAATCCCTGCTTAAAGGATACTTGATCTAAATCCTGCTACTTTAGGGAATAATGCATGATTATTATGCTTGTTTTATTAAAGTCCTCTAGATATTTGTTTACCTCATTAATATAATTCACTGCACATCAATACAGATTGCTCCCTATTAGTTTAGCCATGCAATATAATTAGATTTGTCTTGTCTCAAACAGAATAATGTTTATAAGCAGGGTTATGGTGAGTTTCCCAAGTCTGGGTATATCTCAGTATGTCTCAGATAGCAGTTTCTTTCTTAAAGTCCTGCTTGCTAATTGGATGAATCTTTGTGCATGATGTTTTACCTGAAAATTGTCATTACTGAGCTCTAATGTGCCTGCTTCATTAGCATATTTTGTTCTGTGGACTAAATATTAGTGGGGAATAATTTGTCTACAGGTGAACATAAAGACTTGTTTTGCCTCCAGCTACATACTGTGTTTGAAGGTCAGAAGCCAAGGAGTTACATTCCCATTTAACATTCAGGCTGACTCTTTCAAATAATCCTTGGTGATTTCCATTTGCACAATTGCTGATACAAGTTTTTATTTCTGAAGCTTTACAATGGAAGTGGCATTTGGCCCTATTTTTATACATTATAGGGAAATCAAGAAAAAAGGGAAAATTAAATATCCTAAACTATAAAAATTTGTTCCAGAAATCACTTTAGTTTTCTAGATTTGCAACACTGAAAATCTGAGCCATGAAAACTTCACTTTCTCAGTACTTCCAGGACATGAGCATTCTCCATGTCAGGTGCTGGTGTTGTGTGACTTGGGTCAGGTTTGGAAAAGAAATTCTGCCCCTGGGACTACTGGAACAGGAAAAAAGGAGTGTTCTGTAGTTTAAAATACTTAGTGTTTTCTTTGTGTATGATTTTATATTTTCTCTTTCACATTTCTTCTGAAGCCTGAGGTTGTACTGCCAGGATCCTGTAGATTTGGTTGGCCCATGAGGAAGGAGATGCCATGAAGTATCTCCCACAAACACAGGATCCTATATTCAGCGCTAGAACTCTGTTTTTCAGATCAGAGATGGCCATTAGGGCTGTTTTGATTTTGTACAATACTGGGAATAAACACATTTAAAAATTATGACTTTGCTTTCTGATTTATTTGGACATGATAGCATTTGACTTAATTTCATATGAAAAATTTGCATTGACATAATTTAAATTTAAATCAGTACTGTAACTGCTACTTAATGATAATTGAAATGTCCTATTATTTACATCAAAGCAGATACTTTATTATAATTAAACAACTTAACATTTTTATGTGAAACTGACATTTGCTAAATTACAGTAGGAAATTCCAACTGTTATATCACATTATAATATTTTGGTAGCAGTAATGAATATTGATTGTACATAAATAACTTCAGCTAAGCAATGGATCTGAAATCCTTTCTTTTTTCCTGCAGATGTGCAATGGTTTAGAGCAGCCCAGGAAGCAGCAGCGTTCAGACCTCAATGGCCCAGCTGACAATAACAATCCCCCTGAGGTAGGTACTGGGGCTGCCAGTTGTGCTGCCTGGCTTCCTGCAGCCAGGCTTCCAGCAGGGAAAGCAGCCCTCACATTGTCAGCCTTCTCCCTCTCACACACACAAACCTAAGCTCCCTTTCTTCTCCTGAACTGACAGTAAATACCGTATCTGCCTGCTCTGAAAAGGCTTTCAACTATAGCCATGAATTTTTGCTGCCTCATTCATTTTATGTAACTGTCTATGGCACGTACTCCAGCCTAAAATTTTCTGATGACGTGCAGAGTAGGGAGAACACTTCAGAAGTTCTCTTTTTAGATTACTGGAGTGCCAAAGTGGCATTCAAAAGAAATTGCGTTCAGCTTCCTTTCCTCCACCACCCCCTCCCAATGTCAGTCCTGGCTTAGTCAGGTGTGAAGAGACAGTGATAGACAGACCTACTCTTGTCACTGAAGACTGGAGCAAAGAAGACATCTGAGAATGCAGAACGAGTTATGCTTGGGGCTAGATACAATGAAATGAAATTGAGACTTAAAAGCAGAAGTCTCTTATCTCAAAACCATAACATATTTAGCCTGTAGCCTGTTATATTAACGAAGAGGCACATTTCTCAAGCCTTTTCCCATAATGGAGAAATCAGCCTCTTTCCTGGAAATGGGAACAACTGAGGAGGCTGGCAAAAGACAAAGAGTGGAAGGACTGTATCTGTACTAGGGACAGTAGCCTAAGAAGAGCACTGTTATGGCCCCTGCTAAGAGTAAGTGTAATTCTATATACTGAGCAGTCAGGGACACTTCTTTTCATTCACTGACCCAGAATCTTGCTTTGTAAAACACTGTTAAATGTTCTTTGGGAAATTTGGGATATCACTAATAGGCAACATGATCTAGCAGGCAACTGGTTGTGTTGGGAATTGCTGGTTTGTATTGTTCATTTGACATCTGACTTCCTAGGCCATTTTCATGGCTGCCCGCTGCCTCCCTTGTTTTTTTTGTCTGGTGGGACCTTAAAATACTTTGATACTCCTAAGTACAGAGCACTGTGTAACAGTTATGTTGGGTTAATGACTGTGATGTAATGTGTTCAGTGTGCTGAAAAGTGCCTATGTGACAGTGGTCAGCTGTTTAAATATGATAACAATTCACTTCATTGTGTGAAAGTTATTTTGTTACAGCTATACCATTTTTATTTCTCAACAGACAAAGAAAGTGTCTTCCTTTCCAAGTTTTGTTGATGGTAAGTTTGACATCATCTGTAGTTAAAGTAGGATAAAGTGGAAGCAAATACTGTAATATATATAAAAGATCGCAGTTCTAAAAACCAGTCAAACCCAAGAGAACACAGCTGAGAAGTTTAAGTATGGAAGTATTTAACATTTCCACCCTCCTTATGGCAATGGGAGCCTAGTGGTGATAAAAAAGGAGGTGCAGGTGGAGCTCCCAGAAGGATTCAGGTGAAAATGAAGAACAGCTACAAATCTGGAAGAGGTCAAAAAGGGTGTAACAGTGGGCTCCAGCAGGAGATTTATGAATGTGTAAGAGCACTGTGTTCTTCAGGGCCCATTATTGAACTCTGGGGACCTCAATTGTCAGCACAAATGGAAAGGTGTTCTCCTGAACTGACCAAACAATGGTAATCCAAACTCTGTTCAGGAGAGCAAAGTTTCCACCTGTTTCATCAATCTCTTCTGCAGTGCTATTACATATCTTCTGTTTGAAGAAAAATAAGTCAATTTATTAGCACAAGCAGGTGGACAGAAATAAAAGAAGATTGTACCGAACAACATTACTATTCTCTGATTCACAGACAGCTGAAGAACCTTTTATAGGGAAAATGCACACAGCTCTTCCTGAAAAGAAAATTATTACACTGTAAAGTGAGAAAACACAGTAGGACATTTTCAAGAATCTGATACCTTAGATCTGCCACGAACATACACAATAGAAGCCTTAAAAGAATGTGGAAAACTTAATTTTTAATGCCATTCTCAACTCAGGGAAAACCTAATACAATTTAGAATAATATTAGGATGTCCAACACATTTTTCTTTTATTCCCTGATCTCACTGTCTTGACAAGCATTTTCTGTTCTAGTAATTTACTTAAAAACTGGAACAAATGGAAAGTTCAAAGATTGTCCCTTCAGGTTGACATCTGAGGGGTAGTACATGGAACACTTAGCATGTACTGGCTAACAGGCCCTAAATAGAGGTACATTTAAATGCATTCCCTGAGAGTGGCAGAGACAAGAAAGCAAGCTGATGCTTTGTAATAAGCATCTGCTGATTGCATGGTGGACAAGCATAAAGCAAGGCCAGCATGCACAGGACTTTAAAGCAGGTGAGACAATTCCCCCCCTCATGGTGCTGCAGAGACAGCTGCACATTTTAATTTTACTGGGATAAAAAGGTTATGTCTTTTTCTTTACATACCAGTCAGCTCACTACTCTGCTGGAAAGGGGTCAGGATACCCTTTACATATCATACCTTTTTTTAGTTCAATCATTTTGCTTGCTCTGATTTTTTCTGTAGTGGCACAGTATGTGAGGATAAGCTGTCTATTAGGCTTTTTCTATTGCAGGTATTATATGGCATTGTCTAATACAAATAAATACATGGCTCACTAGGAGCTTATGATAGCTTACATGACTGCTCTCTGAACTCAGAGAAAAACACAGTTTTTATTATTAATTTGTATGTAGAGTCCCAAAAAGTACAGGACCTTTCTGCACATAAGAAAAGATTCTGCCAGCTAACACTGCTGTTGTTCCCTGAGCTTTGACAGCAATACCACGACCATATTCTGGTTATATTCCTATTCGGTTTTAAAGCACTTCCAGCATGACTCCTTAACTACAGTAGCTATATCTATGTTTCTATTGATACATAATATTTTTCATATGCCATGTGAACAAAGACAATATCTTCTAATCTATCATATCTACATGTCCTTTACTGTTAAAATAGTTTCAGTAGTAGTACCACTACATGCTCGTAAGAGGAATTAGTTCTATGTTCAGTGGTTCTGGCTTTTCTGCATTCTGTCCTATCACCATAAATCTTATTCCTTTACACAGTAACAAGCATGATCAAGTAAAGAGGTCAGTCAGAAAATGGGAGTTGTAGATAGACAATCTGGAAAGTGACTCACGCCCTGTGTCCATTTATTCCTTATGACAAATCTGCTGCAGTGCCACACATCCCAAGGTCTCAGTGACTTTATGGAGTCTGATAGTTCAGCAGGAAACTGAACTTCTGTGCTCAGAGTGCAGTCTCTAAATACTGTCTGAATCATTGGCTTACATGATGTTAGGAAGATGTAAAAATGCTTTCTTAACAGATTAATTAATTCAGTTATGCTAAATTATTGATTTTTTTTTTGTTTAGTTTTCTTTTTTCCTTAGTTTATGAATACAAATGTTAATTAAAAAGTGTTTGGACCTAGTCTATTTAGTCTAGAAATATCTTTATTCTTGTTACATGAGTAGATCATCAGAAAACCAAGTAACCTCTATTGCCTTGACAAGTGCAAAATTTGCAGTTAAATTTTTCAGAAATAGTTATCTAATGTTTAAGCACCAATATTCAACATAAAATTCCAATCTTTGCTCACATCAAGCTAATCTTCATGTTTGAAACCTGTTCCTTCTTCCTCATCAGTAAGCCTTTGCACACACTTGCAGCCAAGGGCGTGCTTTAAGTGCTCTGATGAGCTGGGACCTCAGCCAAGTCTGCATTTTTGCATTATTTAAAGCAGACAGAGATAAGGGAAGAAAACACCCAGGTGACCCAATTTGACCCTGGCAATTTTCAGCATCTTTCCATGCTTCCAAGAGATGTCTTGTTTTACCTGACGGTTGCTTACATTGCCTTCATGATGGGAAATGTATGTTGGAAAAGTTTTGTGCCCAACATGACTTTTTTTTCTGTATTATCTACTGCTGTAAGCGTTTTCTGCATGCTGCTGATTTATACATGATGCAGCTGACTGTTGCTAGTATAATGATTCTGCAAAACATCTTTTTTAAAGCTATGAAGAGACAATGCATGACATCCAACCAAAAAAGCTCCAGTCTTTAAGAAATTTAAATAAATAACATTATGATTATAAAATTGCTTAACATCCTAGATTATTTCCATGCTCAAGAATTTTTTCATATATATTAGTTAAAAACACCATTGCTGTCACAAACAGCCAAGACATGAGAATAAGTGGTTGTTTTCTTTGTAGCATCCATAGGTTGCAGAGACCCCAAAGATACCCTGGGCATTTTGCTCAATGTAGTAACAACTGGATGAGAATTTGCACAAAAAATTGCAGTTTTACTTGTCTTCAGACACAAACATTTCAAGAAAATTAATCTAAATTACCTACTAAGGGAGTTTACTTAAACTGATTTAAACATGTGGGTAAGCCTATTTCAGAGTTAAAGCAATCTTGATTCAATTTAGCCTCATTTACTTAGCCCGAAGTGAGTGAAAGAAAACAAAATTAAAGATACTTTAATTTTGAGTGAGTGTGTTGATGCAGGTATCTAATGAAGTTTTGCTACCTTAACATTAAATTCACGTCGTTAAGTAATTTCCCTCTCTGCTGCCCTTGAAACAAGATGACAATATCATGCAACATGAGTATTTTGTTGCATGCTGGAAGAAGTACAGATGTATGAGACTAAGTTTTAGACTTGAAAAGACAAATGAAAAACACCATCAGAAGAGGCATCATACAAAATACACCATCCATCTGCTGAAAAACATAATGGTACAGAGATGTAAGCAAAGAGAAGCAGTGATACAGCAACAGAGTTCTTGTGGAATTTTAATTTTCTTTGATTTCTTTTAGTGAATTAAGGCTGCAAGAACAAGGATTGTTTTTTGAGATATTCAAAGGCTTGGCCTTTATGAAGAGTTTCAGCAACTTCTAAATTACTGGCTTCCCAAGGATTTCTTTGAGGGCTTTCATACTTCTAGTGGAGATCGTCAAGATTTTTTTTATGCTTTCCCAGTACTTCAAAAATTTTAAATTTCACAGAATTCTATTCTGAGTTATAATGAAAATCTAAACCATTACTGGATTTGTATAGATGTGAGCTGAATCAAATGTGTTCTGTGGTATATAATTATCCTTTTGAAGATTAAAACTGTGGTGTTTGACAGCAAACCAAATACCTCCAATGTGTATGAGCATTGTTAGTTAATCTCAGGTCTCTGAAGAGAACAGGACTGGTATAAATATAGAGCTATGTGTTTATATACCTTGAGCACTGAATTACAAAGACTGTGGGGTTTTGCTGGGGGTCGAGATTTCTCATAGGTGGATTTGAGATCTGCAGGGATGAATAAGTGTCAGCAACACTGCCTGAAGAGGAAAGTCACTCCTTTTAATCATGTTTATATTCTGTTGGAAGTTTTTCGCTAAATTAGAACGGGAATACGAACGATAGGAAAGCTCACTAAAAGATGTATGTGTAAACAACTATTTCAGTACATTCAATCAGCATTGCATACCATATATTTTTTCCACATAATAATCTTCCACATTGACTTGATTATAAATAAATTGAACACTGAACAATAAACTTTTTTAAAAATTAATGTTCCCCTTCAGTGTAATTTTTCTCCTCACACAAGATTTTTATACTTTAAAAAAAATGCGTTAGAAGGTCATCAAGTGGGATCTAGCTCAAAGCACATTTCTTTTATAAAACTGTTGAGGAATGAAAAACGTTCAGCATCGAGAGATTTCAGCCAAACTCTGGAATGACTGTTCTTTACTGTCAATCTAATCAAGCTGGATGTAAAGCTTAACAGCTGAATAAAGAGGATAGTGAGCACAGTCCCAGTATTAGAAAGGTTGTTCAAGCCTCAATATCCTTTATTCAATTTCTCATCTCCCCACTCCTTAGAAAGGCAGTAACTATAAATGCCTCCTGTCAGTTCCAGGGCCTTGTGAACCTGAGGACCTCATTGATGGAATCATCTTCGCAGCTAATTACCTGGGCTCCACCCAGCTGCTGTCTGAGCGCAACCCCTCCAAAAACATCCGCATGATGCAGGCCCAGGAGGCAGTGAGCCGTGTCAAGGTAGGGGTCTTTATGGGCTGTACAATACTCTCTGCTCCTTTAACAGCTGGTCCCTGAATGGTGCAGGATCTGCAGCCTCAAACCTCTCCTGAGGTGCAGTTAGGTAAGCATAGATCAGTATTGTAAATACCATTAGTTTATAGTGCTTGCTGTGAAAATTCATACAGCAAAATATAAATTATTCCAGAGTCTATTCAAAGTTCTTTGGAAGCTGTTTAACAAATTCAAGTATGAGACACAAATTGCAGATTGCAATTAGAAAATATTCCAGTGGCAAAGCACTGGGATACTAGTTTGACTGTGGTTTTACTCTTCTGTTATTACTTCTTTTAACTTACTACAAATTGAGAAAATTAGTCTCAATATTATTACTTATATTATGACTTTTTTATGACAAGAATATTCATTGCTATTGGGTTTGGATTTAGTGTTACTTATAGTGAACAATTTATTTGTAAATACTGTATCATGGACTGCTTCACATAGCTGTGTAAAGAAAATAGTATTTTGGTTAAGAATCTAAGGAGTAGATTTTTATTTTAGAAGTTATTTTACCTCTTCTGTAAATACCTCATCTGAATAAATACACAGTTAGAGGCAGATTTAAATGGTAGGAGAAAAAGTATGTGCATAGTCAATGAAGTATTTAATTGATAAAATTTGCATGGTTTTGAAGGAAACTAGTTTGGAAAGGCCACTTACAAGAGATTGTCATGACTGATGATTGATTGAGCATTTAGAAAGAAATGCAATGCAAGAAAGGTCCAGTTCTTTAAACTTTCCAAACCTTTCTGCTTCTATTTAGCATATTGTGATATCTCAAGATACAGTAAGTAATTGTTGATTGCAGTTAACACCCTAAAACTGTTTTATATATTAATACCAAGCCCAATCTCTCAGGGGTACCCGAGTACTCTAGACAGTCATGGCAGGGGGCTTGAGCTGTGTTTTGTTACATGTAGATGTGTGATGGACATGGAGACAAAACCTGGGGTTTAAAATGCATGTGCTGCCATTTTTGACTGCTGTGAATTTGGCAGAATAAGTGTTGGGAGCAGCTGATAACAGACAACACTTTGGTAGCAAGTCTTTTGTAATCAATTGTCAATGTGCATAATGCCATGAAATCCAATTATGCTTGAGAACTGCATAAGGTATAAACAAATATTTCTCTCTTGCACATCATTCTCCCACTGCTCCCAGTTTTTTAATTTTCAGCAGTCTGGATTCACAGTCAAAGTTTCCCTGACCTCCCACACTGTCTTTTCTCTTTCCCCTTGTGTACATCTGTCTGCATTCTTTTTTTTATGCTACTCCTCAGAGGATGCAAAAGGCGGCTAAAATCAAGAAAAAAGCGGTGTGTAAACTGTTTTTCTTGAATGCTAATGTTTACTTACATTTTTGTTGTTCTTGTTTTCCATGGAGTGTCGTGTCTTTCATTATAGATCCTCATAAAGTTGTCATTTTGGTTTCTTCTTTGGTCTGCAGTAGAATAGTGAATGGAGTAAAATGAACTCATTTTCTTCACTGTTCATTTGCTGGAGTGCCTGTCTGCTGCCCTTCTCCTGTTGAATACCTGTGATTTGTTTACTCCAGATGTACAGCCATTGTTATCTGGGAGATGTTTTCCAATGTAATGCTTATTTTGATTTTACTAACCAAAGCAGTAAGACGTACTTCCTGTGCCTGTGACTTACTGTATATTTATTAAATTATTGTTGATATTTAAAACCAAAATAAATTCACCACATAGTAGCTGGAACAATTCATACAGGAAACATTGCACTCAGTTAAAAACAATACTTCAGAAAACTAAATACAGATGACAAAAATGTTACCATAAGGATGGAAGCAATACAAGTAGTGTCGGCCAAAGCATGGGCTTGCTTTGTGTTTTGCTGGAAGATAATTTGAATAAAATTAATCTAAATTAATTATAGGCATAGCTAAGCCTTTATAACTCCAAAAAGGATTAACAAATACATAATTCTCATCATGAGACAGTGTCTGACCTGGAGACTGGTGCCTGCCTTTAGCCCAGGCTGAGACAATCTGTGGCCATTTTATTTGGAGGCTGCTGCCACAGGTGCTGCTCAATACCAGCTGCAGTGGTGCCCTGTGGCCAAGCAGTCTGGAGGAATTCTCATGTTCCTGCTGACTAGAGAATTAGGGAAGCTCTTGGACAATGCTTCAGTGAGAGGTAGCAGCTGCTCTGCCACCTCTTCTGTTTTCTCAAGTGGACAGAGCCAGGACTCCCATTGGAGCGCACCATTACACTGTAATCCCTCTTGCTCTGTGACCATGGCCTCTGATGGGGTATGGAAGTGTTTCCCTAGTGAGCAGTGCTCAGAAGAAACTGTGGTCTAAAAGTCCCCTGATGGCCTTCTGTGATATGAGAGAAACATTAGTTCAGTACTCGGTCCTTTATTTTCTAGGAAAAAACCAAAAAGCTAAAAAAGTCCTAAACCCCACCACAGTACTGAGCATCAATTTGCACTTTTGGTAAGCTCACTGAAGGTGGGAAGGTCTAAACAGCTGATGGGAACTAAGTCACCTTCTCAGTTCTCCTGTTTCTCAAGTCTGGTGCCTCAAGTACTGAAGTGCATCAGTGAGAAAGTGAGGAAAAACCAGCCATACTTTTTCACCTGTTTTGGCTATAAATAGAATTTTAATACTTGAGCTGTAAATCCCACAGGCTCCAAAAATTCCCTCTTACCCAGAAGATCAGAGTAGGCTTCACTCTGTCTATGCAATAAATGTACTCTTTGCATGTCTTTAGAAACACCTTTGAATAGCCAGCTCTGTGATGGTTTAAAGTGCGGTTGTCTCACTTCACATTATGCTTGAAGCAGTCAGTGAATTTGTCATTCTGAAAATTAAAAATTCCCTTGTAAAACATCATCTGTCTTTTAGACCTCAGAGGGAGATTCCCAGGCCTTGACTGAAGTGGATCTGTTCATCTCCACACAGAGAATCAAAGTTCTAAATGCAGACACACAGGTAAGTTGGATTTAAACTCTTGGAGAATAATGTTGACTTAGACTGTGCTCTTATACAATTAGTGAGACACATTATTGAACCTGGATAAATTCAGGTATTCAAAGTATGCAGAAAGAGCTCCTATTGTTCTAACACTTACCAATATAGTAAGACTGACACCTGTTTTGCTTATTTGATTTGTTGGAAGATGTCTGGATGTTGCTATAATTGAGCTATAATTCAATTTGATTTAAAAAAATATTCAAAAGCCTTTCAGAATGCATGTACACCACTCCTCTGGAACAGCTTCAGAACCCATATTTACAGTCCAACAGGGAAGTCATTTGCTGCTTTGACTCAGCCATTCATGTCCTGCCATTTGTAATATTTAATCTCAATTTTTTTCCATAAATCACATCTGAGCCACCATCCTCTTGCCTAAGGTAAATTATTAACCGTTCATATAAAAGCAGCATTTGGAGACCACAGCAATGATCAGCCTCATCTTCTAGGAATGCTTGTCTATTCAACAAGAGGTGATCTTCATAAAAAGGAGGTTTTGAGGAATTTACAACTAAATACATACAATTTATACATGGATCCCAATATTTAGTAATCTCACAAGATCTCATAACCTTGATCATACTTACAGGAAGTCTTCAAATTTCATTCTTATGAGAGGCACTCAAAAGGGCAATTTTAGCAACGTTTTGTCAGAAGTAAATCATGTCAAGTCAATAGTTTTCTTTCGTTTAGAGGATATATTTCTCCATGGCACAGAAGCAGCATATGGCATCTCTTTACCTAAATAAGGCTTTAATATCATATAATATTTTCAAGATTATATGATCTAGATATATATCTAGAGCTAGAACCAGGTTTATAAAAACTTCAGAGTGTAGTTATGTCTGATATATTGCCATCTATGTGGCAAAGTAAAGAGAAGAAGGGCAGAGTGAGACTCACAAGCATGTTTCTCTAATGTAGTACTGTTCAGTATTTTCATACGCCACTTAGAAAATAGAAAGAGAAAATAGTTATTGAACATGTAACTTGGTGTATCAGATAAGAGTTCAGAAACAAGGCTAAATGAAGAAATGAGCTGAAACTATAGGAGACACTTGAACAAAGATAAATGTAGCACTCTTAAGTTTATGGGTTTGGTTTTAATTATACTTGGTTTTCTAGCAATGGAAACTATGAGGCACCTTCTTCTTCCTGAAATTTAGGAGAGCATTACTATCCTTTAATGTGAGGGTAATGAGAGTATCTCCAAGAAATGGATTATTTTTCTTTTAAAGTGAGAAAATGTCCTTAATATGCCACTAGAACTCCCATGAGATGAGCCAGATGACTGGAATAGCCCATTTAACATGGGCAGCAATATTTACAACCTGCCACCCATAAATCATCCTGAAACTGCATTTTATCCACCACAAGCAATACCACTATTGGCTGTGGCTCAGCCTTTTCTGGACCTCATGGTAAACATGCATCATCCAGAGATTACATTATCAAAGCTGATAACTACTTTTTGCATAAGCAGAAAATAACATGCTCATAATTATCAGTGTAAAGGTGACTACAGACAGCTATTGATAAAGAACAGCTACAGTTTATAGCTGGAATGTATGGCAGTTAACAGGTACAGTGTCTTTGTTGAGTAAGGATTAGTCTTAGTGGAAGTCACTCTTCTTACTTCTTGAAATAGTTCAGCATTTCAGCTGAACACTAATCTTTTTAAAATAAAAAGGGAAGGTCCTTTGAAGTAGCCCATAAACACTGTCAAAGGAACTGGCATCTTACTTTTCTGATCCCCTGGATTTGTAGTAATGCAAAATGCAATGCTCCATCATGAGTGGTGTCTATTATCTGAGCTGTTCAACCAGATGAAAATAGTAATAGTGGAAATTGCTCTAATTCCAAGCTCTCTAATGTTTGCCCTGGGGTTTTGGTTGTGTTTTTTGTTTGTTGGTTTGGTTTTGTTTGGGTTTTTTTTTACGGTGTGTCTTTCAGAGAGCTGTAACAGAATTATTCCCATGACTTTTCAGCATTTTTGGCTTGGTAACACTTTTCAGTGCTAGTGAAGTTCCTGGCTGGTATAATTACCATGGGTCTATTTCAGCTGGGGTGGCAGCTGGCAGAGACAATCTGTACTTTCATGGCTTTATCAATTACATAAACCCTGTTTCTGCAGTGTGCCATGTGTTTTAATCCATCTGTAGTGTTGTATAGCTCACGTGAGGCAGCAGCTGAATGAAAATGTAAAATTCCCATTCAGAAAATGACATGCAGCAAGGTTCAAAATGCTGAGCAGCACCAGTCAGGTGCATTCCCAGGCTGGAAGAGAGCCAGCAGAGGTGATTGTGTTGCCCTGAACAGCACTAGGAAATGGCACCCCTGCCACTTCCTGGTTATGCATTTAGTTGCTGAATACATTCAGCCCAGTCGAGCACCTGTTTAGTAGGGATGAAGTAGGAGCAGCCTTTTGTTTGGCCACATGCCTTGTTGATAGGAGAGGAATTCTCCCCTGTGCCACAGCTTTGTGGGGTTGCACTCAGTGCCCCAAACCAGCAGAAGCCACAGCAGCTCCTCCCAGCTTCTTGCTCAGTCAGTGAAGAGAATCTGGGAGTGAGGCAACTGGGAAAATGAAGAAAGAAAAATAAAGATGTAGAGCTCACAAATGTATATGTGCAGAGCCTCTGGTGCAGGATTGGCTCCACAAAATTGCCTGACTCATTAGGCTGTCTTCACACTCCCACAGGACTACAGCACTTTAAAGCTTGGAGGAATGCTTAGGTTTTTTCCTTCAGCTATTCTTTGGGTTTCAAGAGAAGCAACAAACAAGATTCTAAAAGAATTCCATGGAAAAGAAGGGAGAATCTGAGAAAGGGAAATATAGATAGGAGAAGAGAACAATAGCTTCAGAAAAGCCTGAGAGAGGCTGAATTTCTAAGGACAAATATAAGACAACAATGATGGAATGGATGGGACTCAAAAAGGTATAAGGGAAAGAACAAAGAGGAAAATGGGCAGAGATGGAGGGATTTATGGGAAAGTAATAAAGGAGAGGGGTAAAAAAGAGATATGGGTAATGGAAAATTGACTACAATGGAATATGGAGAGAGGAAGGAAAAAGTCAAGTCACAAATAAGTCAAAAGTAAACTCATGTTTACAGTCACTAGATAGTATTTGCCTTATTCTTAACAGGAAAAATGTGGGAGGGATGGAGGAATAATTGCTTTCACCCCTACAAGGGGAAAATAAAAAAAACACAAACCCTTTGAGTAACCTCTGTGAGATGATATGGGCAGAAAGCCTTTCCTGGCAGGTGAGATGAAATGCCTTCATTTTCCCAATGCACTCACTCTTGTGCACACTGCATGTATGATTACACCCTTACACAATACTTGGTGCACACTGCTGAAAAGCAATTATCTCTTATCTCTGCAGAACTCCCAACATCCTGCTGAGAGATGTCCATTATAAAACATTTCTCCACTCTGACAGAAGTGCTGAAAATTCTCCTGAGCCCCTGCAGCCCTTAGAAACACTCCCCAAGCCACCTTTTAACCATCATTACTTTTCATAGGTTAGGGATAAGCATTATTTCAAGCCTGAGAAGAAGCATTACAATAATTTTATGGGTAGTGATTATCTTCAGCAAGACAAGTGGTTCCAAGAAACATTGATAACTTATAGTTTTGTCTGTCAAGTTAAATGGTACTGAAATTCTTAAAACAATTACTTTTGCTGACTTGAAGAACCATCCTTCTTCCTTGGGCCTTAGAAAATTGTTCAACTAATGCTAAACTAGTGCAAAGCTGTTTACATAAAGAATGCTGCTGCTTATATAAATTATTAAAATTGTGAATTATCTCGTACCACATTTTTTTTGTTCCAATTAAGATGGAATTTGGTGGATGCCTTTAGCTGTTCAGGGTGAGGGACAGGGACGATCAGGACACATCCTCAACTAGTTTGATCAGTACAACTATTATGCTTCTGGTTGCTTCTACTTTGAGCAATAGATAAAAGCCTGGAAAAACTCTCCAAACTGACCCCAGCCAGAAGCATATTTCAGATGTGCCCCTTCTATTTCTTCAAGTATAGTTTGTCCCAACAACAGCAAAATATGTAAAGAAGTAACATGATTTTCCCACAGCATGAAAACAAATGTAAAACAGTAGCATAGCTCTTCGTTCTTGCTTTACAGTAGCAACCATGCTGTATTTGCTCAGGCAACATTTCCATTGAAGCCAATGTCTTGAAGGGCTACTCTGCTTCCCTTCCACTGCGCAGGGAACACCCGGTCTGGGCCCCTAGGAAGTGCTTCTGTAGCTTTTGTCTTTCTCAAGCAGCAGGCTGTCAAGGAGAGGGCAGATGCAGTATTGGTAGGAGAGCAGCAGGCATGGAGCACTGCTTTGTTTGTCCTTGCTTTGTGCAGGAAACAATGATGGACCACGCGCTGCGCACCATCTCCTACATCGCCGACATCGGGAACATCGTGGTGCTGATGGCGCGGCGCCGCATGCCCAGATCCGCCTCCCAGGACTGCATTGAAACCACTCCTGGGGCCCAGGAGGGCAAGAAACAGTACAAAATGATCTGCCATGTCTTTGAATCAGAGGATGTAAGTAAATGGAATCGATTTATTTAAACAACATAGGTCATGTAGAGATCTCTGAAGTCAATGGCCATTCATGGGCAAAATTAACCTGTGGGATATCAAATTGATCATTCATCCTGGATTATATCCTTTAGTCCAGTGGGTTGGCACAAAACACATATGTGCCTCCAAGCACTTGGAATGAGGTGGAACCATTCTGGACCTCTTTTTAACTGAAGCTAAGTTGCTTGTACTGCCTTGGCTGCCCTCTACCCAGTCCTGGTTCCCTGTGGCTACTGACCTGTAGTTGTATGTACTCTCAAACATGCCACTTGATCCTTTGGTGTTCAGGAACACATTCAGCTGTTTATTTTTCAGTTATCTTTTTTCATTCCTAGCAAAGATTAAGAATTAGGATTTTTATATAGAATCATAGAGTTCTGTCCATCTTTGCTGGACATCCTGTTTCACTGCTGTGAAAAGTGCTGATGTGCCGTCCCATACCTCTTGTGACAAAAGAAGATAACCTTGCTTTACTGCTGTTGCATATCCAGGTTTGGGATTGTAGTGAATTAGGTACTTTTGTCTGAAGTGGCAGAGCAAGGGACTTCAACCTAAAACATTTATGGAAAAATATACCAAGCCAGTAAAACAGAAAAAGCAAAATTTGTTGTCTGTTTCTAACTTGACAATAAGAGGCAGTACTAAATATTTGTCATCACTGTTATTATAGGAACAGCTATAGATATAATTTCTAGGTATATATTTAGATATAATACCAATTAAAAAATAAGGAGTTCTTTGGGTCAGACAGTCATAACTCAGAGGTTGCATATATTTTGAGCTAAGCAATCCATTTTCATTATTTTAAAGCAATTAAGCCTGTGAAGGAGAAATGGCATTGTCTAAAGGTTAGAGTGCTAGACTGGGATTGTTCTGAGACCCAGTTAGTTCAGCTCTGTCACAGTTTTGCTTGGGTGACCTTTTCAAGCAACTTAATTACATTATCTCTAGGTTGTGCATAATACTGAAGACTTTCATAAACATTCATAAGACCTCAGAGACAGAGATGAAATTAAGATGTAAGAACTGGCTGTTACTGGCAGGAATAGAATAGAGCATGACATCTGGAGATGTTGGTTTTGGGAATACAGAATGAAGGCAAAAGCAGAGGATGAACTACAGAGAAAGCAGTGGCAGTGGAGATCAGAAGGACTCCGTAAGGACTGGTGATGAACCTTAATAATGGAATGACATAAAAATGTCCCAAGTGACTTCTGTACAACCACACTGCCCAGGGCAGTGGTCATAGCACCAAGCCTGACCCAGTTCAAGAAGAGTTTGGACAACACTCTCAGGCACACAGCATGGAATTTTGGGGATGTCCTGTGCAGAGCCAGGAGTTGGACGTGATGATCCTGATGGGTCCCTTCCAACTCAGCATATTCTGTGATTCTGTACAAACCTCTTGGTATGGACCAAAGACTTGAAAATAGGCTTTAAAATATGAAGAAACAATTTGTGACTGATGTCTTTGATTTTCTAAAGTCATTTCCAGTCAAGCAGATTGGTGCTTTTGTGCAGCAAAAATGAAATAAGGAAACAATGTTTTTAGCATCAAAGAAAACACTTGATCAGTAGATTGTAAGAAGATACAGATTTATAATGTCCAGAAACCCCCATGCATTTGAAATGCATTTAAAACATATTGGCTGTCTAAGAAGTTGTGTTGCATTTCCAGAATACAGGTTTGATTAGTAATATTTTTAGGGAGTGTAAGGTGCAATTAATGTCTCATATCATCAGGAGTTACTTGTATGCCCCAATGACCCCACACATGATGACCCACAAATATACAAAACTCAGCATGGCATTCTTCTATGAGCTGCAGTAAACTCAGAGTAGGGGAAAAAAATAATTAAAATGTAGAAAAAGTGGACTACACATTCTTTTCACTGATCTCTGTTTCTCTGTGTTCCCTTGCCATCTAGTGGAATGTGCAGATAAGTGCTCCAAAATTTAAGAAAGACAGGGGCTTTTGGATGGGTGTTCTCAACATTAGCAAGCTTTAATCGTGGCTCTGGCTGCATTCCTGAAATGCCCCCTGACATTGTTAGTGAAGGTGTTAATGAGAATAGCTGTCCTGGATGTGCAGTGGGTAAGCAGGGGTATTCCTGGTTTGCTGGGAATGTGGGGCAGGCATCGTGGCAGTAATAGGGGAGCAGATGGCTGTGTTGAAGCAGTGTTTTCAGCCCTGGAAAACCAGGGTGGAGAAGCAGCAAGTGACACCACAACCAGAATCATGAGTGCACACATGTCTGTGCAGGCATGTGCAAGCAGAGCACCCCTCCTCTCCTCAGCCCTGCAGACAGACTGTGCTCAGAGGCAGGGCGTGTGGCACTCTTCCATCAGCTCTGCTCCATGCTGGGCTGGAGCCAGGACTCTCCAGTGTTTATTGGAATGGGTACATGAGCAGCATATGGCTGCTTGCTACTGAAACCTGCTGAGGAGGGGAGAGCAGCAGGGGATTTTAATGGAATTTGCAATTCGATTTTGGATGTAATGGGTTCTTTCTGCACAACAGATCTTAAAGTGACTTTATATCCATGCTAATGCAGAAACTTTGCAGGATTCTTATTTTGATTCTGTCTTAAAATCTAATCTCTCTCTTGGTTTCTTGTGGTTTCATTGGTAAATTGCTAACCTGTCCTTTCTCTGAGCTGCTTTTTTCTACATTTTAGGCACAGCTCATAGCTCAGTCAATTGGTCAGGCTTTCAGTGTGGCTTACCAAGAGTTTTTAAGAGCCAATGGAATTAACCCAGAGGATCTCAGTCAGAAAGAATACAGTGACATCATCAATACCCAAGAGATGTACAATGATGATCTCATACACTTCTCCAATTCAGAAAACTGCAAAGAGGTAAACTAATTTTGGATTTTCATTTCGGATTGATCAATGGTTTTTTTAGAGTAATGTAGTTCTCAGAAATATTTTTTGGCTTTTATAAGGATGATGTTACAATTTCAAGATGTGTCCTTCGTCAGTCCTGCATACTAAAACCAGCTTTATGGTTCATTGGTTTTCTTGTTTTCGTGTTCAGGGTCTTTCTGTTTCCATTGATCTGAACAGTAATAAAGTACATTCACATCTGAGCTAGATAAACTCTGTGCTATTCACAGTACACAGTGTAAGGTGATTTTATGTTTCACCCAAGTACTGACACAGAAAGAGCTGACAGTGTTGTGGTTTTCTGCAATAGATAACCTCAGCAGAACTCAGCTGCCTATCAGCATTCCCTGTCCTTCCACATTTAAGAGAAAATAATTCCCTGTATTTGCCTCCAGAGCATGTTCTCTGCTTAAACTGTTGCTCCACTTAATAGGTGTTAGCTGTGCTTGGTTACTCAAAGTTCAGGAGAAGGCATCAGGGATCTTACATGAACATGCTAGGCACAAGTATATTCAATAATTAACAATATTATTAATAATAGTAATGTTAATAATCATTAAGAGATCCTTGCCTGAAAAGAAGGACAGATAAGCCCTGAGATCAAGAGACAACCAGAGCAGTACTGGCAGGGGTGGAGCTGAACAAAGCCTGGGTTGCAGGCACTGCCTTAGCCACAAAATGTTAGAGCCTCCCCCTCTGGCTTCCAGGTTCCATGGACAGAAACTTCCTTAGCATTCATTCCCTTAGCATCCAGTTCCACCACTTCCTACAGAGTTAACCATGTGTTAGTGTTTTGCTATTAAACCTCCATGACCTTCAACAAATAAGTGGAGGATGCCCCTGCAAACAAACAGCTGTGTGTTCCACAGTTAACATTGAAGTCATGCTACCACCTAATGGCAAAGAACAGAATTTGGTTTGTGATTTGTAGATGCTATTTGGGAATAAGTGAGATACTATTGCTCAAAGTCAGACATATCAAAGCAAAAAAAAATGTTTTTCCTTTTTAATTACAGCTCCAGCTAGAAAAACAGAAGGGAGAAATTCTTGGAGTAGTGATTGTGGAATCTGGATGGGGATCCATTCTCCCCACCGTTATCCTGGCCAACATGATGAACGGAGGCCCTGCAGCACGCTCAGGAAAACTGAGCATTGGAGACCAAATTATGTCCATTAATGGTACCAGTTTAGTTGGTCTACCTCTTGCAACATGCCAAGGGATCATAAAGGTACCCCAAACTTACAACTCTATGCTTGTACAACTTACAATCTTGATTGTAGGCCAACAGAGGTGTAATCTTCTGACAAGTGATCCTGTAGATTTCCAGCACATACAATTTTCATACCACTGCAAAAAAACCCCAGTAATCTGTCATTAACAAAAAGCAGAATTAGAGATTCAGGAGTGATAACGCACAGAAATTTAGGGCTGGAGAACATGACTGCAGTTTTGTTACTGGGCTATAACAAATGAGGCCAGCTCTGTAAAACTTGACTAATTAAGTTACTCAGCTATCTTCAAAGTTTTAAGCTTCCTTACAGCCTCCAGCATAAAATATGAAGATTAAAATCTCCTATGCATTTTTGGGTTCCATACAGAGGCTGGTAGACTGCAGGACAGATCAAGTGAGCAGATGAAGAATCTGCAGACACGATGGAATCCCAGAATGCATTATCTTTAGTCATGGAGACTGAATCTGATGTCTGTGAGATTCACCAAGAGCAGCAGAAGCAGGAGATTAATTAGCCAGATGCTAGAAAACAGCAAGCAGTAGTCAGTTTTGTTTTTTATTGGAAGATTTGTTTAAATTTCTGCAGTAATTAAAGGCAAAATTTTAATGTTTTGTTGAGCCAAATATCTTGGAAAATAAATAAGAGAAATGTATCTCTAAGTTAACAATCAATTTTGTTAACTCTCACTGTTCTTTCTCAGATCAGCTGCTTAATGCTCTCACAATTAGGAAATTGCAGATGAGGGCACAGTAAGATTCATTTCAGAAATACTGACTTTTGGAATATCTTACAGGGACTCAAGAATCAGACACAAGTCAAACTGAACATTGTCAGCTGTCCTCCTGTTACTACTGTCCTCATAAAACGGCCAGACTTAAAATACCAGCTGGGCTTCAGTGTACAGAATGGAATTGTAAGTTTCTGTGTTCATTGATTGTTTTGGGGATTTTCCCTTCGCTTTTTGTTTTTTCTTTTTCAAAAAACATATGGAAGTACTGAAAGAATCTTGCATGACCTCACTTTTTCTACTGTTTATTAAAACCTTATAGTCTCTGAGTAATATAATGAAAATGGATGACACTGGGAGAAATTCTTGAGGGATTTTCCAAATAATAAAGCAACAAGATTTATAGCCCAAATTATTTGGTGCAACAGCCTGATCATGTAAAACTGTCATTAGTGCCATAGTTGCAAGGAAATGTTATCCTGAAAAAGGTTTTTACAATTATAGCACTTTAATCTTAGATCTGATTATGTTTCCCTTTTTAAAATTTCATTACACACTCTGTAAGACTTTTAATTTTTCTTTGCTGTGCATAATTTATGTGGATCATGTGGTAGTAGGCAAGGGAATATAATTGTGACCTCCGATTATTAAAACTAAACTCTTATAAAAACTAACCTCTCACTACAAAGTAATTGTATAGGTGTGGCCAAGTATCCCTTCTCTGTGTGCTGCAGCTTCCCTGTAATAACAGCAGCAAAGAGGAGAACAAATGTGGCAGCAAACACCCCAGACAGCTCAGGGTCCTCCTCTTGCAGTTCTTCCTTCCCAAACTGTTCTCTGACACCTTTCCAAAGCAAACTCCCCACACAACTAACTCAGGTACTCACTGGCCCTTCTGGGGGCTGACACTAGCATTAGAGACTGACTGTAGTGCAGGACCATCACCATTTCCTCTTCCTCCAGTCTAGGAAAAAAAAATAATCAGGCTGCTCACACAGAAAACCACATCACAAGGGCTGTGGGCTCTGTCCCCTGTTCTGTGAAATGCATCGATCGAAGTTGCCAGATCTCTGTTTGCCACCCTTTGAAGAGTTGGAAGAGTGGCAGGTAACTGTAAGATGTGGTTCATGGGCCTTCCTGCACTTCAGCAAACAGATGGCTCAGGAGTGGGTTTGTAGCTCTCCTGGCCATCTCTCAGTTACTACTCCACCCAAGTTTAAAATTACCTAAGATTACATATAAAGGACACTGCAGCACGGCCTGGTCCAGCTGGATGCACTCTAAAGCGGTTCCTACCCCAGGATCTGGTGTCACCTGATCTCACAGAGGGTGCCTTCTTTGAGGCACTGATCTCATTCCTAATTGCTTGCCTTTGTAAAGCTTGTATGTTCCACTGGTGCTATGATCAAAACAAGGGAATACATTTAAGGACCTGTAAGCATCACTGGACTGTGACTATCAAGTTTTCAGGAGCCCTTTCACAGCTTTGGTGGGGGTGGGATCGAGGCTGGGGAAAAGAATAAGGCCAAGGTAGATTAGGAGCATCCCATGCCTTCACATGGACAGGCAGTCTGTGTGACAGTCTATTCATCTTGTCCTTGCTAATCATCTCCTACATGATTGAAGCCTCAGTTTAGAAAATTCTGCAGGCTCTGCTTGTTTTCTGTCACAGTGTGCTCCCTCCATCTACTGGCCATTTGTCACCACACTGGTGGCTCATCATTCCTTCCAGTTAAATGAACAACATTCAGATGACATCAAATGTAAAGTTCACCAAATTCAGCAAAAAAATCCTTTTCATGTAGGAAAAAAAAAGCCTTGCAGTGCATTTCATTTATGAAAAGTCTGTTTGAATATAAAAGCCAATGAACAAAAAGATGAGAGTAACATCTTTTGTTAGGCTGCTATGGAGACAAACCTCTGGGCCTGTAAAATCTTTTCCTCTGAAAAACTCTTTCAACATTTGAAAATGTAACTGCAAAATATATCTCTGTGGTAGTTTGACACTGTACTCTTTAAAAGTAGTTTTGTAATTGCCAGCAATTGTTACAAATGATGATCGGATCCAGAAGTAATATTGTTATTCTTTGTTGGTTCAGCATTAGCACAGCAAAGAAATATATGGCTTGTCAGAACAGATATAATTAAATGTCTCTTTCTGGTAGGCCATTACCTCATTATCCATGCAGCTGGGAGTTATTTCTGTGCGTCCTCTGATAGCAGCTTTGCAGTGGTTCCTTTTCACCCTGCCTATCTCATCTGTGCAGGATGCACAGCCATTACATTACATTACATTCTGGCCACAGAAGCACCATCTGAGCTGGTTTGCCTGCACAGGATGTCAGGCAGATGCAGACACTGCACTGCTGCAGCTGAAAGAATGATGTTGTGCACACATATATAACAAGTATGAATGTTGTGGGATGGGGAGGTGAGCATTAGATGACCTATCAGCCACCTTCTGAAAGTCATTATGCTACAGTTCTTTCAAAATGATGTTATTTAAATACAAGAGGTCCTTATGTATAACATTATTGTTTTCTAGATTTGATCCTTGTGTATCACATTTTTTTCTATTGTGAAAAAGCCTGTGTATTACCAGTTATATTTTCACTGCTGATAAAACACCACTTCTCAGTCTAGATCTCACTTTCTCTGAGAACTCTATCTACCCTGTCCCTAGCCTAGCACAAGCTACCTAAAAATACAGTAAAACTTTACAGAACATTTTATTCTTTCTTTCCTGCCTTTGTTTACAGTCATTTAAACTGTCAAAAAATTTACAGGGTTTCAACAGTGTAATATAAAAATGAGATGAGGAGAAATGTGGTTTTAATAGGTTGTGATTAAGGCATTCACACAGAATAAAGTTTGTCTGGCACTATTTTATCCTTAATGCTTTGCTACTATGGACAGTTGCAGTAAAACTGATTGTGAAGCTACTGAAGTTTCACATCTGATGTGCTGCAGCTTGTGTAAGGCATTGCAAACCTGTCACAGCTGAGTGGATTGGACCACTGTGGTTTACACCTTTTTTTTTCTTTTTTCCCCTTCAGTTTACAGAGTCAATAGAATATAGACTCTTGCTTAAAGAAGCAGATCTGTCTTGCTTTATCTAATATTATAGCTGTTGCCATGTTCAACAAATACAACAGGTTAAAGAGTCCTGGCTGAATAAAATCATATTTACTTAGAGATACTGCTAGTTTAAACTCACCAGCTTCAGCTGTCATAGCTCCACTGGCTGGAGACAAAACTCTAAAGGCTGCTTTGAGTCAGCCCTTGCAAATATAGGAGTCACTAAATGAGACTGTAAGGAGACACTAAATGTGTGCTGTAAATGCAGAATATTTTTTTCTCTGTCTCTGGCTTAGCAGGGTCTGGGAGCCTGGGCAGAGCCACTCAGCCTCTGTGTCTGCTTCTCTTTCTATCTCATTAAAACACTTAATGCTCACAAAAGGAAGCTGCCTGCCTCCCCTTGAGAGAGATTCCTGAATGAAGAGAACCCTTTCTATGTCTGGGGCTGTTAGAAAGAAAAAACTCGCTGATGGTATTAAAAGTGCTAAAAGTGCTTTGAGAGCCACACAGTGAAAAGGGCTCTGGACAGATATGCAAGCCATTATCTTTCCCTTTATGCTGGTGGGGTGGGGGATCACATTTCCATTTGCTCCAAAAGCTTTTATTTCAGCTGTACTGTCTCTCTATTTTACTTTACACCACAAAAAATAAGTTTACAGGATTTCTTTTGGTACATGCTACTTTTTGTCCTTTCTGATTACTGCTCCCTAACAGCAAGGAGCAAACTTATTCTAACAGTGAGTTGAACTGAGAAGCTTTCTGTAAAAGAGATCTGTGTAGTACAGTTTATCTTGTGAACTGTGTGATTAGAAGGTAGACTACCTGCACAACAATATATTGTACATGACTGAAATTCAAGACACAATTCTGTGAAGTGATAGTGCTGCTTTCCATTGAAGCCTACCAGAAGTACTTTAAGGACTACAGAAAGTAACAGCCACTGGAGAGAGCATGGTGGAAGATAAATCTCACTGCAGGAAAAATGTGTTGGGTTTGGTTTTTTTTCCCCCTGAAGGCTGAGAAAGGTCTTTTGTAAGCAAAAAATAACAATATATTCTCACTCCTCATATCAAACAGTCTGAACTTCAAGTGAGAAGGGATTTCTTTTTTTATAGCATTGTTATTTGTGGAGAGGAGTTTAAAGGAAGCTGCTAGTGCCATACAGGAAAATATTCCAGTCAACTATAAACAATGTTTTACCTTCAATGTGTTCCAGCCTGGCCATCTCCCCACATACTGTGCCTCTGAATTAGATAACAAACTCACCAGGTACAAGCCACATTTTATCATATATGTATTTAGCTCTGAACAAATGAGCAGATCGCAGCAAATAATGATTCTTGGATTCTAACCATTGACAGTAACTGCAGAAACAGGCATTAGCTGATGCTCCAGCACCCATTTCTTTTCCTCCAAGAATTGGTTTTTCTCAGTAAACAAAATGTAAATCCCAACGCCGCTATAGTCTGCTTTGTTTCAGAGATTCAAGCTGTACATTATCTGCCTTGTGTGATTCATGGGCTTAGTCATTTGAAGTAATTTGCCAGCAATTTCTATCTAATGCCCAGCAGTCTAGTCTGCCAGGGAGGATCGCCTTGCAGCACAGATACTGTTGCTAAGGAGGAAACATTCTCAATCCCACACTGGATTGAGGTTGCTCTTTCTGCCTGGACTCTATTTCAACCTCAGAATACTTTAGGTAGCAATGTCTGCTGGGACTGTGTCTGCTGAATGTTCTTCTTCTTGTAGAATTATTACCCTACTGTAGGGGTCAGAACATTCAGAACTCGTGCCTAGTTCTTTACTGGAACCTCAGCTGCCAGTTAGAGAAGAATGGCCTACTTCCCTCCTTCATCCCGAGCTCCCTGTGGCCAGCAGCACTGAACAACGTGGAGGGAAGCTGTCACCCTGGAGAGCAGAGCTCTGTCCTCTCCTGCAGGGGCACAGGAGGTTGTGTCCCAACAGTGGATAAATCTCTCTTCCCCTGTCTCCACTTCTGTGTGGCTACAGCCTGTATCACTGTGAAAGGTATTTCTACGTTCCCAGTCGAAGACTGAAAACGAAAATTATAACAGGCAGAAATCTCAGAAAAAAACTCCCTTTAACAAACCACTAAAGTAACATGTAAAAACTCATTAATACTTTCAACAAGCATCTTCTGGAATCCTTCCAGTGTCACCACTCATTATTAGGCATTAAATCCCAGTGAGTCCTGCATTATGAGATTTCTAAACTTCACTAAGCATTGCTTTCTCTTGGCAGATTTGCAGCTTGATGCGAGGCGGAATAGCAGAGAGGGGAGGGGTGAGAGTGGGACATCGGATTATCGAGATCAACGGGCAGAGTGTTGTGGCTACTGCTCATGAGAAGATAGTACAGGCATTGTCCAACTCAGTGGGAGAGGTAAGGGAACAAAGTCCTTATCGAGGAAGTAAAACAGTTGAAAAAATGTATGTTTCAGTTGAAAAGAGTGTCAACACAGCATTAAAATCACCAATTCAGTAAATTGAGTTTGGCACTAATAAGAAAGAATTAACAGAATTTTTATTTTTTTTTAAACAACTAATGATGCACATTCACTACATTCTCCCATTCATTGTTAAGAGTTCCTGGCATAATTCTGTACCTTCAACCTACTGTCTGAATTAAACCAAGTGATTAAAGGAAGAAATCACTCAGGTGTGTTGGCTGTGAAAATATCTTCTGGCTTATCACCACAGCATCTGCCATAGAAATGAATTACTATGTCTGAGAGATGAAAATTTATATACATTTTAATAATTTAATTTCCAACTTACCTCGGAAATAAGTTAAGACACCTCTCTCCAGTACTTCTAGAGAGATCAGCAATGAATAAGCAAGATGGTCCAGTCTTCCAAAATCCCTCCTGAATTTCATGGTAGCCTGCATACAGAACTGTGGCCAGATCTCCCACCAGTTCCTCTGACAAAAATTAAAGACAGCTGGTTTCCTTCTGGAAAATGATACCTGACAAACCATAACAGAGGATGTACACTTTGTCAGGAGCAAAGCTGTAGATTCCAACAGCCCCTCCATGCCTCTATGGTCCCTCTTTGCTGTGTGACTTCTCACCTAACACAGGAATACAGCATGAAACTTTTCTTTACAGCATGAAGAGAAAATACCAAGGCAGCTGGTGAGGGTCTGTATTATCACTTAGTAAAGTTTCCCTTCCTTCCTCTTGTGTTGTCCAGTAGGTACTTAGAGCTGTAAGTACAGTTCTGGTGGACACCTGATTACCTGAGCCTTGGACTCTGTTAGTCTGTGAAATCCCTCTGGCACTGGGGACTGGAGTCCCAGTACTCCTTCAGGAAGGAATTTAAGTACATTAGCCATACTAGAAACTGTTTCACCAAACTCTCGATTGGCATTTAAACATCAGGTGGCAAAGTCCAAGTTTTGTGTTCAGAGGGTCATACTGTAATTAGGTGAAAATATGAAATGACATTCCCACAGAGAAGGATGATATAATACAAATCTAAGTTCCGTTAATACCAGAACAGCAGAATTCATTTTCAGAGAGGTTTGTGCTGCTTCTTATTTAAGGTCTGTAAATTTTACTGTAATTGGAGTAGGATGTATCAACAAAAAGTGCTTAGGTGGCTTTTGAAGCCATATGATGTCACATCATGTAATTGTCACTAATAAATAATTAAAAAACAAAACAAAACCAAACAAAAAACCCCAAACCACATGAAAAAAAAGTAAAGACAGCAAACCAGCATCCTAAAACTAGAGAACTTTGAACCAGAAACTCTAGTAAAAAATCTATAGAAGCCAGGACAAAAAATGCACTTTGACCACAGGGAGAGACACCTGGGGCCTTCTGGATTCTTTTAAACTAGTACCAGCTCTATTAATGTCTGTGTAATCAATTGACAGATTCACATGAAGACTATGCCAGCTGCCATGTTCAGGCTTCTAACGGGTCAAGAGACGCCCCTGTACATCTAACATCTTCCATCCAAGCTGAAGCTCTCACAGCTGAAGAGAATTTTGTATTTTGTATGAATGAAAGGCCTGGAAGCTGACCTGAGGACTCCAGAACAAGGAACAGACAGGTGTCTCTGCCTTTTCTCTCCTTCCTTTCTATTTCTTTGACAAAAAGTGTTGAGAAGGATGGTCAAGGACAATAATCACTGACAAAAATCTTTGTAAACATTTAAGTATTTTGAACATCTTCTAAACTCTTTTCTCATAGAACTCAAAACATATTTATTTGTAACCTTTATGTGCAGTGATGTATGTCTGTCATGTTTGATAACACAGTGAATGTGAATATTTGATGAATGAGACTGCAGGAGATGTCAAAGAGAAGCAATTAGAGTAAGTTCTGGCTGCCTCAAGTTAAAAAAAAATCCCAGTCCCATAAAGTGGTCCAATACTGATGACTTTGCATAATTTTAAAACTGGTGCTGAATCAATGGTATTTCAGTGGAAAGGAATGTGTGCTGTTCAAACTTTTAGATTCTGCTGTAAAGAAAACCACTGTAGTACTTGGTATTGTTATGACAAGTGTAACCTGTTTGGCAAGGTGTGAACATAAACATGTAACAAGTGTTTCATATGCTAAATAAAGAATAATTGCCACAAGATTAAAATCAAAATATTTATTTAGATACATATTTATTTTTAATGCTTGTGATTTTTATGATTTAACAGAGTTATTTCATGGATAACTTATTGCACAGGTTGTGTAATGTATGTGTTGGGCTGGGTTTTCCTTTCCTTTAATTTTTGCATATTACCTTTTTGTTCATATTAGCTCAAAATGGGAAGCCATGCTTACCTGTTTCTGTCTTTTATAAAGCATTCTTATTCCTAAGGCAATGTGTTCTGAATGTAAATTGTTTTGACAAATAACCTAGCACCATCAGCAGTATTAGAATGTGTGTAGATAAAAAACCTAGTAGTAAAGTTGTATTCCTTATGAGATAAATGTTAATTGGTGTAACTTTGTCTAATTTTTTTCTTTTGGCCAAGGCCTTGAAGAAAATACACTGTGACTTAAGAAGCCTTACCATGCAGTAACTAAAGAGCTTTAGATGACTGTACTTCAAGGAGTAGTGTGTTGCATGCAACTGACCTTAGGAAAGAATTAACCTATCACTAATAAATCTGAAATAAGAAAGGAAGCTTGCTTATTTTGTTTGTTGTGTAACTTCACATAGTCAAAAATTCCAAGTAGAAGATCTTTTAATTCTTCATCTAAGTGCAGTTGCAAAAGGTCACAGATTTTTTCAAAAAGGAAATATTCTCTTGAATTAGGAATTTGTGTATCATTATGATCTTGAGAGTAGAAGCTTTCAATTAGCATACCTTGTTGCCACTGGATGTCACTGTAACTTCACATCAATACAGAAGCATGCTATAATTAAAATACATTAAAATGGATGAATCTGTAAAACTTAAACTACCCATCTTCAGCTACGTTCCTTTGTGACCTTTTCACAGGATGTCTGCCCAGCTCAGAGTGACACAAATGAAACCAGTATATGCTTAAACCTCAAATGGAAACTAAGGCTACTGACAAGCACTGCTGCAAAAAAATTAAAATCTCGAAACATCAACCTATGGTAGGTTCTTTATGAGAACCTTCTCTTTAAGGCCTTTCTAATTTCCTCTGAAAGAGCCAGGATGAAGCTTGCACTGGAGGACGTTGCTGGCAGACCTGTGTTTATGCTGGTAATGAAATCAGTGTCAATATTTACTTTTTTGATATTTTTTTTAAGATCAATGTTAAATAAATCATAAACACAGCAGAACCACAATAACATGTTTTAGTAATAAAATTGTCAAAACTATGAATTGGAGTAACAATTCTTGTTGAAAATATTCAAGGCTCTGCTAGATAAAAATTCCTTTAACTTCCCACCAGTTGATGTTGGTAAAAAGTGAAAGATGCTTTTTGGAAATGCGGAATTTCAGTCTCCTTCCCTAATGCATCTTTTGGTCACACGCTGCAGAGGATTAAACATCAGTTCTTGGTCGCTCACACTGCTGCAGGACTGAGCTCGTGAACATTCAGAACAAAGCAGGAATAAACCACACTGCAGCAAGTACTGCAGTTTAAAAGGGCAGCCCTGGGAGGGGGAGCGGGTTTAACTGGACAGATCAGTTAGTCTGGAGTGAAAGACACTGGAAGAATGGATTAGAAGCAGCACTGTATGTGTGTATAAGTCACCTTTATGTTTGTATCCAAATCAGTTGTTGAAAAGGCAAAGTCCAGAAATACTTTTTTATTAAAACACTGATGATAGTTAAAACACTTTGAGGTACATTAAATAAATACAACTTTTAAGTTGTACAGCCAGTCTTCGGTGGGTTTGCAATGGTTTTCAAGAAATGCTGGGCAGCATCAGTAGCATTTCTGTAAGTACAGTGAAATAAATGCATTTCTGGTTGGGAAAACACTTGTTATGACTTCACTAATAAATCAATTAAAAGTTTGCAAAAATCAAGGCTGAAATTTACATTCAGAAAAGCAGCTGTTCTCATCCTGCTGTGGGGAAAAAGTGGAATTCCAAAGGAAGACACTTTTTCCTTTTAAAGTCATCCACTACTTGTATTTCTCCCAGTGCTGGTTTCTTCCACAGCTCTCTGCTGGAATGACATACCTGTGGATACTCTCAGAGGATGGTTTCCCGGCACACTCCGATCAGACTGTGCGGCCTCTCCCGCTCCACGCCGCGGCTGAGCCGGGGCCGGCGCGCGAGGGCCGCGGGGGAGCTCAGAGCACCGCAGCTCTGCAGGTGCAGGTCCTGCTGCAGCCGCTTCCTGCAGCTGCCCACATTCTGCTGGGAACTCGTAATTACCTGCAAAAAAAGGCAGGAGTGGAGAAGGGGAAAACGGGGAAAACAGCGTAAGGAAAGTTCTCATTTAAAAGTTCTCTGAATACTATTACATTTAAGCTGTCTAACACTGAAACTCTTTCAAAGGAGGTTCAGCCCTCCAGAACCCCTCCTTGCTTCTGTCCTTGCAGCTGGTCAGGGCTCAGGACTGGGCACCTGGAAAGCACAGCCAGGCTTTCTGTCTGAACTGCAGTGTAAAACATATTGCTGCCCAATAAATACAAATTATTTCTTACTAATGCCATGTAACTATTAAAGAGCTTCTGTAGGAATTGTCTGAAGAACTTAAACTGTAAAAACATTTAAATAAGGTATTTGTCTATGGAAACTGGACACATCTTTAGAACATCAGTGGCCTACCTGGTCTATGATATTGGCACTGAAGATGGCTTCTTCCATGTGTCTCTCATCAGATTTAATGACTGACCGTATGCTGTTCACTACGTGACGCACTTCTGGAGGGAGATTACAGTTTGAATGTTCCAAAAATTTTGCCACTAAAATTTTTGTGTCTTTATAGGCCTTAAGGTCCACTAAGGAGTGTGGCCGCTCTTTTGAGACTGTGTGAAAAGCCTTTGGCTTTAGGTGCAGATCAATTTTCCTTGTATCCCTCTGTTTTCCAGTTGGTAGAAAACTGCTCAAAGAATGCTGGCAAGCAGAGGCAGCCATATGAGAACCAGAGACAGGAACTAAAAAAGGGGGGGAAGAATATCTTTAAAGTAATAGTTTAAAAAAAGAAAAAGAGAAAAGAAAAAAAAAGGCAAAACAAATATTGTCACAAAGTTTTTACTTTGTCATAAAATGTCTGTTTTGTTTGAAGAGCAGCAAAAACATACAGTCAAGGAAACACTACAAAATGGGTAATTTTAACCAGGAGTAACTAGGAGTAATCAGGAGAAAGACCTTCCCATGGCCAAGGAGGACTGCCTTGAGAATGAGTGGGTGGGTGTTAAAGTACTTCACAAACCAGACATTTTTGTTACCTCCACCTTCAAGGATTTCAGTTGAAATTAATAAGGAAACCCACCAGCTACACGTGTTACGTGTAACTTGTAAAGTTTTAGGCTCAGCCCCTCACCCCAACTTTAAGACTAAAGTTCTGCCTATTTCTAGGCCTTGGAAATTATATGCAAGAGAGATTAGTGAGAAACACAGAGAAAGCAAAAATGCTGATCTAAACCAGAGGACCTAATTCACAGCATTTATTTTCATTCAAGGCAGCCTCCATCAGCATTGTACACCATACACGTATGCTGTTAACTGGCTTTTCTGCCCCAGATTTTTTAAAGCTCATTTCTTTCTCAGAAGATTTTCATAATTTTTAAATGAAAATAAGGAAAACCATCTTCTGCTTCAGAAAACAAATTCTCACCTGTTTCTCCTGTAGCTGGAGATAATCCTGCATCTTGGCACTGCCTGCACACAGAAGTCCAGGCACAATGATCACCTTTAACCAAAGGCAGACAGAAAGCAAAGTCACCCCTGCTGTCCTCTGCCCAAAGCAAGCAAAATGCACTGGAATCTTTTATTGTCTCCTTTACAGGATAAAACTACTTAGAAGTAATACTGCTTTCAAGATGTCCATTCACAAAGAGAAGCTACTACACCCAGAAATGCCCTATGAGCTGTTACACAGATACAATCAGGAAGACTGAGCTCATGTTTTATGGTTTCCTCTGTAACCCTAAATATTTCAGGCCTAAGTGCTGAAACTATGGCAAGCTCCCTGTAGAGGAGAGACCTCAGACCTTTTCTGTATTTGCTGGGTGGACAGAGTTTATATCAGAAAATGGGGAAAATGAGAAAGATTAATCCTTCTCATTTCTACAAAACCAGCATTTTATTCAATATTTCTCCTCCTTTTTAAAAATATATTCTCATTATTTTCAGTACAAATGTAATACACCACTGTTTAAACCAATGGATAGGTGAGCAGGGTGGTACCTGATGAGCCAATCAATCAAAAACAGTGGTTGTGAAGCATCTACAAACAGCTTTGGTTGCCATCTAATGACAGTTTCTGGGATTCCAGCATGAGGATCAATGACAGTGAGATCAGAGATCACACTATACAGTAACTACCACCTGCAGTCTTTTTCATTTGTGACAAGATGGAATAAACCCTCACATTTGGTTGTTTATCTGTTTCCAAGATTGAAAATGGTTTTGAACTTCTAGGTAGCTTAGGAGAGGTTTTCTTCCATATCTCCAGGGACAGTTTATAATGAAAAAGTGTCATAATCCTCTCTGTTAAAGTGAATAATTAAATGAAGGAAACAAATGTAAGATGCTAAAAACATAGCAAATCTGTAAGAAATTAAGAGAGACAGCTTTTATTCTGTCTTTAATTTGTTCTATTATGCTTAAATACTGCAGCACATGAATCATGGCATGGTTATTAAGAGGAGACACTTCAGAGGTTCTGTCTTCTCATCCATTACTAAACAGTTTAATGTACTTGCAGCAAGTCAAAACGACACCACTGGACACGACCCTGAATTATCTGGAACACAAACACTACAATAATCACTCAGGCACTTAACTGATAGAGCCACATAGTGTATCATAGCTGATTATAAATGAAGTTTATTGTAATAAACATCTGTGCTAGGAGTTGATTTTGTCTGCCTTTGCCATGATAAACTTTACAGGGAAAAGGCAGAAAAACTGTGCAAGCTATTAACTTAGAAGTAATTTATTTTAGGAGGGAACTATGTCTGACAGCAGTATGTGAACCCACCATTTTTGTGTTGTTCAGGGAGCACACAGTGAGTACAAAGGCACCTATTAAACTAAACCTTCATTTATAATTTCTCCACCCGGAATGACAGGTATTTAAAAAAAAAACAAGTTCACTTTAAAGGTTTAATGGGACAATTATTTGACTATATCATATAGACCCCATTAGGTCAAGATGTGCTTGAAACAAATGAATTGGGTTTTATTGGCCTGAAAGACTGCTTTGATTAGATCTCATTGCTGTTGTGTCACTGTCCTGTTACACATATGCACCATCCCCATGTCAAATAATTTCTGTTCCAAACTATGGGCAGTGCAATCACAGTAACATTCAAAACACATTTCACAAAAATCTACACAGTAAATGTCAAGGCTGTGCTTCTAAACCTCTTCACACTGGCTTGGAGGTGAGGCAGAAGATAAATTAGTATTTTTTTCTTATAGTAGAAAGGCAGTGTCTTAAGAAAAACCCAAGCCCCAACTACAGTCTGAACACTGTATTTTCCTTTTTGAGAAGATGGCTAAAGCTCCTCCAGCCTCAGTTATCCAAAATCTACAGTTATTAGTATTAATGTGCAGTCACAGCTCTGTCTTTCATAAAGTCAAATCTCCTTGACCAGTTCTTTTACTCCAGGACAATTTTTAAAAGTAGGTGTATGTTCCTGAAAAAAACCCAAAGAACTTTTTCTTGTGTGTTGGCTAAGGGAGCTAAGTTGGTTCCCTTTATCTTTGCCTATTATTCAATTCTGTAGGTATATTTGAAAATTCTGCAGTGAATATCAACAGTCAGCCATGAAAAATCCAGATCAAATGCCTTTTGAAACTTACAAAGACTGTAAAGAGCTTCAGCTGTTTGTCACAGTTTAGTTAAAATACGCTTCAGGGCTGATACAAACAGCCAGAATGTGTTACTAGAACTGGGCTCCTTCTAAACTACATATGATGTGCAAATCAAGTCCAATAAAAAGCAGAGGAAGGGGATACAATGTAAACCTTCAGAGAGTAAAATACTGCGAACTAGTTGGCTAAACATGGGTATGAAGAAATACATCTAGTCAATCTTTCCCTTAAGAATTTAATTAGGAAGTGTCTCCTGTAGGCAGCAAAAAATGGCAAAGTAGGTCAGCACCCAGCCCCTCTGAGTCACTGCTCGTGCTCCCCCTCCCGTGTGTCAGTATCTCTAGAACTTCCTCTGCCTCTTTACTGCAGTCTTTGCTAAGCCCAGTTACATCTCAGTGATGTCCAACTCGTGTCCCTCCATGCCACTTTCCCAGAAGAGATGATGAATGTGTTTAGGACACATGAACAAAGAAGGCAAAGCATCTGTTCCACCAGCTGTCCAGAGGCAGCTGGAACACGCGGGTACGGCTGCCCACGGCAAACGCTGCTCAACGAGCATACAGAGCACAGTTCTGGAAAGTTGCAGAGCCTGATCCAGAAGAGAAAGGGTTCTTCTTCTTGACTTTCACACAGCAGAAAGGAGTCAGAAAATCCTACTTACTGTCTGCTTACTGGCAGTTTCACAGTACATATGTCCTAGCAGAGCAAATGTCATAAAATAAATGCAGACTTCTGGATTAAAGATTCACTTTTCCTGGCTCAGATGCAGAGGCTACATTTCTAAAGGTAAAAGACATTCAATTATTGAGCTAAGTAAGAAGTCTCTGACATTATATTATAAAGATGCAAGAAGTGTAACAGAACCAAAACATCATCCAGTTGTTCCAATATTTTGTCTCCTTTTGCTCTGAGCTAGTCACATGATTCTTCCTCTAGCTCCCTTAGAAAGCCTGGTGAACAGATCTCGTAGCAGCACAACCCATGACATCTTAAAAAGCTTTTAATCTTTACTTTCAAGCTACTTCTCCAGGTTACCCTTCTGAATCTCTCTAAACAGCTTAGATCCCTTTCAAATGGTTTAGATGGTTCTACATTCCTGCTATTATTCTCTCCTAAATCAACCCTGTATTTTTCCCTAACAAGCATATTTTTATCAAGATGCACTGTTCAGCTAACATTTCCTCTTCCCTACTTTTCTAAAAGGAGATTCATAGCAGAAGACACTTATCCACAACAGCCAAAAGCTTTCCTTTTCCTTTATCATCTTGTCAGGTACCTCATGTTCATTTCGTTGTCCTTCAAAACTTTTCACCATACACACCAAGTTGCCACTAGTCACAGTGACTGCCTCTGACATGCCCCAATACTGCCAATGTCAGTGTCACCTTGAGGAAACACATCCTGCTGTACAACAAGCATGACAGCTCCAGTAACAGTTTCCTAAATAAACCCCAGCTGCCATTGCACTTCTTAGTTCAGCCTCTCAGTAGAACATTGATAGAGAGCTGGAAAAAGCTACTCAACACATGGTTTTCTGAGTGGTGCAGAAAGAATGGTGAAATTTAGAAAAGCCAAAATTAATTTCACTCTGTCAATTTTTCTATTTCCATTCTTAAAAATTTTCAAATTTAGAAAACATGCATGGAGCTAAAGCCTTCACACCTAAGACAACCCTCTTTGGAACACTGCACTTAATTTCCAGCAGCACCAATTGCTGCACAAATCAATACTAGTAATTTGCTGCACGTTTGCTGTCCTGTGGTCCCACACCTACCTTCAGTGGCAGACGAACAGGACACAGGGGCACTGCTGGAGCGGACGATGTTTGGGGCCGGGTGTTTTGTAAGGTGCTGCTGCTGGGCAGCAGCCTCGTGGCCACTTGCACATGGTGAAGAATTTGCAGGCCCAAAGCAGGGAGAGGTCTGGAAAGTGGCAGGAGGCTGGCTAAAGTCCACACAGCAGGTTTTCCTTTGCTTCAAAGGTGGCGTGGCACTGCTCTCTTGAGCAGAACTCTGCAGTTCTCTTTCTGAGGGGCTGTAATTCCCTGAGGAACAGTCCAAGGACCTGCCGTGGACACAGTTCTTTTCCTGTCCTTGAGACTTGTCTGTAGAGGCTCGGCTGTGGGAACTGTCACCCTCATCAGGAAAGCCCTCTGAGCGAGTTCTGTGAAACCTGCAGTGAGTGTGGCAATCCAGGGCACTGCAGCTCTGGTCTGCTGCCCCCTTGGGGGTTATGCAGTAGGGAGAAAGATCTGTAGATTGGAGAGATCCTTGAACTTCCAGCGAACAAAGATCTTCAGAGGAGTAGCTACGGTCTGGGATATCAATGGCCTCAGAGACCATCAAAGAGGTGCTCTCAACAGAAACTGCAAAACAAGAGATTCAGAGAAAAAAAAAACTTCTTGCCCGCCCTCCCAATCTTCTCTCTCCCCATGTTCTGTAGACTGATTTAAATTGAGCAATCTGCAAATTCTTTTATCAATAAGAACTCAAAAGCTCTCAGATGAAGAATGCCAAAGCAAAAAACACTGAAGTAATTCACTTCTTTCTAGTGTCCTTCAGCAAAGGCATTTTTGTGCTGTTCTTGATACTGACTTATCAACTTTAAATAAACAGGCCCTGTACTGCTACTAATCTACTTGCATCCCCAACATCTGTGCTTCAGGCAGCAAGCTTCCTATTCAGGCTCCTGGAAGCCATGGAAGAAACTACTCTTTGGAGAAGGAGTGTGAGGATCAGGAAACTACCCATGGTTGCTGACAATGAGACACAAGCTGCAAGGAATGTGCAGGACTCTTCAAAGAGAAACAACAGTCACCAGCTCCACCTCAAAGGACTTAACTAGAGCTTTCTTTGTCTAGCAAAACAACTCTGCATTTCCAGCCCCAGCCTCTGACAGTGAAAAGGTCCTCCTTGCCATGAATAACCTGAAAGCAAATGATTCTTTCACCATTGGGAAGGGCAGAAGAGAAGAGAAAGTCTGCTCAAAACTCCCACTTCCATCTCTAAGGAGACAAATGCTCACCTTGTGTGCTGAAGTCTGGGGTCGTGTTCCTCTCACCCAGGCTCGATTCAGACACTTGCTGAGCAGCACCAGTGACCTAAATGAACATTTGGAATGAGAGAGCTCATTAATCTGCAACTCAGCTAACAAAGTGCAGTGCTCAGGATCTGAAGGACACACCTGACAATACGAGCTGCTATTCAGATTGAAAGCTATTTAAAGTATTTTACATCTTTGGGTCGGGAGGAAATGCAGGGCAAACCACATGCTTAATGTAATTTTACATTTTTCCAGAATCTACAAGGTAAACTCATCTTGAATTCACAGGCACTTGTGGCTGCAGGCTCACACTACTAAACTTAATGTCTGCAATGCTTAACACCAATGGGTTTAGTAAAAGCAATCTCTCTTTCTGCAGTCTGCATTTCTCACATTGTGCTTGTTTTGTTGCTCACCACACCATATCACCCTAAAATAGGAGAGAGAAAACCAGAAACCATGAAAACAAGCACAAGAGCAGTATTTTCTTTCAGTTATTTGTGAGGATGTTAACTGTTAATGTGTTTTGAAGACCTATAACATCATTGCCATCCAGGTGCTCTCCAGCCTGTTGGAGATTGCTGAATGGAGAGAGTATTACCACTCACCTTTTCTCTGAAGGGGTGGATCTAAGAGGGAAACTTCCCTTCACTTTTGAGAATCATGTGAACAAAATATAGAATCATTCCTGCTGGAAAGACTGGATCCATAAATACCTGAAATTTAGGACTTTTTCCTTCTAGTGATTTGAATAGACTTTGGGTTGGATCTTGTTGCTAATATTGATAGATTTTTAGCAGTTCTTTGGGAATGCGATTTTCTAAAAAACAATTCCAAGAAAGAGCTGGTAACAACAAATGAGGAAAAAAATACAAAAAAGGTTGAAAGGAATTAAATTGATACCATCTTGAGCAGAACGCATCATATCTACTTCTGTCTGTAGGGCCACAATTAACCAGTAGAGCTTATTATGGTTGGTGACAGTCTAGAAATCAGCATCAGTCACCTCTGTGCAAACCTTTTTGTCAAGCACTTAATCTGAGTCTGGCCTAAAAAACTGGATGTGACACAGTTAGTCTAAAGCTATTACGGCAAGATCTTCCATTTCACAGGCCAGTGTAGATTAAAGCACAAGTATTTGCGCATAACTTACTGTGCTCACTGTTTTCTTTCTATCTATCTATCTATCTATCCATCTATCTATCTATCTATCTATCTATCTATCTATCTATCTCTGTGATTCAGTGACCAGGACACTTCTTTTGATAGAAATTGAGTTTTTAAAAATTATTTCAAGGTTTAGCAAATACAACTCCAAACAAAGAACAGTACCAGAAATACTTTAACTCAGCAAGAGATGGACAAAGGACTGGGAAGCAAAAGTGAAATCGCTCATATTTGTAAACAATTCCCTTGGAAATTTTTTAATGGATCTTTCTTGATTGTAGCAGTGTATCACATCTGTGGTTAAAAAGTAAAATGTGGTGTCACTCAAAGACGCAGATTGTTCCTGGGATCTAACTGTGGAAGTTCTGGCAACTAACTAGAAAAGTAAGAAACGTTCACAAATGCTGTTATTGTAGAAAATTCAGGCTACCTTTTGGAAGAAATAGTATAATGTTTTGAGGATGTTTGTTTCTTTTTAAAAATATCGGAATTCTAGGGGCATTCATAAATACTTAATCTAGGTGCTTTCTTAATCACTGACTTAATTTCTTAATCACTGACTGGAAAATATCTGTGGAAAATTTGTGCTGAAAAATTTATTAACACTCTACGTTGTCTCTGAATAATTGCTGAATGTATTGTATATGCATTTGGAATTGATTAATCCTCTTGCTTGGGGGAAGGAGAACCAGGGTTTTAATTGTAGCAGGTAACACTGACAATTTTGAAGCCAGGTCAGAGCTTTGGTTCACACAGGGACAGCACATGGTTTCATACAGGCTCTTGCACAGCCAAGGGTAACAAAACCTTATTGAATTCCACATCCTCAGACAGTCACTACGCCATCAATAGAAGAAAGGAAGAAAACCTGTGCTTTTAACAAGTCTGCACAGCCTACAGGTTAGAAAATCTTATAAAAACACCATCCCTGATTTAGTTTACCCAGAATTCTGATCTGTTTGTTCTTATCTTTTCTATATCCCAGTCAATACTTTGCATAGAAAACACTGTGAAAACCGCTTTGTTTTGTAGTCATGAAATAGTAATTCCTAATCAGTACAGATGACAACAGCAATTTTTACATGGATGCAACCACTTAAATTAGCACTGACATTTGTTGCCCATAAAATGCATGAAATACCGAGTCTAATTCGGTTCAATTTAATAAAATTCTAAGGACCTCAATCCAGTTAAAAACAAATAAAACCTATTGCTTGATGCACAGTAAAAGGTTTTACAATTATGACATTATTACATAATGGTTCCCAGAAGCACTTTTGTAGCTAAATCCCTGACATGATTTCCATTGCCAAGCCTGCCTTTGAGGGATTTATAAATCTCATTATTTCAGTTCCTACTGTACTGTGCTCTATGGGAGCATTTGCAGCATGTAAGGACTCAGGTCTCCATTTTGCTCTTCTTGTAGACCCAAAACTGTCTTAGACAGCTCAGCTAGGACACTAATTGCAAAAAATACATGAAGGCTTTTGTCAAGAAAAATCTGTGGCTGTCACTGTAGGCTTTGGTTATCGCTGCCAGTGAGCTTCAGTGCTGAGACACAGGGCCTGTCACAAGCTCTCTGAACAGCAATACCAAGTTCATATAAACTCCCTCCTGGTAAGAAACTATATACTTATCAGTATTAGAAATGAAGTCACCACTCATCTTTACTGGTGATTAGGAAAAACATCTCTGGAGCTCAGGTGACCAGAGGTGAACAGGCAAGGTGCTGAAACTGACTCCAGATGCCAAAATCTAGCAGTGAATACACCTACTTATTAAAGCCAAGCTCTTTGTGCAAGAGCATGACTTGGCAGCTTTAAGTCACATCTTGTTAAATTATATTTTTGTTAACATGCTGGTGCTATTGTGCTGCTGCATGTTGATGCTCACACCAAGAGTGGTACCAGTTACAAGAGTGCTCAAAAGGATTTTGTGCTTTACTAGAAAGAGACACTTAACTAATCCTTACTTAGTACCCACATACGAATTCTCATCACAGATAGGAGCCTTCTCTTTCCCCCCAAACCATGCATGATTCATATCACTTTTGTCCATGTTTTTTACCACTGAAAATTATTGACTTCTCCAAGGCTTGCTGGTTCATCTGAGTTACTGCCAAGGAAAAAGGATGAACTTGGATAAAAATATTCTAGAAGGAGATGGCCTTGAAAACTTCAATTCTGCTATTCAGTAAGGAACTTCACTCACAAGCAGTTTATAAAGATTCATTTTATTATAGCCAAACAAATCAAAAGTAATGCAGTGTTTGGCCAGTTTGTTGTGTTGGGTGGAGGATATAGTCCAAGACAAGGATCAGAAGATTGGTCAGAAGCTGCTTTGTCAGTCACAGAAGCTACGAAGTTGGGCATATCTTGGAGAGATTTAATTGCATTTTTGTTGGAGGTTTTGCATTCAACGTTCTTTTTTTTCCTCAGAAACTTGTCTTATTAATTATCTTAATAATCTTCTTGTGCATAAGAGCAAAAATTTTCTTTAGGTTTCAATTCTGGTTTCCCCCAACGTAGAAAAAAGTCACTAGGAAATATTTCAATGTTGTATTCTGGGGAAAGGCTAAGTAGTCCCCTCTGTAATGTGGATGCAATTTGGCAACCTGAACACAGGTATTTCCTCAGTGTGCTGTTAACAACTGATAAAGAATACCTAGAATGTTTGACTCCTGGATTTTTTACTGAAGTCTGAAAGAAATTAGAGCTTCTAAAAGCAATTGTTAGTATTTTCCCTTTGTCACAGCTGACTTATTTACCACAAATCCCTTCAAGCAAATGCTGGAATCAGCTCTGGCTGTACATGCAATACATGATAATTCCAGTTTCAGCTCATTCAATATTGTACAGTACAGAATAAAGCAAAAAGTGTAACGTAAATGTTTGTCTCAAGTACACTGGATCCTTTCTATAATTTTAGAGTAAAGGTGTTCTGCACTCTTAGGAGTAGCAGTTTCTTGGCACATAACAGCAGAAGCTGATTACTAAAAACTATAACAATCAGAAGGTTAAACAATAGAGAACTACTCACTGCTGTTGCATAGGAAATAAAATTTGTTAGCTAAACCCTTATAAAGAAAAACGGTCTGGAAAAATCTTTTCAGAGAATAAAAGTATTTTCTAATGATTGTTCTTTCAAGTTTATCTAGAAATATTTCACAACATGAAAATTTGAAGACCACATAAAGAATTTCCTTTGGTTTTCCTCACCTGGCTGGCAGGCATCTCTCCAATCACTGCCTCATAAGGAGGGGGCAGCTCACTTGGATATAGCATTCCTGGGCTATTAATGGTTACTTCATATAAAGCACCAAATGGGGAATGAGGGAAGTCCAAATGGAGACTTCTACATAAAAACAAAAACAAGCAAACAATTAAGAAATGGCATTGATTTATTACCTATACTACAGTGATATAAAGACTTCTCTGAATTCAAAGCCAACACACTGCAAAGAATTACATTCAAGAAATTTATTAGACATCCAAAAATGAAGCCCTGGCTCACAGGGTAGCTTTAACAACTGTTTTTTATTTAGGATGCCAGCCACCTTTACCAGCCTTTTTCGCCATCATTAATGTCCTCCACTAGTTCAAATTAATGCACCTTAATTGAAATTATTTCCATAAAAAATTGAATCTCACACTCAGCTTCAAAGGTATAATGTTAACTGTGAAAGGATCACTTACAAAGAGATCTTTGCTCAAAGCTCAGACACTGTTATCCTTGTCTTAGCTAGTTCAATCACTTCTCTATTACAGCAGTGCTTTAACACAAATATTTCCAGATAGCCTGTATCTAATATTAACACAAATATTTCCAGTAGCCTAACAAGTTTGCAAAAAACCATATGTAATTTCCCTGGAAAAGAAGAGCCTAATGTAAGTGAAGGACATTCTTTGGCTTTGTACCCTTTGAAAGAGCTCCCTAGCCCACAGCTCAGAACCAAGTGCTGACTGCAAGAACAGGGAAAGAGAATCACCTCTGTGCCTCCCCCACGGGCGTGCAGGTGTACTCTGGTGGGTAGTAGGGAGGAGGGGGGATTGGTGGGATGAACTCATCAAAATCCAAGGTCTGGTGCAGGACAGTTCCATGTGGAGTCATGCAGTCAGGATGGGCAGAATGCGGCCTCTGTGGCAGAAACTGAAAATGAACAGGTAAAGTTCCTTCAGATGGTAGAAACATCATCCAAAATATCAACTATTTTAATAAAAGGTCAATATTAGTGACCCTGACCAATACCAAATTCATTAATACCCAAGCTGAAATGAAAAAGGCACTTCTGGGAGCATAAGAATACTTGTGATCAGTGAGGAGCGTGAGTCAGATTGCCAAAATACAGCACAAGGTTTTACTAAAGACAGAGAGGCCGTGGGCCTCCAAGTCAGTCAGTCTTAGGATGCAGGACACAGACAATTACAATTTAATGGCTTTTCAAGAAATATTTCTACATTGTATATTGTTTTATTGTAGCCCCATATAACCAGTGCCATTTTAATAACTGAGGAAAAATAGGTATAACTACTAAAATAAATATTTGCATGCTCTTGTTTCCAATCTGAACTGCTTTGCACTTAGAAAAAAAGCCCCAATACCAACCCCAAAACAGCCCCAAATAAAACTACCTAGAAACAGGCTACTACATACACATTATGTTTTGAATAAAACAACTGGAAATATCCCACCCATTTTTCACTTCCAATGATGGGCCATTTATAGCTGTTATTTATTATTTTTGTTAAATGAAATATTCTTAATAGCTGTTTGTGGTTTGGTGATACAGACACTGCACATTTAAATGTGGTATTAAGGTTATAAGCACTGGTATGAAAGTAAGAAAAACATTTATTCCATATACACATCTCAAAACCCAAAAGAAAATAACTACACTGCAAAATAAAAAGCAATAATACTGAGAACCACATCAAATTTGTGACAGGAACTTCATCAGCTTCCAGCAGAGCAGGGATTTAAAGAAGCCATTCCAATACCACTGATATCAGGAGGACTCAAAAGTGTTCTGGGAAAGGCCTGAACTAATTCAAGATCAAATATGGACCATCCTGAAGATCCCACAACCCACACCTGACTCTATCTGGTCCCCATGGATCAAAGGGGGACTAAAAGACAATCCAAAACCACAGAATTTTTTCTTCTCCAGGCAAGCTTCTGCACTCGTATCACTTTTCTTGGATCAGTAGATGACCTGATCTTTAGCTCCTGCCTTCTAAAACAAGCCAGGTAAGAAACTTTGCTGAAGGCACATTTCTTTTTTAGACTGGAACAAGACAAACTATGTTTTTGTACCGCAGGCTCATTACACTATTGTTTGTATAATCCATGATAAAGATCTGGAAAGCAGTAAAATAAAAAGGAAAATGTTTATGCTTAGAAGATCCAGTAAATAGAAAGTAAATTACCTTAATTTTTAATATCACTGTTCTATATTTATCACTTTTTGAAATGTAACTTGGTGTAGTTCTGCTGAATTTAGTTTACCATAGAAATGATACTGGTCTTTTATGTTTTGAAGCTTGAGTTACATCTTAGTTCTATTAAACTCCCTCTATGCATGTTGTTTCAAAGGTCAGAGCTGTAATAATACAGCACAGCAGAGGGTCAGGAGGACCAGTATCAACTGTTTGTGAAAATGAAGCATTAGCTGCTTGCTGATCAGCTCTGCAGAGATATTTCCACACATAACTATTACTAAAGAACCTCCTCTGCAGAATGTGTTATTTCCTTACATCCTACAGCCAGCCAAGGACTTCAGCCATTGGGTTCTCCTCATGGTACAGCATAGAAACAAAGACATGGCATCAGTTTGATTTACTCTTTGTTAAGTGAAATGTCTGATGCTCTTTCATCCTCCATATGTGGTAGGATGCTGTTATCCCAGGTACTACCAGACATTTCTCTATTTGGCTTACAGAAAAAAAAAAAAAAACAAAACCAACTTTCTTGCAGTCGTTTGGTCTAAACTCATCTGATCTTTCAACAGCCATTTCCCAAAGTGTAACATTACATTAATACCAATGATTAAACTCCAAACTTTTGCCCTAAGCAATCATAAGCAATCATCAGTCTGTTACCACCTCAAATACATGGAAGAATCTTCTAGGAAAAAAGGAAGCAAGAAAATTTCAACATAATTACCTAAAATCTGTAAACATTTATCATAATGAAGACAAATATCTGAGTATGCTGGGTCACATTTTGTACACTATTTGACTCCACCAGACTCAGGACTGCCCTCGTTTTCCTAAAAGAGTTGATAATTTGGGTCATTTTTCCAGTCTGGAAACAAAACCATTTTAATTTACAACTTCCTTGACCTTCTCCCAGACTGTTTCCATACTGTCATGGACTCTGAGCTTTGGTTTGCACCAGAGAACCTGTAGCTCCATTCCCTCATTCCTGGAGTTCCTGGAGCTGGATCCATTCAGCCTCATACTGGGAGTGATACCCTTACCACTGTCAGAACAGGGCAGTTAAACACACGGCACTTTCACAGCAGGTGAACCACCAGCACACACTTTGTGGGACACGACAGAAGGGAGAGGTTTCACATAGGGCAGAAAGGGCTGTGGCTCCAGGAAGAAAAGATCTAATGCTTGGATGCAGTTCAGTTGAACAGCAGAATTATCTGCATCCCTTCCAAGATCTGGCAATACAAACCATGGCAACGAACTGTGACCAACACTTGACAACGAGCAGCAGGATGGACATGGAAATACACATGTTTGGGGGTGTTTATAAACAACACTTTACCTGTGTGATATCATCCTGCTGGAAGGCACAGAAATTAAAGTGAAAAAGGCTGTAAGAGGGAAACTAGCAGGAAGTGAAACAACAGCAAATATAAGGGATTACCACAAAGAACAGGCATCCTTGAGAAAACAATTGAAAGCTAGTAAGTGGGAATTAAGTCATATTTTATTCCATACTACATTGTCTACTGATCTCTGCTAGCCTGCAAAAGCTTATTCTTTCTACAGGAAAACGTATTTAAATATCTTCAAGAGTTACTCTCAAATAGTGAAGTCTGGCAGGGTTTCAGCAAAGGCTTAATACAAATTTCATAGGTTAAAAAAAGACAGTAATAAAATGCAGAGAGCTGAGAAAGCTGAAGAAATACTGACAAATACTTTCACACAGGAACACACATTTCTGTATTAGAAGACAGCTGTTACCAAATAATCAGTCTCAAGATACTGATGGCAAATGGGCCAGGCAACAACAAGAACCGCCAAGCAGAAAATGGGGGTGGCCTGTTCAGTCACCAGGATAAATAGGAGCAAGTTGCACTCAATATCATGTCAAAAACTACAGCTCACACTATGGAACAACTCACACAGTGGGTCTCCCAGCCAGCCTTGGGACTAAACTAATGGCCACTGCAGAAGCAATGGAGAGAAAACAGTTGCAGACAAAGATAAACAGCATACAGCATCTCTGGTAAATGCTAAACCCAACCACATTAAAAGCTTAGCAAAAATTCATAGCTATCAACAGGTACTTCAAACATATTTACTAGAAAGAAAGAGAAATCCCACAGCTGTGGAAATCCAAAAGACTCAACCATTTCTGTTACCCTCCTGGAGCTGTTGGATGCTGGGAGCTTTCAGAAACGTTACAGGCAATGAAATACAGATTTGGAATTCATGCTCTTCTTTTAGGAAACAGCTGACCTTATGTTTGAAGCTTGGCATTCAGACTACTACGCTCCCACAGACAGGTATTTCCTCATCCTTGGCCTTACTTTAGTGTGTGAAACGTGTCTGATACTGGATGGGCATTACACAGCCCAGTGCCTGTGCTAAAGGGATGTGGAACACAGCACACATTGACCACAGAACTCGGTGTGCTGTCCTTGGTCATGTCTGACTTGGACAGAGTGAACAGCCTGATTTAAACAGCCCTCAGAGTGAGGACTACTTACTTTTTATTTTGTCTGCAGTTATGAGAGAAGAGTAAAACATGCTCTCTGTCTGGTTGTAGCAGGGTAAACAAGGAAGCTGCAAAACACTGCAAACCCACTGCTTGGACCTGCATTCAATACAGAAGTTTGCCATGGCAGCAGCAGCAAGTTGCTAGGAAGCAGAGAATTAGAAGCACAAATGCTAGAAGTATCCCACTTCCAGAAGAGGTAAAAGTTTTTGAAAATGCAGTTATGCTCAAGGGTCCACTGCCACAGTACTGAGAATTCCACACAGCCAACAATGGGGCTGGACACCAGTGACCTCCTCTGCCAGCTGACAGGCAGAGGAGGTCAGACAGACACATCAGCTGTCCCTGCCCAGTGAAGAATAACACATCTCCTCTCTCAGTGTTTAACTCTTCCAGGTGAAATAAAGACCATTACATAGATATGTGTAAAATTGTAAAACTCATTCTCTCTTTGTCGGATCGAACTTCCAGCTCTTCACTGAAAGGTCATCTGTAAGTTGGTCACTGAAGTGATCAGAAGGTATTATTCATGTTCTGAATATTTTGAGTACACTGAGGTCAAAGCTGACAGAGGAGACCCAGTTAAGGAACTGAAGAAACAGCAGGTAAGACCTGTCAATATAATTCTCTATCGAAACAGTTCCTCATCAGGTGATACCATGTGGTCCACCCTTCTGCCCAAGGCATGTGAGACCAACAGCTCTGCACCAGGATTCCCAGCTGTGGGAGCTCCCCACCAAACCTCATCGAAGACATTCTCTGCTCTGTACATCCTGCAGTTGCTCAGCCCCACTGACCCCACATAAATGCCACTGCTGGGAGCCACTGCTCAGCAATTACTGCTTATCTAAACCACAAGTACCACATATCAGCATGTTCCTGGTGCTTTAAGGGAAACCTATCTGGAGTTTTTCCTATATCTGCATGTAATTACCTCTGTCTTCCATATCATATTTATTACATATACTGTATAACTTCAAAATCAGTCCTTTGGAGATTCCAGAGTTCATTATTCTCATTTCAGTCATTTATAAAAATCTGCTGATTTTTGAGAATGGGAAATAGAAATTCCTAATTGCATATAATTAAATACTGGCATGTTATCCTGAGTAAAAGCTCTGTGCAATACACTCAGGTCTATAATTCTGTCTTCAATTAACTGTCCTCCTGGACAGGTAGCTGTTTTCCTTTTCTAAAACATTGGAATCAGTATCTGCTGAAGGGAAATGTAGACTCTAATTGTCTACAAGAACAGGGCCATGGTTGACTCTTGTAATTTGTCCCTGATCTCAAAGGGAAATTATAAGACAGAAGATATTTTGATAAGGAAAACACATCCAGATTTTTCTGCTCAGTTGTTTCCGGTTGCTGTTCCTACGACCATCACAAGCCATTAGCTCTGCAGCCTCATGGGCATTGCTCTATGATATCTTTTTTGAAGTACTTACTGTATTTTAGTCTTAAACATTAAATATTCTTATTCTACCAACAAAATTTTTGAGGAAAAATGCTACATTTGTTAAAAATGTCAAAAGATTTCCTGACCTAAGGTTTGCATTTATGGTGGGGAGTATTTATGCAACCATATTTACATTTAGGATCTTTCTATGGATGTATGTCATTCCCAAAGCATACTTCTAAAGAGACTGTCATCTGGGTTTTACAGTATCTGTAAGTGAACTTTGTGCCCAGAAAAGGATTATTCAGTTTTTGATGTCATTAGATTAAATAAAAAATTATATGCAATAACATACGATCAATTCTTACTTAAGCTTCACTCTGCAGGTTTCTTTTATTACTATTTCACCAGAATATGGGGGTTAAACAATGCCAGCGAGATATTATCCTCATACAGAGATGCTTTCTGTGAGGTGTTTGAGTAGAAATATTAACTACAGCCTATTAAGATAATGACATGCTGAATTATCACTAGGACTGATAAAAACAGTAATTAAACGTTACAGCTTGCATGTGTCATCATTACCTTATTTTCTTTACAAAATAACAGATGGTTTTAGGTATCACACAACATGAACAGCTACTAACAGTGATGGTGATAAAATCAGAACACACTCGATATCAGTGCCAGCACTTCTAGGATAAGAACTGTATAAACATATCTGGAGTGGAAGGAGGACAGGAATAGGTGTAATTCATGCTTTAGCTCGGCCACAGTGGGTGTAATATCTTGTATTTCTTACTTTAATCCAGGCAGGCACCTTTTGAAGAAAACAGGGTGCATTTTTGCAGTAGCCATTCATCAGACAAGACACAAACTGAAACTGCCTCAGGCAACAAATGAAACATCATGGAAGTGACAGTTTGGTTATTAAGAGAGGTTTCTTCACATTACAGAGCCTTGATATGATCTGATTTGATTCACATATCTCCTGGAGGGGTGTGTACATAGAAAGAACAATTCTGGGAAGCCCTGTAATGGAGCGCAGCCTTAAACTCTCTAGTGAAACACAGCAAATGCCTTTTCAATCTTTAGCTATGGTATCACTTTCTCTTGCAGCTTTAGTACAATTGGTAGGGCTTCTTTGCCTGAGTAAATGCACATCTTAGCACAGTGAGAAAGGTTAAAGTGAAATGAAAATTTTGGGGTACTTTCTAAAACAGTCAACTCAAATGAGAACAATCCAGGAAAAAAAATAAGCAATAAAAACACTTTGAAGTATTTTGCAGTATTTTTTTTTCTTTAGCACTTGAAATAAAATATTTGTTAGGTAGGGCTGGTTTTAAACCAGAAAAACCCTCTTCAAATTCACTGGAAAATTTAAACTGTGCTTACTACTGGACAGCCTGTGTTTGTGTTTTTAGGATGTTTTTCCTAAAGTTTGGGATGTCAGAAGACAGCAGTTTCCAGTAAAATACATCAGTTTGCCTCTATGAATCAAGACATTTGCTGTATGCAAAAGTCATCAATAAAGAACAAAATCACAGAATCATTTCTGCAGATTTTCTTGAGACTGTTACACCTGCTTTATGTTGCTAAGCAATAAATTGGAATTCTTTGAATTTGCAAAAATTACCATTCCAATGGATTAATTTCTGAGACAAGAACACAGCACAGGAATCACAGAACTGATTGCTCTAATGATAACCTAATGACATCCAAGGAGGGGGTGTTCCCTACTGCCTCTTCTTGCTACAGGAGAGCCTACAGAGCTCTTGAATACTGCAGAACAGAGTAAAACAATCAGCAGAATAATTTAAACCTTTTCAGCTATAAGGAGTGGTATCTCTTGCTGCTGCTATCAAACTTCCAACACAGTACAACCCAGCTAAGAGAAGATGCACGCATCGATGAAAAGTAAAAGGAAAAAGCACAAAAGCACATTAGCAAGCATGAGAAAAGGAAGTTAATCAGATTTCTGGGTGTAGTAGAGCAAAGGGGAACTGCAGATCATGGAACAATAGGCTGAAAGTAGTGAAAGAAAAAGAAATCCTCAGGTGAGAGTTCAGCTGGTCTAAGTCAGCGTAGCCCCAGGGAAGTTACGCTCACTTAGGCCCGGCAGGAATCTGGCTCAGCAACCTGAAAAAAGAAAGGGAAAAACTGATAAACAAGAAAAGACTGGGATTGAGCAGAAATATAGATGTATATATATTTCTATTCTTCTGGGGAGAAGGAAGAAAATTCTTGTCGATGGAGCTGAAAGTGTGGGAGAACGGACAGCTAAGCAGGAAGACAGAAAGCTGGAAACACAAAGCATAGGAAGCAAAAAGCAATTAACATTGAAACCAAGAAATGGCAGCATGGCCAGGTGGGAAAGAAAGAATCTTAAAGACATCAAGAATGAGGTGGCAGAGAGAAAAATTATGTGCTTTTAAGAAATTTGACTTCCTATTGAGGTTGCTGCTTCTTGCATATGCCCATCAGAAGCACTTTAATATTGGTCTTGGTTCATTGTTACCTATTCGTTTTTATTCCTCTCACACTGCTAAATACCATTAAGTGTAGACCAAGATTCCTGGAATATACACTTCTGGATCACTGCTACCATTTTTCCACTAGACAGACAGATTATCGAGGTATGATAATCTCTTCATCTCCCCATCATCACTGCAAGGTGAAAAAGTTCTTTAGTCAATGAGCATTCCTATAGTAAATATGGAGGGGGAGAGTGTGTGAAAAGAAAGAATACCCAGAATATGATAAAACCCCTTAAACATTTAAAATATAAGTGTCATCAGCTGAAGTTCTTATTTCTGTTAATTGTTTCACATCCATACTAGTGTTATTAAAGAAGCACTATTTACAAGCCTCTACAAGCCTGCACAATATGCATACACAGAGCCCTATAGCAAAAATGCATTTATGTACTATTTGCAGTAATTACCTGAACACATGAGCCTAACTTATTGTACCCATTACCATGTGAACCAAACACCAGATCCCAGACTGAAGATATTCTTTAACTGGGTTTGAAACCCAGTGACTGGAACACTTGTCTAGAAAGGACAGCCTTATCTCTGTAATTCATGCACTTAAATCAATAACCATGGCACCCAGCGTATTTCTAATTATTTATTTATTTTTAAAACAACCATGCCTGCATGAGCAGGCTATACAACGTTTCTGTGTTTTCTAAACAGTGTGCAGCTAACTTGCTGGGACAGTCTCCCACCCATGCAAACTTTTCCAATGCAAGATGTACAAATGGCTAGTATTAGATTTGTGTGTTTGCCCTCCCTTATTAAACAGGGCATTTCCTAGACTAATCAGCAATAGAGCAAGGTTACAAGCAGTGTAGCTGGCCTGAAAAATACAAAGGTTTTTAAAATTTTCTTGTTGGTTTTGTTTTTTTTTTTACATTGAAACCTTGTGAATCCTAGCACTAATTTGGAATAGGAAAGCTGCCTTTGTCCAGCCAAAACAAGACAGCGTCCTGTGATGCAGCTGACTATGCAGAAGACTAATGATCCTTTTCGCTCCTGTCTTGAACACAAATGCTACTCTGAGGCTGAACATGTTTTCCTTATGAAAACACAATTATCGGCACAGGGCTGTGAAAAGTTGCAGTTTTGAGCTTATACTTGCCATAGTCAGTAGTTCTCATACCAATCTAGTAATGAAAACTGGGATTTTAAAGCTAAGTAATTGCTCTGGGGAGTGTGGAAACTGGAGATAATATCCAAGTGATGACAGCAAATGTAACATGCATCTGTAACTGAACCTCATTAATAACCTCGTTAGCAAAAAGAACAACTCCCAATTGCAAAATCCTGATCATAATACTCAACTATAATACATTAACATCAAAACACAGCAGCTCCTCATGCTCCATACATCTATATGCTACATTTATACAGATGTATGCATATAAAAAAATACACCCATGTACACACACATTCTAACACTACACAGAGACACAAACAGGCTCAAGTTTATAAGCAAAGAGTAGGTGCAAATGAATATCCACAGAGAAGGACACTGTGTTATGCTGGACAAACCCTGTGATGTCACTGAAACGTACTCACCATTTGCAGAAGATCAGAAGAAACCATCTGCATGCAACACATTGCTGTTGCCAAAGCACAGACAATGGTGGAGATGATATTGAGAGCGCACACACTGAACAACAGGTCCTGCGGAGAGACATCAGCAGAATATCATCTCTTATCTCAGGGACACAAAGGACAGGAAATGCTCCAGGAATCTGGGAACAAACACTCTCAACTGCTAGCGACCAATATGGTCCCAAATAACTGGGCAGAGTTCATTTACTTGTAATCTTTTTCAGGTAGCAGTCCACAAAGGCAGCAATTACATAAACAAACATCTTCCTTTTCCCAGTTCTCACAACAATCTGCTATTAGATATTTCCTCAGGAATATTGATATTCAAATTTTCTTCTTCCCCAAAAAGACAAATTACTCTTTCACAGTCAACTCCAAGCTGCAGCTATCACAAGAAAGATACTATGAAAGAGACCTCTAATTAAAAACAACATGCAGAAATATTATTGCTTTGAGCAGTTGAAATCTACAACTTACGGTTGTGTGTTAAAAAAATTCTAGCATGAAACAGAGACTTATCCTGTGTCAGAAACTCGATGCATCTGAAATATTTTTATACAGGAGAGAAAAGCAGTGATTACCCACCCAGATATTTCACCTTCTACTGATGAATTGACTGCCTACAGTCATATTGTTGGCTTTTTTTTCTTTTAAAGAAAAAGAAGTTTAAAATAGAACAGAGAATATTGGTTTAACAAGTAGAAGAAAAGAAAATAAACATCTGAATTAAAATGGAACATTTTTATAGTAATGATGTCACTAAAAATAAAGCATCTCTCTTCCAATCACTGGATTTGTATTTACTTTCTCCAGAGCCAGTGAAAAGACAAGAAAAGAATTTAGTGTGCTGGCAGCATTTCAAAACTACTACAATCCTTGTACAGAAACTGCATGGCTGCTGTGGCTGTTGTGTGGCTCAGTTCTCTGAATAGCCAGTAAAAGCATTTGAGAAAAGGCAGAAGAGAGAACAGAGGAAAAGCTAAATCAAAATTGCTACAATACCATGAGTAAAAAACACTCACTGTGTAAAGAACATTCCATAGGATCTAAGTTTAAAAGAGTATTTAATTCACTGCCAGTGCCTGAAATAACTTCCATGCTATAAATTGCTTTGTTTTCCCCAACATTGCTGAAACAAATGACAGAAAGGTGCAGATTTACTCCTGCCACTGTAATTGCTTGCTCCTCAAGTGACCCTCATTTGAAGATGGAAATGCCAGCCATGGGAACTAGGCAGACAATAAATGGGCCAACAAGTTTTAGCCATTTAATAACTTACACTGAGCCAGATTTGCTCTTGCTGATCTGGTCAGTAGTTTTCTGTCTTCTTGGCCAGCCCCTCAGCCAGAGGAATAATGACTCATCAGCACTAACAGCCAAATACTGGAAGGGCTAATCACTAAGTCATTTACAGAAGGTGATACAGAGGACTCACTCAAAGTCATACAGACCCACTTAGAGCATTCAAATGGAGGTAAACAGGCAAAGGGATCCCTGGAGACTCAATTAGTTAACAGTGGCAAAAAAAATTAAATTGAGATCCTTTCATGTTCTGCTTTCCCTATGCAAATCTAGGTAAAGAACACCGAGGGAGAGACAAGATATAGGGTAGCAAATAGGACAATTTCCTAGCAGGAAGAAACTTAATCCATTGCCTACTATAGCCATCCAAATACAAAAAAACTTAGCCAATCTGAATGCATAACTTAATATCATTTATGCTAAATAATAAAATCAAAGTTCTAAATTAGGATGCAAAGTGTCTCCAAGACCCCTATACAACTTTACACATACCAGGACAGACTTAACTGTTCCTCTAAGTCTCATGAGAGATGTTTCTTTCACGTGCTCCTAAAGATCCCACAGCTTCATCCCACTATTCCAGTGTTTATTTTTACCATCAGTGTCCTGGTTATGTCCATCCCACAGATAAAAACCATGGCTTCTTTTCTTCCATAGCTCTTGAGAACAGGCTGTTACACAGCAGACTTTTGTACCTTTGAACTCTATTATCACTCTTGAAGCCTTTTCCACCTTTACTGCAGGACATATTAACACCATTCTCTCCAATTCTCAACTGAAATCAACTTTCTAGGCCTCTGATCATTTTCATTAATCTAATTTGTTTCACCCCACCTGGGCCCACATTTTTTCTTAAATGCAGAATCCTAACCTAGGCACAACTGAAGGCCTTGCAAACGCTGACTCTAGTGTGTGAGGATTATTTCTTGTACCTTGCTGGCTACACTCATCCTTACCCACCCTGAGATTTTCCTTGGCACGCTGGGACAACCGCTCTCCACTTGTTACTCAGCATTATGCTCTTGATGTAGAGCAGGGATTACTGCCCACTGGAACAGCTGCGTCTTTCCACACACTCCTTTCCAGGCTAAGCACAAAACAATTCCTGTTCCTGCTACAATCTCTTTGAAGGTGAAGGTACGACTAGAAAATTCCAAATGCATGGATGCAGAGTTTTTATGTATTTCATAAAGATCAGTAAGGAGCAGACATCTAGCGGCCAGAAAATGTAAAAAGGCAATGAAGTTAAATGCGATGGAAAATATTGTAAGTCTAAAATTTTAACAGAGACAGTAATAACTGAGCAGTGAATGTGGAGTCCTCATCACCACTAGATATTTCTTAATGCAAGACTGCTTCTTTATTTGTCTTGGCTTTTTTATCCTAAAGTCTGTTTCAACTCAAACAGGAATAAAGCCACAATCCACCCTTCTTGTCTGCTCCCCACTCCCCCAACCCTCCCCAAACATCGATCAGCCTCAGGCAATTTACCATTTTCAGGAAATTCACTCCCTGTGCCCTGTAGAAAAAATAATTAGGTAATCCATGACACTCATTTATTCAGCTGTAGATAAAAAGTGAGCAGGCACTAAAGCCCTCCGTGGCCAAGCATGCTGCCACAAGGACAGGGTAGGTGCTCACAGACAGCAGCTGGAACAAACAATGACAATTAAGACCGCCTTTAGGAAATGTATGTGAAAAAGCAGTAACCACAACAGGGCCAATCCTAACTCCCCACAGCCCCAGCCAGCTACATTTATAGGTGCCTAAAGAAGCAGGAAATCTGTACTAAATACAAAATCAGGGAGCCTTAGTAACAGATCTTTAGTTGACATCTCCCAGAACACTAATCAGAACACACAACATGTGAATCTCTAATGGTATGAAATAAAATTCCTTGCTTCTCAGAAATGGCTGAACCAATTTTCTCTTAGATGCTGCCTTTATCTTTTTAAGACAAAAATCTGATTCTTCAGCATGTTTATAAGATAATTAATGCTCTGATAAGTACAATGTACTAGGTAGAATTATTCTTCTACAGGTTACATATACAATTTTTTTCATACACCTTAGCTCACTAACTCCAGAGGACACAAATCCCCTTCAGAGTGGAATCAGCTGTCAGAATTGCCTGAAACCAGGCCTAGATCACTCCAGATACACACCCACAGGAGTCAGACAGCATTCTGAGCTGGTTCTTTGTGGCCACTTATTTTCCCAAGTAGGTCCCTCACTAAATCTTAAAAGCAGAACTAAAATTTAATATGGACAGTGAAAAAACCAAGATTTCGTGGTTGCAGTATTCAATTTATATTACAACTTGAACAATTACCGAATTAATGGTGTCAGCACCTGCATAACTGTTCATCATGCTTTCCCTCCATAATAACAGACACCTTTGACTCATGCTGGGTTCCCAAAGGATACCTGTGCATTCTCAAATCTTCTTCATACTATCATTTTCCATAGATCTAACTTAGGGACAGAACATCTATTTTTTTTTCTTCCGAATTCACTATTTTGCTATTTTCACTATTATTCTTTTGACACTGTTTTTGTGCTACTGCATCTCAGTTCTTCCTTTACTAGCACAATTAAAATAATACATAAATGTATAAAAATGCATGTTCTATAAATACGTAGTCCAAAATCCTACAGAACACATTAAAATAGGAGATGTATTACAAAACCCAAGTATTATTTAAAATTTGAATGTTTAATTGCAATATTTTTTTAATATTCTCTGTTCAAAACATGTAATTTTAAGATATAATTAATTGAGAATATCGTATAAAAAACTCATACTGCAATATGCTCTAAAAGCAATTTGTCCTAAAAACTGGTTTTCTTTGTTTTCCATCAAACTGCTGGATGATAAAGCAGTCAGACGGTATCAAACTGGAATAAGTAAAAAATTGGTGATTGCCACATCGATAACTCAACTGTAGAAACAATCATTTAACAAAGCAATTTAGAACAGCTGTTAGCACATGCAATTACCTGACAGAAGCAGAGAGATGAGATAGAATCTAAAATGGAAAATGACAATGGCAGGAATCTCATCACCCAGTGATGGGTGCACTGGCAGAGCAGGGTCCTTTATAACCAATGAACACTCACTGCACGTGTGCTCACCCTCCTGAAATTTTGTCCTTCAGAGCATCATTTGTACCTCCACACAGCAAATATAAAGCAAAACTGGAATAGTATCACTTCACTCTAATGGTGGGCCATACCCATAGTGTTCCTTCAGCTTACAAACCAATTTATAACTGCATTTGCCTCTAATATCAGTTATCTTTCAAAACCATCAAGTAAGCCAGATGAAAACAGGAATGTCTGGACATCTTCAAAACTCAGCTCAAATGCAGACTTTGGTAAATATTTAGTCACTCTCTTGCCTCTTCCTATCATAGCAATAAACTGTACTCTAAATTAAGTTACATGCATGAACATCAAAGCAGAGAATCTGTCGCTCAGTACAGACCATACTATACAGATGACGCACTATTACCTCAAAATATTCACTCTGCCAAGTATTATATAGAAAATTAATCAGCTGTGCTGCTTACATGAAGCAGGAGAAATTGAGAAAACTGTATTTAAACCTGTTTTGCTCTAGAAAGAAACAAAGTACATCCATTTAATTTTATGTGTTCCAGTCTGCTCAACAGTATTGAACTGGCAGCTCTCTTTACAACACACATTTTGCTGGTTTAATATATTATTTTCCTGTGGAAATAAAAGATTTGTAGTCTTTGAGTTTCTTAAGTTCTTGGCACTTTTGAGACGTTAGTCAATATAGGATGAAAGAAGCAGAATCAGCTTGCTGGTGTGTAAAAGGAACAGTCTGTAAGCAGCAGCCCTGAGCACACGGATCTCAGCATCCCCAGCAATCGATGGCCAACAGCAGCTCCACAGCTGCAACACTCTGCAAATGATTTCTGTTCTCCTTGATTGGCTTCAATTAAAGTGCTTCATTTCTGATACTACTGTATCCTGAAAAGAGATAATGAGCAGCAATGCTTTTTCACCCATGAAATTAGTGCCAATGGACCTCTTTTATTCAAGAATTCAAGGACAACAATCCTTTTAACTCAAAATATAACTTTAGTTGTTCTCACTGGATACGTCTGGAAAAACACTGCAGATATAGAAAAATATCTGCTCTAATTACAAGGAAGGCTCAAGAATTAATTCTGAGCCAAATAGGTCTCAAACACACATTATATTGTAAATGGAGAGATGATAAACACTTCATTAAATAGATTTAAGGTTTGAAAGTACAGTATAATTCACTATTTTACTGTATTTTTAAGAAGCAGTACACAGTGCACTGGTACTTAAAAATAAACCCAAAAAGGCCTTCTCTGCTTGCATGCAAGTTTGCATACCTTCCAACTCAGGTGTCTGCATTAAATTTAGTACTGAGATATGAGTTAGAGACTCCTGAAAGGCTGAGGTTTCATAATATAACTGGACAAGGATGAAATAAACAGATTCCAGTCATTCAAAGAGGCACCTTTTCAGCCATGAGAGAAGTTTACAACCATATTCACTCATTGTCCAAGCTAGGAACAGAAAAAAGTATGAGGAAGGAGAAGTAGCTCAATTATTCAGACTACAAAGCCCACCCTGACCTGCCCTATTTTGATGGTCTTGGTGTGGTAAATACATTTTGAATGTAGGGAATATTTTCAGCTGCCTGTAAATGAATGTGAAACAAGTCCAGCATTTAAAAATCTGATCTGGAATTACTTATTCTGTGCTGAGCTTTATCCAATTTTAAGTAGCTTATGAAGCCTTTCAGGTAAGTCATTCAGTAAAATTTTGCATTTGGTCTTACAGTAAATCTGAGGAAAGTCTGTTCTCATAACTCTAAAGAATGTTCTAGGAGCCATCCTCCTCTGTTTTGCAAGTGGAAGCATCTTATGAATGAAAAAATAATTAAACATATGAGTAGCCTTGGTCATCAGGAAACTCAATAACAATAAATTTGGATTCAAAGGAAAGGAAAGAAAGTATTCACACAGAAGACTGCAAGAGCCCTGAGCTACATAAATCTCTAACAGAGATGCCTAACTAATGAATGGAATCAGAAACCTGAAAGAACCATTTACTATTTATATTGTACTTGAACTTTAGCAGCTTCAAACCTAATATTTATGCTGAAGACAGAGGAGGGAATCAGCTCCTCTCCTTGCCTATAGTCACAAAAGCATTCTACAGATGCACCTTAAGTAAAATAGGAGGCAGCTACGTAAACAGCAAATCTACAAACTCACATGCATGTCTGCAGGCATTCTGGACTATGTGAGCTGTTAAAAGTAATTAAAAATATTCAGCTGGATCATTAGTAAACCAAAACAGCATAACATTCTCCTCTTGCCTATCAGTATCAGACAGCAATAACACGTTACAATTTAATTCAAACTTCTAAATACCTAACTTCATCCTCTCAAAACGTTGCATGTGCATCTTAAGTTCAGAATACTCTGAGTTTAGAAAGAAGACATAATTTTCACAGACGAAATATGTCAGAAAAATTCAGCCTTTGTACTTTAATTAACATTAAAAGAAAAACTCAGTTCCTTAAAATTTCATCCACAAACCAACACATTTCCTGTGAAAAAACAGATTAAGTCGATGTTATTGACACTGCATCCTAAATCCATCCCATCTTTGGCCATCATCTCATTTTTGGACACCTGATTCTTAATAAATCTTTTAAACTCTTTTAACTAATTTTGTAAATAGGTAGGATTTGCTTGTGCCTTCATTTGGCTTTAATTAAGCCAAGTAACTTCTTAATATAGGATAAAGCTGTTCTAGAAGTGTGGTTATTGTAAAAACAAAAATCAAAATACTAGGACACTGACATCCTTTAGAAGCACATATTATTGACTCTGAGTAGCCAGAGGAAAGCAAAGAACCTTTTTTTCAGAGGCAGTTTAGGAGCTACTAATGCAGGAAACTAAAAAACCTCACGTCTTCTAGTGATAGACAGAAACCAGGAAGTCTCTCCATTGTAAAACAGGGTAGATGGATCACACTTGGGTGCCTGCAGACCTTAATGGCAGCTCATCACTTCATGCAATTGTGCTATTTTTACAGAGGTGTGCAGACAAGGCTACAAGTACGGTATCTTATGAATATAATTCTAATCCTACCAATTCAACACCCTTGAGTGGGCTGACACCCCATTTACAACAGTGAAATGGCACAGCATTTTTGTCCATTTTGCTGTAACATCTAATTTTGTGCTGAAATCCCACTATTCAACTAATGTCAGAAATCAGCACTTATAGATCAGTCAGCATTTACAATCAATACTCGTATCTATAGACGTGCATATGTGTGACCATACATACTGCAGTGGTAGTTCCTCTGTCCCCATTAAAAGGTCTGAGTAGTTTATTCAGGGCTTGAAATGAAGAAAGAAGGAGGACTGATTTACAAAAAAAGCACATAGAGATGGTTCATTGCAAAAACAACAACAAATTTAGAGATCTTTCAAAGCAATTATAAACCCCCCACTCAATATCATGCAAGGCACAGTCAACACACACAGGACCAGGAGCCACTGCTGGTTTTCCTTGTCCTGTCTGACTGTCTGGGAACAGGATCAGACAGGTGATATGTGCTGGATTGTTCTGTTCACAGTGGAGCTCCACAGCTGCTACCACCAAAACCCCACAGATGACTTAGTGGAAACATGAGCTTTTTACCCCACCTGCAATAAAGAGGAACATGAAACCTACATGATGTTATACATGAAGATGCATAATCTTAACTCTGGTTCTCTACCTTTTCTCTCCCTCTGGCTCCTCAAACAATGAATACAATTGAGCTTTTGGTACTAAAACACCTGTTTCTTTAAAATCACATTGTAGTTGTTAATTGTAATTAAAGAGGGTGAGCCTTATCACTGTCAGCTGTTACCTATGAGCTGTAGCTTTTATGGGCTTAGTAGAACACTTAGTAGAACACTTCTTAAATTTACAGACAGGAATCAGCACTAAGCCAAATAGAAAGTATATGTAGAATTAAAACTGCAAAATATGTTTAAAATTTTCTGGAAAAGTTATTTTCCTAACTAGCCTCTTACATGAAAAGTTCTGAACATAATTAAAATTGCACTCAGACTATACTAAGGGGAACTCCTGTGTTTAAACCCATTTTCTTGTAGTGTAAGTTGATATGTCAATTCCCCTTATAAATTATTGACTTATATCTTAGAAGAAAATACATTTTGTGCCTTGTATTCTGATCACTGTATTGGTTGGAATCTTTGTCTTGATTTTCAGCATATGTCACTTCTACTCCCTTCATATGCTGACAATGTCCTCCAAAGATAAACAGTTGTTTTTCCTCTCATTAAAGTTTACCTTACTGACATATTTACAGGAAGCAAACATATGGTCCCTCAATCTTTATTTTCATGGGATTAGCAAGTCAGCTTTTCCTGGGTGACAGGTTCATATTTCTGCATCTGTCATCCTTTGAGAAATGTCCTTCTCAGAAGTTACATTCTTGTAATACACTTCACTGAAGGTTGTTATGTTTTGACCAGCAATCTCAAGCTATGCTTCTTTTCCACTTACTAAACTCCTGGTACCCAGTAGGTTTTTGCTTTGTTACCTTTATCATCCTCATTAAAACCTGAGGCAGAGTTCATACTTAATTTTGAGGCCACACCTCATCCATATTACTTGGTGGTAGCTTTTTTTTTTTCTTTTTCATTACAAGGCTGAAGAACATTTAGGTATTTACTACATACCTTGTACAGGATTTCTACCCATTCTGAATTTTAAAATATATCTTCAAATATCAATAAAACTTTCACAGCTTTCTCAGGACCCACCCTATAATCTACCTCCCTAAGATCCTTCTCACAACGAATTTCTATACTTTACTCCATTATTTTCTATTAGTTTTATTAAAATGCATACTTTGAAATTGAGAGTCACAGATACAGAGTTCTGCTGATCAGGCAACTAAACCTAGAACGAATCAATATCTGCCTCTGAGCCTAGGGTTCCTTTTTCTGAGCAGTTCTTTCATTGATGCCTTACTATTTTTAAAAACAACATAGCATCAATGCCTTTCTATTTGGTGATAATGAAGTGAAGCAATGATGGGAGCAACTACACTGAGCTCTAACTCACTTGAACAATATCCTTAGTATTTGCTCTCAGTTTTTCACCTGGGTAGTTGTAACCCAAAACACTACAAGATTTAAACTTCTTACAGTGTTGCAGGGCAGTTGATAAGCAGGTTTCCAGCATCACCCAGAAAGAACACTCACTTCTCTCCCAAAGTAACGTGGCTGCCTTCGTGGCAGCAGCACATCACGAGATACCTCATAACTCTGCAAAACCTTGTGTTTCTTTGCAGTTTGCCATAACATCAATAAACACCACCTAGGAAAAGCAAAGTGTATGATACCTGTTCTTGCACCTTCCAGCACAAATCATAGCCAGTTTTAACTTCTGTTTCTTGAGCAATCCTTAACAAAGCAGTTACCCACACAAATGCTGATATTGTGATGGAGATGTTTTTTGCACGTAAGGGTGGACGAAGACAGAGAACAGCAGCTGCTGCTCCCTTCATCACACGCTTTGTCTTGCTAAGTTAAAACTGCAATGAACAGTTAATTCTCTCCTAACACACCTTTAGGGTCAGCCTCACTGCATTGCACTCCTGCAGAGGGTTCAGTTTCAGTGTTTCTCCCAGGTTACTGCAGCCTGATGTTTGATGCTGCATTTCACAGCACACACAGACACCATCACTGTCGAATTTAATCTGTGGAGGAAAAAAAAGTCAGAAAAAGTATAAATCAACAGAAACACACTTCCCAAAAATGGTATTTACAGTTACAGTAATGATTACTAAATGTAAAATGAAAATCTCTGCGCAGAACCTGTGGAGCAGAATGTTTTCCAATGGCTAATTCAAGCTATAAAACAGGCAAAATACGGAAAGAGGATTCAATGTCAAAAGGTGTTATCTTTTATGCTCTTTTGAAAAAAATTTGCTTTGCAGGGGCAGGTGAAACCAGAGTAACTCAACTGAATAAACATAAAATCATACCCAATGTGGGAAAACCAGATATAACAGAAAGAGGTCAGAAAATATGTGAAGGAGTCATGGTCACAAATCAATCCTTTATTTCTCAAAGTAAAGATGGAAGCACAGTGGCTGGGTGGTGAGATCTGAATCACCCTGTTACTTACTTTTTTGCATTAAAAAAACCCCAAAATTTCCAGACACAAATCCACAAAAAAAATCCTAATGCAAATACACATTTGCTATTTTTAATTCAAATTCTCCCTAGGATGTTGCCAATTTCCTGAACAAAAACAAGTACCAGCATTCCTTGTGGAATTTCCTTGCACAGCCTTATACAGAGAATCATTTCAACAGAATATTTACTTATTCTTAGACCTCAAAGAATGTTTAAATTGTTCATATGATCTTAAAAGTTATATGTTTAAATATATGTATTTTTTAGTGCTACCTCTATCAGGCTTATGTAGCACTCTCTCCTTTACATGCTGGTGACCAGGACAGAAGATGGAAGAGCAAAAATAAGAGTCAATTAAAAGAACAGAATAAACTTCTCCAGATGAGGTACAGATGACTGAATGCTTGCTTACTGTGATGAAAGCATGCTCAGGGCAGGAGCTATCTCAGGGGACCTCAGCTCCCGAGACTGCAGACTGCCCTCTAGCCAGCACAATTTGTAAAAGGCTCTAAAAAAAAGGGTAGTAAATTACATCATTTCCCATATTCTCCAAGGCAACACTGGAAATAATTATCTGTGGCAACTCACAGAAACTGGTCATACCCTATGCCATAGACACTGCAAAGAAATAAAGAATAAACATAGTTTACTCACCCCTATGATAGTCGTGGGGTTTATTTTTCATTAGCATAAAATTTAACTACAAAGCAGCTTGAAAATTTGAGACTAGTTCTTTTCCAATTCCTGTAATCTTTTAATACTTTCTTTTAAAAGGTGAAATAGCCGAGCAAAACCCAACTAAACGGTTTATGATCAGCTGACCTCAGCTTTTTGAGCCAGTGTAAAATCAAAGCACTGGATGTCACTGGGGAAGTCTTGCTCCCAAAACTCTCTGGAAATGGGTCAGGGGTTGAGAAATTCTGCTGAGGAATTTTGGAACTCACACTTTGAATTTAGAGCTGTGCCAAGGCCAGGGGCCAGAAGGCTACACCTGGAAAATCAATATAGGCTTCATTTGCTAAAAAGTTTTTGTAATGAAGAAAACTGGCTTCAGACAAAGCTTTCTACTGCAAGATTGTCTATTCTGATTCTTGCTGTCCCTGTTTTAATAGAGGACAGGCCCTGACATACTCATGCCATGTATCTTGAATTTCTAATGTGAAATACAGATCCCAGGGCCACCTGTGTCACATGTAATGAACAAGGGTCACAGAGATAGGGCTCAAAAGGCTGAGTCAAGATTCCCCATTTATGAGAGATTCTCAATTCATTCTGAAAGTTGTTCCATAACTTTGTACTACTTTGTACTGCCCAGTAGCTCTTTTAATTTAATTCTTAAAATGAGTTAAAAGCTAATGGTTTACATGACAGTTCTTGCAAAACACAGGGCCATCTTAAGAATCACAGCATATTCAAAACCACCCAAGATTCACTACCAGACTGGAAGCATATTATTTTTGGAGAATTTTTACCAATTTGCCTTGTTGTGTACCTTTTCCTTCCATGTTTGTGAAATGAGCTCTTTGCTGAGCTGTGTTTCTGCAGTGGGGAGTAGGACACAAGGCTGTAGGTGTCACTGCATTCGTGTTCTCAGCAATACAGAGCTGAAAGCACTCCTGAGCCTCCTGCTCCAGAACGCCCTTCCCTGCCCTGCTGGGGTCTCACACATGTGCAGACAGGATCAAGAGTTCACACAGCTATTCTGTGACCTAAACAGTACCAAAATTAACTTTTTTTTTCATTTGGGAAGGAAGGAGGAGAAGTGGTTTATTGTTAGCCCAAATCACACCTCAAATGCCATTCACTGTGTGACTTCATAAACAGAGGCAGCAGCACTGACAATAAATCAGCATCGGTACAGGGAGAAGGGGCTGGGATCACTCCTTCCAGCTGCTGGGCTGGTGTTTGCCAACCTCAAACACAATTACACCAGCAGTGCTTCCAAAACTGTCTGTTTTCAAGCTCTTTTTGGCTGGCAGAGCTCAAGAATAAAGCATCATACCCCTACCATCTTGTGCATATTTGCGTCCCACTTCGTGATTCTTACTCATGCTAGTCAGTACTCACAGTAGAGTTGTGTGCTTTCATATTTATGACAGTTGCACAGTACACCCTCATCCAAACCATATTTAAGATTTCAGACATCAGCCAGAGCTGCCTATATACACAAATTGTCTGGAAAGTTCATTTTGTTTTGTTAAAAAGCAATACTGTTACTTCGAAAGGCATAAACCCCATTAAAACCTGACTTTTATATAGCAGAGAATCAAAAAAGGAAAGGACCTCTCAGATACAAATACATGCACACGCTCTGACAGGCTTTATGTTATTGTTTTCATCTGTATCAATTCATCAAATTCTGTCAGTGCTGCTGGAAAGAAGCTTGTTTGCTCCTTTGGCTGCTAAGTGCGCACTCTCCCCTAACAGGGCAAATTAGGAGTTAGCTAACACTGTTACTTTGCATTCTACCATCTCCTTAATACAAATGTAAGTCTTCTAGTAAAAGTAGTAATAGATTTTACTTCTCCTTCTAAATTAACCTTCAGGGTTTTTTATAGGGAACGTAAAAAAGGAAAGGAGAAATTTCAAAATGAAGTGTAAGAGTTCCAAAGCTGTTAACAAGTCAGTGAGGTATAAGAAAGCTCCACTAGTGTACTTAGAGGAAGGAACTTCAGTCCATTCTAGTACCTTATGCAGAGGGAAAGATGAGAGGATCCAGTAAAGGTAAAGTTGCATCGTAGGGAAATATCAAGATTAAAAACTGACAGATGAATAAGAACAAAACAGAGTATATACTTTTTCCTGGAATTCTAAAAATTGTTTTTCAATATGCACAGACCTGAGTTTAGCTCCAGTGCAAAATGGAATACAAATAAACCTCAGTTCTGGACCTGGGCTCTGCCACTCAGCTCTTTGTGAACCTGCACCTCCTTCACTTTTCCTTGCTTTGTCTATTCCAGCTAAAGATAATTCAAGAGAAAGAAGACTCTTCCTTTATGTGTCACTGTAACCACTGGCCAACTTCAGCTGTACAACCAAAAAAAAAAAAGAAAAAAGTAATCTTTCAATAGAGAGATTGACACAATCACTACTTTTCTGAATAATAATTACCTCTAAATTTGATTAAAACTACAGCATTTATTTTTAAATGAATAAGTGACTTACAAGACAGGTAAACTTAATGAAAGCAAATATAGATGAAGAAATAAAACTTATTCTGTCTTGTGCAGTAATAGAATATAAATTAAATATATTACTTATATATTTTAAGAACAATTTTTAGAGAACCATTATTTGAAAAAGAAATTCCTATACAGAAATGTTTCTCCTACACATATTAATGAACAGCTTGAGTGTGTAACTTCTCCATACACGTCCAACTCTCACTGATTTCAAGCAGTATCTTGAGGTTTTGGCTACAGGATCTGCAGCTAATTATGGGGGGAAAAAATCCAATTAATTTTTCTTAACAAGGCATTAAAACTACTGCCCTTTTCCCCCCTCAGTGTTGTATGTTGCTAAGCTGCAGGATGAAGGGCACAAATACCAACTTCACAAATTACACATTCAAAATGCTAACATATGGCAAGCACATTTTTCATATTCATACAAAAATACATATTATGGCATCTACAATAAATCCCCAGTGTTTAAAGCAAAATAAGACCACTGTGTCTTGTTCTTTTTCTTTGAATAACAGCATTACTTGTGAAACACTGCTGAATTTAAACTCCATAATACAGTAGATACTATTATCACTTTTAAAGCCATGCACTCACCATGAATGAGTTTGACAGAAAGACCAGAACTAAAACAGAATTTATTTTTAATTTGACTTTTTTTAGTATACTGTGCTTGGAAATTTACTGGGTCAGTTATATGGGATGTTAACTATATTTCAAACCACATGTCTGCAAAGGCTGGATTTTGACTCCTAGAGCTGCATCCCCAGAGAGTACATTTGTATCCTAGGAGGCAAGTAAAGGATTTAGATTTGATAATGTACACCAGTCACACAGTACAGGATTACACAGATCTACAGCACTAAAGAGAGCCATCTAAGGAATTAAAATTAAATATACACTTGGAACAAGCTGTTAAGAAACTGGGATTTTTTCCTTTTTGAGTGAAAAATGGTAATAAAGTAATTAAATATGCTCAGCATAATACATCACCACCTTCTGAGTCAAATCCTGTGCTTAATCATAAAGCAGTACTGTTCACTACAGCGCATCCCTCCCAGAGGGTGGTCTATGAGAACAGAACTCTAGAATTCCATATATATGAGCTCTGCAACATGGCAATGCAATATATTCATGTGTAAGTCCCCAGCCTGACTGAAATGGGATTTTGGGCAAGGAAAACCAAAAGAGTGAGGTCTGGGTAGAAGAAACTGTTGCTTTTTTGTTTTTTTTTTTGAAACAGTTACAATATGATAAACAGCCACAATGAAATTAACTTGCCCTTACAGAGTACAACACACTGTGGCAAAGCTACTTAGCATTTCATCACACTCTGAAAATCAAAACTACAGTTTGAACACTTATTATTTAAACTCAAACATTTCAGTCGTGAGGTGACTTCTGCAGACATCTCTGCAAGCTGAAGTCAGAAAATATGCTAGAATTCTATGTGTGTGTACTTTTTTCCTGAGATGACAACACAAAGGCTTTAGGTAAATTGTACCTTATAATTTAGAGCATGCCACATCACAATAATTTGTATTGTTCTTTATTTTATTTAACACGAGTAACATTTGTTTACATTGGAAATTAAAAAGAAAAACAACTCAGGTTGGCAAACAAAATATTAGCATACACATACCAAAACACTCCTATTGTAAATCCACTGCCTGGACAAGTATTGGATGGAAGGAACCCCGATCCTGCTGACATCAAATGGAAACCAACACATGGCTCTGATGTGGCCTGAATTCCACCTATTCTGCTGAAGCATCATTTCTACCATGACACTAAGAAGTCAATCCTTATGATATTAAAAGTTACTCTTTGAGGTGGCAAAACATTAAATCCATTAGCACCTTAACTCCAACTTTTCCCAAAATGTTTTTTTAGGTTGTAACACATTTAGATTGCTCTACTAAATACCTACTGTTTCGGAAATTTAAGGAGTGGGAGCATAAAACCCTAACAGATGAAAAATAAAATCCTTGCCCTTGGTAAGAAACATGTTTTCATCACTCACCAACTGACATCCTTCCAGGGACTTCACCAGCTGAGCATTCTGACAGGAGAGAATGGACCCGGCCAAGTTCAGCATCACACACACTGCAGAGAGCAGCATGAAAAAGGTTATCTGCAAAAAACCCCAAGCACCCTATTATTACTCACTTCAAGAGGCAAACAAAGGAAAAATATAATTTAGACGTTCAAGAACTTCCAGCCTGTCACACAATTACATGGATGGCAACATTTTATGTATTTTAAACAGAGTAGGGTACTTAATCTGACAACATCCTTGGTCTTGCACTGTAAGAGAAAGCTAAATCAAAACTAGACATGGCTATTATATGTTTTCCTCCAGCCATTTCAAAATAATCCATTTATCTCCCACTTCTATCACACACTCTGAAAAGTTAATGGGCTCTATTACCAAGCATTACTAAAAAGAAAGATTTGAAAAATGTTTTATTATAAACAGATGTAGTCTTGAAACAATTTAAATCCTTTTGATGGTGGGTATCTTAAACATGAAAAGTATTTGTGAATATCACATATTATGAGTGTCTACAAGTTGGGAAAAAAGAGTAAATAAAATTCTGGATATATATAAATACTTAGCTTTTAAAAAAAAATTACAATTTAAGCAGCATCTTCCATATCAACTACTCATGGTGTTAATTACTCCTTTTTTATCATCTCAAAATATTAGCCTGATTCCATCAGTTTAAAAACAAGCATTAACCTGATCCCATCAGTTTAATTATCATTTTATCGCTTTAAATGTAAAAAAAACTGGTACAGTCAGGGCAGACAAATCCCAACATATAGGGAATGGCATAAGCAGTAAGAGGCCAAGAACAAATGTGTGCCTGATGTGTGGCCACCTTGAATATTCAGTGTTGACATTGCCATAACTCAAAAGGAGTGTGAGTGTATTATATGAAATTAGTAAGAAATTCTGTTGCATCTCTTTTCCATATGCATGCTCACAGTTTACAGCCTTCACTGTTCTCACAAGATGTTATCTTTTCTCAGTGCATGTGCTAGGAATATTTCTGACAACCTTAAATCCAAAATGGCTGCATATTTTTTTCTAGTGCTTTTGGACAAAACCCCCCATAACCTCCACAGTACTAACCAAAGGACAGAAGGTGTGTTACAAACTTTAGCTGCCAGCTTCAGATTCTTCCAAGCATCACAGCTGACAACAACGGCTGTAACCTACATCAGGTTTATCTATCTTTGCAGTACTTCCTCCATACCAGCATTCACTAATGAAGAAACCTCTATTGGTGTTTCCAAGGTAACCTCTTCCTCTTGTCACTGGCAAAGACAAGAGGGACATGAAACAGGCTCTCAGAATTCCTCCTCATCTCGGTGGGTCTAAGTCTCACATTCTGTTTAGGAGTTGCATTTCAAAGTGGCAGCCACCACTCGGTATCAGACGCTGAAGTTCTCTGTCACACTTGTCTTCCCAATTTTGCTATTTTATGCCTCACTTCTTAATGTCCCAGGCAAGGAACTACCTAATTCGGACATGGAGCTAAAGGGGGTAATTCACGTCCTTTGCAAGTCTTTCGAAACTACCTTGCCTCTTGCAGAGTACAAAGATCATAATAAAAGGAATTGAAGAGTTTCCAATCTCCTTCCTTAATGCTTCTCAGCTAAACACCAAAAAAAGCTTTCTGCTGATGGAGTGGGACACCCCTGCTACTCTGTTATCACAACTCCAGAGGTAAAGCTTACCGCCATGCTGGAAGCCACAGCAGAGAAAAGGAGGCACAAAAGTATCAATTACCACATTTACAGACATTAAAAAACATGTTCAGTCTGCTTATTTTTTTTATCACAAATCAGTCTTTTCTAACACTGGCACAGGTGCAGCAGTAAAAATAAACATGTCTGCAACCCTTTGAAAGAGTGGCCATTGTGGATTGTGATGGACAACCAACACTGTGCAGTGAAACACTGTAGATGAAGTTAGATTCATTATTTATGAAGCCAAGTATGCCTAATTTCCACACTACAATTTTCCTCAGATAGGGAGCTACCAAGCATTTGCTCTGAGAGCTCAGTGTGACATACTTGAAGGAACAGTATGAAACTATAAGGAAAGTAGGAAACTATAAGATGCAGTCAACCCTACGACCAAGGGCAAAAACTTACACTGAAGTAAATACAGAATAGTCAGATATTGAAGGGCTGTGACATCTTAATGCTGATTTAAAACTACAATATTATGTTCTTCACCTTTCTACTTACGACATATAAACAAGATAAAATATTCCTACAAATCAGCAAGAAGCATTAATGCCACTCCAAAAGTCCAAAGGTCACCAAGAACCAATACATGAAAAAAAAAGTAAAGCCATTGGATTTATCATGACATGGTGGTAGCAGAACCAATTGGAGAAGTCAAAGCTTATATTCCATACAAAGGACTCTATGGAATAAATGTTAATAGGACTTTCTGTGTAAATGCTACCATGGTCCTAAAGTAATTCTACAAAATTAAACATTTTGGATTAAATGATTCAAAATTATATAACAACTCACTATGTGAGATGTCATCTTGCACATGGACCCACACAAGGCTCCCCTTTTTACTCCATTTCTGAGAACTACTTTAAGTATAAATATGCAGAGCATATCAAGAATGAGTTTGCATCTTTGCAGTCCCAACAGACCACACCACACACATCTGCACAGAATGAAAATATCAGTACACTCCATGCCTTGCAAGGGAGAGCCCAGAAAAAGTGCCTTTCCATACAGAAAGAAAAAAAAAATTCAAAAACTTAAGCACTAACAAGTTATATTATCTTTCCACTGTAAAGGAACTTGTTTGCAGTTCTCTCTTGAGAATAACTTGACCTTTTAAAAAAAATTAGTATTCTCAGATTATTTGTGAACATTTTTTCCTTTACATTCCTTAAATGTAGATACAACCATACACCTTCAGAATGTCCCAAAGTAGATCATCCTAATTTTATGGATACCACCAAAAAAATCAAAGGGATTTACAGAAGCTGATATAGTCTCTGCCCTTTGTTCTTTTTCATCAATTTCAATTTTGCCTCTTAATATTTCTCTTTTCTTCACAACTGGCCTGAAGTAATTTATTCTCTTTTGTTTTACCATAACCTTTAGACTTCCTTTCATCTTCTTTCCCAAAGGCACTGTTAAAACTGTTATTACCTGAAAACCTGAAAATTTTAATCCTTGAGATAGCTGGCTCAAAGCACCTTCTTGCCCTTACTGTGTCTTTCACAATTTGTTCTTGAATTGATAGGAGGTAAAAAGGGGAAAAACAAATGAACCAACTTTAGCACGCACTGCAGTTTGTGACTTGCAACATAAGACATTAACAATTTAGGTTTTCTGTCCATATATAGCTTTCTACCAAAAAATGCAGTGAGAGCAGCTCTGAGGAGGAGGACTTCGGGGTGTTGGTGGATGAGAAGCACAGCATGACCTGACAGTGAGTGTCTGCAGCCCAGAACACCAACTCTGCCTGGGGCTGCATCAGGAGCAGCGTGGCCAGGAGTCTGAGGGGGGATCCCCCACCCCTGGCAGTGTCCAAGGCCAGGCTGGAGGGAGCTCTGAGCAATCTGGTCTAATGGAACCTGTCCCTGCCCATGGCAGGGGATGGAACAACGTGATCTCTCTCCCAACCCATTCTGTGATTCTATGACTTTCACAAATTTTTATTAAACCCTGCTTTGCCAATACTTTTGATGGGGATTCTTTAAGTGACCCAAACCCCGCACTCACTACTGCATATATACACATCAAGAGCACAATAAAAAAGAGCAGCACATATTATAGTTTGAAGAAATACTTACTACTACGAGCAGGAAGAAGTTTCCACATGCAGAATAATTAAAGTTCTCCAAAAGAGACGTAAATACTGTATCACATTAAACCGTGATTAAATCTCTAAAAGCAACATTTTATTTCATTCCTCACACTTTCCATTTGGAGATATATATGAAACAGGATTGCTTTTTCATTGCTGGCATTTCAGCCACTACTTCCCCTGGTGGTTTGCAGTGGTTTGATAGTCAAGACATGAACACTTAGACAAAACATTACCCTCTGTGCTGATGAAGCATATTACTCAACTCTCCTGTGCAGAGTACTTTGAATAAAACCATGGTAAGCTGCCTTCTGTAAATATGCCAATCCTCTGTACCTGCAATACCGTGTCTATGTGTTTTTTCCTGTTAATTCCTGTCCTGCAGCTCCTGAAAGGTCAGAAAATCTCCTTGAATGAACTTTGGTTTACACTGAAATCATTAGCAGGCAGCAATTTTTTTGAGGCACTATAGTTTGATACGAGGTACTACAGGCTTCTTTCCAATCACATTAAGTATGTGTGAGTATATTCAATGGGATTTAAAATATATTCCTTTTAACACACATTTCTCATTTGTGAAACAGCAAGAATAACCAGAGGTAAATGTGCTTGTCTCTGTAAAACACTGTATAAGTAGATTAAAACCTTGCCCCAAGGTATTTCGCTCATAGACCTTTGTCTTACATGAATTGCAGACAGTAACATGTACTTTTATTTGTGCTACAGAAATTATAGTTTCCCTGACAGAGGTGCAGAAGGTTAAACACCAGAAGCAAACCTGAAAATTTATCACCACCAAGAGCTAGGAAGCAGTGAGATCAGCAACTCTGCCAGGACTAAGTTAATGCAAGATTATCTGGGGTACGGCCAGAAGCCACCTGTTGGATCAGCCAGATGCTGAATACTCATTATATATTAAAGGTTTAAATAGATAAAACATATAATTTTTAAATGAGCCCATTAAAAAAACTTACTAAACAGAAATGGCACTCAAACCAACACACTCCTGACTCATAGTTTGCAAGTGTAGAAGAAACAACAAAATTTATCTTCTCATTATTTGCCTCATAATAGATTTCTTTTTCATGATTTCTCAATGCTTGCCAAGAAGAGACAGGATGAAAAGTGTTGCCATTTCAGATCTGCTTAATTCAGTATTCCATGTTTTTTGCCTAAATTAAAATAAAGATCTGAACAAAAATACTTTCTCTAAGTCTAAAGCAGTGTTCTATATTAAATAGGCAGAAATATTCCCTGTAGTGTGGCACAGCATCAGGCTAAAGATTTTAATGTTTTTATGTTAGGAACCATAAATTCTATCCTGTTTTATCCTAAATTATATCAGCCTGTTCAATTCCAGTCATTATTAAATTAAATTACATTTTCTCCAGATTAAATTCCTTTTGAATCCAGAGAGGCTATTTAACTTTGTAAAGGAAAGCTGAAACCTCAGTATAAATATTTAAATCCATGCAACTATTTCTAATTTCAAAGGTAAATAGTTCAGATGAAAACTTCTGAACTTGAACTTGGTGTATGTGATTTTACTGACCCTCTTATGGCCCTATTAACTTCTTTTCATTCAGACAGATCTTGGAATTTAATTAGCTTATTATTTGTTGCTTGGTTGTATCTGCATTTCTATGTTTTAATAAACACATTCTGTGTAAAATTCTAACATCAAATATGATTCTATTTAAGATTATAAACAACGTAACTGGTTTTGATTTCCAAGAACAAATGATGCCTGCCTGTAACTGTATTTAATTTGTTACCAGAGCAGCAATCAGCTTACAGCAGGAGTCAGCATGCTGTACCTTTGGGGAATGCTGTGAGTGTTGGTGACAGCCCCGTGGGCAACAGTGAGGGGCACTGGGTGCATGCAGCACACAAAGTAACACCTATTTAAAGAGTAGTTTGGTTTCCTCCTATTTCGCTGTGCAGCAAACAACAACATCAATAAAGGGAGGGATTTGCCAGCTGCTGCCAAGGCTTTTCAAGAACCCTGGAATCCAAAAATCAACCTTGGCTCTGTATACAGGAGCAGAGTGATAGACAAATGCAAAGATGCATTTATATCAAAACAAATCTCCTAATATCTCATAATAAGAGATATTCAATACCTCCAAGAAATTCCCTGTCAGTAGAATTACCTGTGTCAGCAATGGCCACACAGGTCATTTCCTCAAGTGGGATCAGATTAAGAGATTAAGACCACAGTAAGTGCAGCACTGTCACATCCTACACATAGCAATAGCTGTTTGTTGTTTCTGTAATGCTCTGTTACAGTTCCAGCAATTACACCATTTATTGTAGTATTTTTTAGCAAAGTGTAAGAGGGGGCCTGATTTAGTAATAACGACCTTGTGCTCTCAGCTCAGAAATATTAACCAGAAATTTGTTAAAAGTAGATCTTTCAGCACCTACTAATTTTCTGCTCTTTTGATTCCAATTAATTCTTTTAGCATCTACACCTTTCTGAATCACAGAATAATCTGAGTTGGGAGGGACCCAAAAGGAATATCAAATGGCCTGCAGACTACTGCCATATAAAAGAGAAACAAGAGGAGCTATACACTTTTTTCCCCCCAGATAAAGTTCAAGCTATCTCTTGAAGTATTCAAATAATGAGACACACTTCTAACAGAAATTGTAACAAAAAAGTTTGCAGGTAATCAGTTTTGTAGCAGAGAACAAACTTAAGTTTTGTCTAATAATCTATTAAAAGGACAGTGGGGAGTAGCCAGCTAATAGGCTAGAGAGTTTATTCAGAGTTTGCTACACGAAAATAAGCACTCAAAGGAATCCTCCAATGATCTGCAGCTAATACTGCAACAACACCAATCATATAATTTTTACTGTATGTGCAGGCAGTCAAAAGAAGTCATTTGGACAAATTTTTTTAATAGTAGTTGTATTGTCTAATTTTTATCACTGACATTTCCACTTATGCACCACTGCCCCCTAAATAAAAAAATCCATGCACATGAAATTTAACTTAGTGTTATTTTGAAGGATAAAAAAATCAAACAGCACTAACCTATTTAAATGCTACTCAAAATGCTGTCAATTTGAAATGTTTCAAAAACAACTGCTTCAGCTATACAGTCAGGTGGAAAAAAAGGAGTTGATAAACAGTGTGATAACAAAAACTTCAAATATAATGCTTTCTGAATAGAATTTTGACCACATAAGCTAGATCTAAAATTTGCAACTACCTCAGCCATATTAGTTTAATTTTCCTTCCAACATACTCTCTAAGGAAGTAAAAATCGAAACTTTTAAAAAATTAACAAATAAGACACTGTGTCTCAAAAATGCCCCACGACAATGGCAGAACAGGAAAAGAAAGCTGATGTTTAGGGTCTTTAGACATTTAGGACACTAGGAGAGACACCATTTTTCTACATTAGCTTTGTATGCAACAATCTATATTTAAACAAAACAGATGAATCAGTAAATAAAAATTAATACATTTTTTTCAACAATGTGAGTAGTCTAACAACATTTAAGAAAATCTACATAAGACTGAATTTATACTTCCATAGCAACTGCCTAATGGGTTCATCCACCTAAACAACACATTACTTTTTGCAAGTGTCACATTGCAGGAAGGATTCACCTCCATGCACGTGCCAGTGAAATGCTACTCCATATAAATTAACCTTCCACAACATCTGTAGCAGGATTCCCTGAGGAAATAAAGGCTCATGTTGTCCTGCTGACAAGGACAGGCATCAAAAGCTCTGCAAGCAGCCCTTCCTGGCAGAAGCACAATGAGACAGAAGCAGGATGTAAAGGTCACACACAGATATTTTGCATCTGTCTTTCCCAACATATTAATAGCAATTAATTACTCACTTGCAATTATTCTCCTTAATTAACAACTGCGTGGTCTCTCTGAGCCCTTGCACACCAGAACTCTGACTTTTACCCCTGAGGAGGAAAATTCTGCCAGGTGAGCAGGGTCAGGAGCCACAAGTGCTGATCTCCATCAAGAGCATTTTCCACATGAGCATTTTCAGTATCGGTTTCTGAGGCAAGGCTTCAACGTGGACAGCAGCTCTTTCCAATTTGACTGTAATATAAACTCACTATAGTTTTGGCCATTTCAAGAAAAATTGCACACACATCTCCAAGGAAGACTCACATGAATAATTTGATGGAGATCCATCAGTAAATGAACTTTAAAATTTCAAAGACCTTTCCTCATATATCTGAAGTAGAATTTAACCCATAATGCTGTTGTAGGTTTAATAGTATTTGTACTAAGGAAACCCAAACACACAATCACACACATGTCTAGCTCAGGAGCTAAACTGTGATTTACCTGGCAAGCAAATCCCACTGAAATTAAAGTATTTTTCCTCAACAAACACAGGATAATTAGATTCTCTTTGGGTAACAGTGTGTTTCTTTCCATCTATCACACAAATAAAACTAAAATCACATAAGTTTTGATTAAGTACATGAGTACAAAGAGTGAGGTATCCATTCCCAACTCCATCACACCTCAAAACACTTTATATTAGTTAATACAAATATTTTTTCTACTTTTAAAAACATTTCAAATGCAGCTCATCTTGTCTCAAATAAATTTTTCAAGCTAGTGTTTCCTCACCACTTGAAAACAAAATACAAAGTTTAACAACTAGCTCCCACGTTGCCCAAGTAGCCAGCCCCAGTGATACGTGACGTGAGATTAATTTACCAAGGAGGAAGAAGAAATGCTGAAAAACCAGACTCTCACCAAGAAAGAGTTGAAGAAATTAGGCTGTGCAAAGGCTGCCAAGAACTCCAGGAGCAGATGGGATGCAGCCTGCATTTCTAAAAGAAAGCGCAGATGAGATGAAAGAACCACCAGCAGATATATTTAGAAAGCGTGTGAGAACAAGGGAATTACTGACGGACTGAAGAGAGGTGAAAGCAGCACCCACAGCACACTCTTCACTCCAAGCAGCAGCAGCAGCAGCAGCACTGGCACTGGAGCTGTGACAGTTCCCTACGGCAGGAACCCACCAGCAGCAGCTGCTGCCACGGCAACACGACTCGGTGGCAGCAGGTGGGGAGGAGCAGGGGCTGTTTAAGGTAATTATGAAGTGCTTGTTTAGGAAAGGGCAAGTGTTATGCCCCAGCAGGGTTTGTCTGCTCTTGAGGAAAAGCTGCTTGAGGTCTTTTTAAATTCTGCCACCGGGGATAACTAATTAGCACACGGATGCTCAGCAGAGGAGTCTGGATTCTCACGAGTGACAGCTGCTGGCATCTGGGCCCAGGAACAGGCAGCCTTGGTCAGAAGGGTATCAGAGAGATGCAGACAGGGACCTAGGCAAGAGAAAACTTTAAGAAGTGTTAAGACATAAAAGAGGACTTAGAATGTTCATTCTAAAGAGATGCTTCACCCTGTGGCATCTTTTCTCCACCACTGCAAAGATTTCCCTGATTCACTTCTTCTCTTTCCATCTCAAGTGTCGTTTCTTTCTCACCCAGTTCACAACTTTACTGGTTCATTCTCCATTTTTTCTCCTCCTCCTCTTCTGTCAGGTCAATTCTAATGAAAAGGCACTGGGGGTAGGTTTTTCTGTGAGTTGTTTCATGATATTAAAGAAGACAGAAGGGAATCAGCAGTCTAAGTTTAAAAAAAGTCAATAGGCATGCACATTTTAAAAGCTAAATGAATATATTAATTTACCTGCAAAAAAAAATTTGGAACATTAATATAATCAGAGTTTACACAAATTCAAATTGCAAGTTTTGAAGACCACACTTTTCAGACCCCCTACTCAATCCCACAAGAGACATTATTTCATGGCCTAAGCATGCAAGTTCATGCATTGGGAAAAGACATCTCAGGGCATCAGTTTGAAACAAATATAAAAGAGAAGCAGCTTCATGGAAACATAAATATATTTTAAATCTACTTTCAAACTGATGTAACCTGGAATACAGTTATCACTAAATACACCAACCTCATTTCTAGATCCTGTCTCACAGATTTTTAGCACAGCCCCAGCCATGCTGTAGCAGTGTGCACAGACAGATGACGCAGTTTGGTGACCAGAGCAATGCAGCCACGTTAGTGCTTTATAAAACCAGCCCTCAGTGAAGGGAGAACAGGAAGGCAAGAGACAAAGAAAACTTAACCATGTCCCAACTATAGGAAAATATTATTTACAGCCTACTTCACTGAAATCACTCAGAACTAAGATACAAATCTTGCAATTCAGTTATTTATGGTGCTTGTGGCACTGAATCTCTCAAACACCAGAGATCCTACTGCATGATTTCTTATTGACATGGCTTTGGTTCACTTCTTTTTGGTCATCTAGGTCCTATTCTTCTCAAATCTTTTGATGTCTGTCTTCCTCATGTTGCCAGACTCACATTTCCATTTCTCCTTCCTGTCCCAGTCCTCTACAATTCTCTTCCCCCTGATTTAGCATTCAGCTCCTCTGAATTTGGGTTAGTTTCCTTCCACGCTCCCAGAAAAGAGGTCAAAGAAAAACACTCTGCTCTCAATTCCAAAGCCTGGGTTCACATCAGCTCTGATCAAAGTTCCAGCTTTACCTCTGAAGAGCTACTTTTTGAACCAGCACTGGATTTGCTTTCCAAGCAGAAGTTATTGCAGCCTCCCAAGCTTATTTTTGAAAGCAGCAATACCCAGCATTCAAGCCCTGCCCACATCCTCGGAAACTGAAAAACACGAGTATGTAAGATGCACTTGTTTTCACTCAGTGTTTTGTTCACCTTTAAACTAATGCTTCAGCCTCAAAGACAAGTGTTTGTCTAATAGCAGGGTTCCTAATGAGCATTTTGATCACGGAATTCGAAGCATACTCATGCTGAAATGATAGTGCAGAGTGATCAAGGGACCTGTTAAGGCAGAGGGATGTTCTGTAGCTCCTCTCAACATCACACAGGTGTCAAAGTCAGCAGTGACACACGAGGTGATGGGTGCCTCAGACTGCTGTTTTCTCACACTGTGCATTCCTTCACTTGCTGTTCTCCTGCAGTCTTGGTCTGTTTATGCTGACATCTCCTCTTTATTCCAGCAACCAAACACCAAATCTCTGCTTGAGGGTGGGTATTGGAGGCAGGATAACCACTTCTTCTTTTTTTAAATTCAAAGATTTCTCTCAGATTTCACCTGAAAGAAAGCTGTAAATTCTCTTCCCAGAGTTTAAAAAGACTTGTCTCACCCCTTAAGCTACTCTAGGAGCTCAGGTTAAGCAACAAGGCCAGGAACATGTCAACGCTCCACCTCACCAAGCAGGATATAGGAAACTTACTATTATATAATACACTATATGTATAATACTAATACACTATTTCTATACATTTTAGGTTTCACCTGTTTCCTGAAGTTTGGTTATTCCTGCTGTAGTCCGCAATGATATTCAGTGAGAGGAGATAATCAATGAGGAAAAACATTTGCACCAGTTTTATATATTCATGCATCTTATGGGGCAAAAGTATATGTGAATGTATTGATTTAAAATTATTAGTAATTTCCTTTTTCAACATAGAAATTTTTCTAATGATTTTTACAGAAAAAAATAAAAATATTCAAGTCTGAATTTCAACTAATTCAAGTTTTTAACTGGAATTCTAGAAAGAAAAACCTCTCATTCTGCAACAAACTACCAAGCTGACCCAAGATTAATATTTTCTTAAAAAGTCAGTTTTTGTATTTAACTGAGTCTCACCACGGGTGCAGCCTGAGACTTTGCACAGCAGTTCATCCTTTTGGCTGATATACAGGTTGAGCTGCAGCTATTAGGGACAGCTTCTCTCATTTTTCTAAAATGAAGAAAATCCTACATGCTTATCAAAAACAAAAAAGGCTTGAAATAATGGTTCATTTGAAGGGAAAACACATTGAGTTATACATGGACTGATTTGCATGTTCACTGGTCCACAGAACTGGATCTGGAATGCACATTTCACAGTAAATGCTTTTAAATACCTATTCTGAGTAATCAAGATCATTTATTAATAAGTAGTATTATCTTGTGCTCACTGACATTCACAGATATTAAGAAACCCCACATTTCTGTTCATTAAAAAAAATATTAAATCTATCAGTTTATTGCAAAAACTTTCAGTTAGAAATGTAACAATATTTTTCTGGGGTCACTCAAATGCCAGATGGCAACAGAGAAGCTTTCAACTCAGTTCAGAGGCTGAATTAATCTCCTTAGCACAAATAGATTTGAAATTACCATAGATTAGATTGTAACAGAAAAATCATCTGACTGCACAATTTAAAGGTTTTTTACAAGGTAATTCTGCCTCAGGTGCTCCACAAGCTCTCTCCCAATTTTCAGACACTTCCATAAACCAGGAGGAAACAAATTCCTGCTTTAACACTGCATTTTAGCACTAAGCAGTGGTAGTCACACAGTCAGCACTTGGCTTCCAAAAAAAGGGACTCTTGAGAGATTTTCCAAAAGCACTACCAATACTCTGAGATTTCAAAATGAAAATGGAGAAAGCTTAATGAGGAAACATCTGAAATATATGGAAAATACTGTTCAAAATCAATGTGTGAGCAATTTCAATGTCTCCTTTGCCTGAGTGTTTCCTCTGGTAAACGTAAATATGGGTTTGATAACAGACACTGATTCCTTGTATATATAAAGCATAAGCAACTGATGGCCAGGAGGTAACCAAAAAACTTCAGATAAACTGACAAAAGATCTAGTGAATTTTCCAGATAATTAAGATTTGCAAAGACACTTTAGCAGGAAAACTTCTAAATTTCTGCATATTAATATTGCAGTAAAATGTCCTTAGTACATACACAATTGTAAATGTTTGGCTGAATGCAGAATACAAAACAGCATTCATACTAATAGCTTATAAATACACAACTACTCTCAGTTCTGGCTTTGGTTCCAAAGTGTTAAACTATGCAACAACACGCTCATTTCTACACCAATACTACATAACACACTTCTAGCATGATACAGCCAGAAATTAATGGTTGATGAACTATCTCTATTTAATGCTTCTTCAACTTCCTCTTTTTGCCTGCAGAAAATAGTACATTTGCAAAGAAAAGTCACTACATCTGTGGAAAAATCCTGTATGACTACAGTGCTGAGCAAGGCACATCCAGCAGTGTGGGGGGCTGACCCTGGCCAGCAGGAAAGCACCACAGCCACCCACTCACTGCCCCTTGCAGCAGGACTGGAAGGGAATTAGAAAAGCCCAAGTGAAAAAAACTTGTAGATGGAGATAAAGGTAGTTTAATAAGCAAAGAAAAGAGGAAGGAAAAAGCCAAAACAAGCAATGGTGTGTGGGAAAACCAGAAAGCGTTGGTACTGGACATGTGCTGCTCAGCAACAGTCGAAACACTGGTTTTCACAAACCAGCTTTAGTCACAAATCCAAGATATGCAGAAAACTGGCACCTTAAAATATTATCACAGTTTCACCAGTTTTCAGGACGTCACAGATGTTGCAGGTTTAATTTTATATAACTTTATTCATAGCTCCAAATGATAAAGCTATTTATCCATTGTTCTGGTATCACTCTCAGCAATGCCACATTTTGTAACACACTGCAACAAAAAAGACACATATTGTAATTCATTGCGTAGCTGCTTATAGTACTATAAAATGGGTTAAAAGGTAATTATTGACCATATGTATTTGGCACATGTGTTGTATAAACAGATCAGGAGAAACATAGCTCATTAACATGTCAGTGGTACTTTGTGCTGTGATGTTGTAAAGTTATAAATTATTGATTGCTAATCAGAACAGTTCCCCTGCACATGTGGGGTCTAGCTGCTCAAAGGTATTTCAACTCAGCAAGGAAAACAGGACAGTATGTAACCACTGTAAAACCACTACACAGCTTAATCACACACAGAAGTGAAAAACACCATCCCTGATTATTGCATCATCACCAAGGGCCAATGCAGAAGATCAGGATCTAACTCAAGACCATTAAGCTTACACTTGGAAATAAATCATTTCCTAGAGCAGATCCTAGGAAGATGAGCTGTTCTGCAAGCAGTAATGCTAGCATTACTCTTTCCTTCCTTTTATCTTTGTTTCCTTGAATCACACTGACCATGACTGCCTATTTCCATCTCACTGAACGAGTCGATATTAGAAAGCCCAGGTGAATTTACGACATGCAAGTGACTGTTCAGGAATCAGAGAAGACAAGCCTCAACAGGCCCAGATAACATTTCTGATGTGTGGATAGTATTTATTGCAATGATGTGAGCTCTATGCCTACTGTCCAAGTTCATAATACTGAAAGATATACCTGAAGTTCTAATCAAGCTTACTCTTATTAGTACAAGACTTTCCATTTCATACTGTCCATTACGCTTTTCATTCTGGGGACTATCTTTAGCACTATGTTACAAATGTTTCATGTTACTCTATTACACATGCATATTGTTTCAAAAGCAATGTTTACCTGCTAATACATCCTTATTGACACAGCCATCGTGTGTTTTTAATAAGCTTGAATTCCATCTAATACTGCTTTACATTAATAGGCTGACTGAAACTCTATCAGCATGCACACACAAAGAATGGATTACAGTTCATTATTAAGTAACTACATGAATCTCGCAACAGAAATAATAATGTAGCTGAAAATCTTTCTGCAGATGAAGACAAACAACCACTAATTTGGAATGGGCTTTTTTCCATCCAGATACCTGCTAAAAAGATTGCTCTGCAGGGCATTTTTAGGCAAATTAAGTTAAATGTAAAGGTATAAGCAGACCAGTAGTCTGCTTGTGAGACAGTAGAAAATTATTTCCACCCAGGTAGTTTATGCATTACAATCTCGAAGGCCTTTCACTTTTTGTACTAAGTGTTTATAAACATCAAGATACACAACAGCACTGCAAATCATCCCCACAGACCATCAGGCTTCTCTATATAAAGACAAAAGCACTGGGAGTTGCTCACCACAAGGGACAGGGGCCTCTTCCATGAAACAACACCAATCAATCCTGACAACAGCACCTGGAACAGAGAGCAGAGTTACTAAAGAGGCATGAGGGTTATACAGTGTCATTGAAAACACAGCAGGTAAACACCAGTAAAACACCAGTGTAAAGAGGCATGAGGGTTACACAGTGTCACCGAAAACACAGTAGGTAACAAGATCATGTTAAAACACAGTCATGATACGTATTTCCAGAATGCTGGAAACCAAATACTAAAAACAAAACGCTTTTCTTTTATTCTCAATTTAAAAATAAACAGAACCAGTATTAAGCTGTTTTTGAACAAATTTCAATACAGCTGCCAGATTAACTCAGTTCTGATCAGATCATAAGAAGTCATTAAAACATTTCTTTTCTCCCAATCCCAAATGTCTCCCAGTTCCAGTGTTATCAACACTAAAGGAGAATAAATGTTTAGGGCAAATTTTCTTGTGATCTCTTACCACAATTGAAAACTAGCTAAAAAAAGGAGAGTAGTGAAGAACAATCATCAGCAAAGTCATCCAGGTATCCAGACAAATCAGCAAAAGGGTTTTTTCTTCTGTTTCACCCACCCGAACGACCTCCCCACTTGACCTCATGTTTGAGAGAGGACCCACACATTCATTAAAACTTGGATTTAGCATACAGATACATTACTCCCTATACTGCAAACCAAAAGCAAGCAGGATTCAGACCTTTATACATCTAAGCTCATCTTAGGTATTTTAAAATAACACGCAAATTATAGTTGAGGTGTCATAAGCTTTACATGTAGTTAAAAACAGAGAAATAAACAAGAAATAAGTGAGGGATATTGCTGTGGTGTGGAAGGAAAAAAGTGGAGAGGAACCTTTTCATTAGAACACTGAATTACAAAAATAGTAAAGCAGCACCCAAATAAAATGCAGAGAAAAGAATGCACAATGTATTTATTTCAAGAGTCCAGAGTTGGTTTTTTTTACCTCAGCTCATGCAAAGAGTCTGCGTAACAATAACTTACACACTTAGCTAGTCACTATTCCCACTCCATCCTGCTTTCCTAACAATCTTTTGGGTGTAAAAATACCAGAGCATAATAAACAGAAATTCATTTCTATCTAGCCACTGCAGAAGCGATGTGCACTGTACTGGGAACCAGGCTGGAAACAACCCAGTCTAGTGATGCTGGTGTCAATGTGGGTTCTCTTGGAGCAGCTGCACTGTGCAGCGGCCAGTTTAAGCTTTCGCCAGGTCTAGTCTGTGGGCACTCTTACTGTGAACATGTTTCAAGCATGTTTCACAATCTGACAATATCCACAGCTGCAGCAGCTGTTGAAAACATTATTCAGAAAGACAACATGTGGAAAATGTGCCTTTCAGTATTTTCTTTAGTAGCTATGCCACTTAAAAAAGATCCCTCAAATTAGGTTTCTTAGTAAAACGTCAGTGTTAGTTTCTAACTGAAGTACAAATGCAACAGCTGGGAGATAAATGCACAGTAAAACTAACCAAGACCAGGATATAGATGTCAAAGACTGTCCAGATAATGCCTACATGCAAATGTGCATAGTTTGTATTCTACAGCATTTCCTACAGCAGAGAAGTTACACACTTCTGGATGTTGGCCAAGTGAAGGAAAAGTCGAGAATTCCATCTTTGCAGTTAATTAAATGTGCTCACACAGCTATGTTAGCTTATTATTACTGTATGATAACTTGGCTCTGGGCTGATAATCCTGTAATGTGAAACTGCACTCAGAAGGTAAAATGACAAGGTTAGCTAGTTTATCTGCTGGCTAGACAGCAACATGCTCTCAATTAAATAAATGGGCTGGCTGAAATTGTGAGGTTATTAAAGCAAGCCCTTTAGGAAAAACAAGAAATTGCATTCCAAACCAGAGCATGTATTGATATATAAAATATTTGTACATAAATCAGCATTCACCAAGTCATACGGTTAGAGCTAAGATGCTGTAGTGCACTACCTATGAGTAGCTTTACTTCCATTTCCTGTGTGACCTCCCTTCCATGAATTAAACCTCTACCCCTCTTGTCTTATTTGTGGCATTGCACAGGGTGCAAGAAGGGAGCTTCTTTTGTTCAGCTGAACTACAACTGTGTTTGACCTTTACAGATGCTTGTAAGATGAGAGAAGAAGAGGTGTTTTGGTTTGCAAAAGGAGAGCTTTGTGGCTCTCACTGTACTGGCTCTCCATGCAAAAGGTCAAGCACAGCCAGGCCACTTGATAAATTTACACTAATTATAGACACATGGACTCAGGGTTCCACCCATTTAATATTTGTATTATAAGAAGTCACCTCAACAATGCTGTTGTGTAATTTTCCCACCCCCATTAGTCCCCTGTGTCAGACATTGGTTATCCAAAAAACTGATTTTGCTTTGAGATGCAGCTACTCCCAGTGCCAAGCACCTCACATTAACCCACAACGTGCAGAGCTATGTAACTAGGAAAAATGCACACAGAGGACATCACATACCAACACTGAGTTAGAATACACCAAATTACTATCAAAATAGAAATCTACAGATTTCTCTTCATATTGAAGATGACCAGGAATTTAAGAACAAAACCAAACAAACAAACAAGCAAAAAAACCCACAAAAAACCCCAAACCCTAACCAACCAATACCCAAAAAGTCCCTAGTCTTAAGGTTTTGTTTTCTCTTCAGCTTATACTTCTTATAAATACAATGTTAACATTATATACAGTGAGCAGAAGCCCTATTTTATTTCTATACAAAAGTAGCAATTATTTGAAAAGTAGTACGTAATTTACAGGCCCCAAATATCTTACAATAATCACAGAATATTCAATAGCTCAACATTGCAATCCATACGGCTTCTTGTGCTTTTCAAAAATCACTACATCACATGTATCCTGTGCACAGGTTGGTTTTTTTTTTTCTTAAATAAGAAGTAAATTGGACTTTGAGGATTCTAACAATCCCTTAACATCGGCAATGTGTTTGGATTTCAGAACCTGCAGAGTATGTTTATCTACTACCTTGGACCCAGCTTTCATCTGCTGAATTGTAGCAACCTTCCCATCATATAATAATTGAAATAAATGACAGCTACCACATTCAAAAAAGTAGCTTTGCCAGATTCCTTAAGGAGAATTCCCACAGATATATGTAGATATATGTATCTGCTGATTATCATAATGCTGATGCACAGAGGAAAAAACAGGGTACATCAGTGCTGATTTCTGCAGCATTAGAAATGCAATAACTCAACATGCATATGAAAACTCCATTATCATTAATGCAAGTGGTGCTCATGCATGACAAAGATGCATTTATTTTAACAGGCACATACTAAGGCAGGACAAAACCAGAATGTAAAATTACTTTCCAGTACAGGGACTGCAAAGAAAGGATTAGCCCTTGATGGTGTCTTTTCCAGCATTTTGCCTCCATGGTCTGGTGAATCTCTAGAAATTTAGAGGGCCCTGACTTTGAATACGGGACAGACCAGATGATGCAGTCTCTTGATGTATCTTAAATCATCTGCTTTCCAAGTCTCCAACTCCAAAATAGCTCTCATATGTAATACATTCTCTAGTGTGGTTCCTTCAAACTTATTTTCTGAACTACATAAACCCTATATTTATATAAATATTAATTAAAGTCACACTAGTGAAACACTACCAAGGTACAAAAAAAATGTAGAAACTTAAAATTACTCATGTCTATGTATTAATTTGCTTAACCAAATGAATTTATTTTTTCCTTAGTTCGACTTGGGATGTAAAAATGGTTTTCTAGTCTAATAAAGAATATTAGTTATAGAAACCTCCAAGTTTTATTCTCTATTCTTATTCCTGCTCCCTTGCTCAGCCTGGTACAACATACATCGGGTAATTTTGTTATTTTCTACCAATTCAGGGGTTAGTCATGTTTTCAGCTGGTAAATACAAGATCAATTTTCTAAGCAGTGGATTCAGTCACATGAAAATAAGCACACAAGTTCTTCACAGTAATTGCAGAAATTCCTTCTCAGGCCTCTTCTAAGAACTAAATGTATGTGTTTACAGATATCTGTGTATGTGTTTCCAAAAACGTGTGTTATGAGCACAGGCAGACAACCCAGAAACCAAAGAGCCTGTTTGCAACAGCGCATCAGACAGACACCATTGGGGTGGGCCAGGCAGAACAGGCACAGCACCAACAGGCAGTGAGTGGAGAGGGCAGGGCAGTAACTGGGCTGCCAAAGGGAAATCCCACAGCACCAGCACCACCAGTGCTTTCTGTCAGCAAAGCACAACAGCAGCTGTGTTCCTGCACAAGGGCCTGAAGGCACTGACACCTCCCAGGGCTCCCCTCTCGGGGCTACAGGAGCACAGACTACTGCAAAGATTGTGTCAACTCAAATGCTCCTGGAGGGGTGAAGTTCAATTGTACCTCAACAAATAATATCCCCAACTGCCTTTAGGTCTAGGTGTACCTCAGAGAGTCTAAAACAATGGCTGAAATAGCTTCCAGGATGATGTTTCTGTGAAATCTGCCATAGCCCTTGTAAAAGGTAGACAATTATTAAACAAAATGCAAGCATTAAATACTGTGTGAGTAATGTCACAACTATCATATACTCAGAGACTATAAAAGCATGACACATTACTACCAGAGCATGAAATCTTCTTATAATAACACTCTCTACAGCATCTGCAATCCATTAGTGCAAAATGCTGGTAAAGTTAAATACACACTACAGGAAAAAGAACTGTGCTGCACGGGAATTAGCTGAAAAGTAACAGGAAAAGTGCACCAGTAATATTACTCTCCACTCCAATTCCTGGAAAAGTAGGAAGGATGAAAACCTCTTGGGATGAGGGCGGTATGAATGTATTTACAAGTACCAGAAGAAGAAAAAGGCTTATATATTTCTAAAAGTATATACACACACACACACACACACACAAAAAAACCCAAAAAACTGTATGGACAAATACAGAACAGTGGTTTGGTTTTGGAATGGATTTCCAGGAAAACCATCCTAAAGAGTGGGTGCTGATAAAAGTCATAACATTATACCACATTCAAAGCACTGCAAAAATCAGTCATGGACTAAAGAGTTTTTAAAATAGTTAATATAAGTATTTATTAGCAAATATGCAAACTGACTGTTCAGCATGCAGCTATCACTAGAATCCAGGGACTGCTCTCTCATTTAAAGGCTACATCTCTATAAACACAACAAGCACAAGTGCCGTCAGACTGCAACCGCAAGCAAAAGACCCGGATGCCGAAAGATAAATACAAGCAAGTCAACAGCAACCAGAAAACCACAATGATTTAAGCACAGTTTTAGGCTACTTTATAAAAAGACTCAGTGTGCTCCTGACTCACAAACACTACATCACAGCTTTGTCGTTCTCATTTATCCACTGTGAACCTAAAACTAATCTAATTCTAATTGCCATGGAAACAGAAGCAGAGAAACAAAATCCCTTGGTGCCCCACAAGAACAGGACAGTAAAATTACCTATACATTGACACAGCTACCAGACTGTATTAAGAGCACACAGTTCTGATCCCATTTTAAGCTCTAGGATGAGGGGATTTTTTTGTTTTATCTTTGTATTCCTATCAAATATTCTCCACACCCATCAGGAATCTGTTCATTACACATCTGTAATTTGTTTCTAGAAGGAAACAATTTAACATACAGAGAAAAACAAGCACTAATGGGGCACATACCCATCAGAATAATGTATTTTTCAATTATAAAAAACTTCATATGTTCTGTATTTGTTACCCTTCTGAGTGCTTCAGAACTGTTATGCTCAATTTCACTAAAATATGCAAATTATATTAAAAGCCATGGACAGGGATTTAGATAAGATATTAAGCACAGAGCTGATATGTCAGTGACTTACAATACAGTCTTAATTCTAATCTGGCTTTTATTAAACATACTCACAGAACACACTATTATATTATCTTCTATGCACCATAATGTAAGCCATGAGCATTAATAAGACACACAGCCATTAGCATACGAGTATTTAAACAGAAAGGTAACTAAGCAGTTTGGAACCAATCCTCCAAGCTTTCAAATGTATTAGATTATTTATGAACAAACCTGAAATAAACAGATGACTGAAGAGCAAGCTCAATACGTGCTGTTTCATAGAGGATGGGTTTGAACTCAGAATAAAGTCTATTGAGATACTGTAAGGGATAACATAAGAAGATTTTGTGGCTCTTGGACAATTCTCTCAGTTTAAAATGAAGTTGCCTCACAACCCAAGCAACTTCCCTTCTCCAGAATGACCCATGAATGAAACAAAAGAATACAAGTGCTTTGAGTAACACCAGGGGCAACATTGCTGCAGAGCCAGCTGCTGTGTTCCACAACGTTCAGAATGAAAGCCAGACCAAGCAATTTTTTCACAAATAATTGACTGAAGAAATGTGCTGCCCATACATGATATTCAGCATCTCTACAGCAGCTCAGATCAAGTGTGGATAGCTTATCGATTCTTTGAAGCAGGAAGGGTTTACTGAGGCAGCAGTCAAAAGCTTAATTAAAATGCACTGAACCAAAGAAATCAGTGAAATTAGAAGCAGTTTGTCCAATATGATAGATCTGTATGCAGGTGTTGTAAACTCAAGTGTCAATTCTTTCCTCATCTGAATATTTATTTTCTTGGTCTTTATGTGCATTCCATGCAATAGATTTACAAAGATGATTTCTAACAGGGACAAAACCTCCACACTGACAAGTATATTGAATTTCCTTTCCAAAACTACTGTTACATTTTTAATTGTTTGTAATGAAAGAAATAATGCACTTGAAATTGGAAAGCTATTATGAGTCTATAAAATAAATCATGCTTTATTTCTTTCCTAATAGTTTATTTCTTTCATAATAGTAACGTTCCTTCAAGAGCTGAAAACATGAAAACTTTATTTTAACTCCAGTAACGAAGGATTCTATATTTTTCCATTACTAAGGCAAAGGTATCACCCAGCTATCAGAACTTCATTTCCAGAATTTTCATTTTATGTTTCATTGTATTTTTAAAAAAAAATTATATCCATGATGTTATTGTGACAAAAAAAAAGTGATAAATTTCTTTAGACATTCCCTAATCTGTTTTCAAACCAATCTTGACTTGTATCATTGACTCAGTACAGAAAATTATTCTAGAAATATTGTTTCCCAGTAGCATTAGGAAATTACTAACAAGATTTTTGCTGCTGGGCTCTTCCAAAAATTATAAGAATGAAGACTGAGATTGTTTAGATAACTGAAATGAGACAATGGCTCTTTCAATTACTGACACAATTTCTCTGGGGATGAAAGCTGAGGTGTATTATAAAGTGATCCAAGTATCAATAACAAGAGCATTTTCTTTGCCTCAAACTCAGAAGGGCTTCCAAATGCACATAAAATGCAATGCCTCTGCACATCTGTAGTACAGAGTAAGCTCCACTCCTCCAATTCCATAGATCTTTTGGAGCTGTATTTCAAACTGCGGTGCCACAGGGCACATGGAGAGAGATTAATCAAAAAGCAATAGACCTCATACCCTAATGAGCATGATTAGTGCTTTGCCTCCAGGCCATGCTACCAGAAAAAGGAAAAGGTTAAAGATGCACAGGCAGCAATGAGAGAGACAAAGGAAAGGAGTAAATATTAAATGGTCAGATCAGATGAACACTGTCCCCAGCCTACTAACTTCTGTCACCTACACTACTGCTTTCAGCATCTTTCCTGAGACATCCTTCCCAGGTAGCTATAACCACTACAGACTGCTGGCCACCACACCCAAAACAGGGCTCCAGAGGGCAAGGACAAATGAATTTGGATAAAAAACAGGTTTCATTTAAGGATGGATAGATGCCTTCCAGACATGCCAACAAACCAGGGGTTCTGAAGATTAATTTCATGGCAAGCTGAACATTAGTCAGCAGTGCCCTGGCAGTCAGGAGAGCCAACCCTGTCCTGGGGGCACCAGGCACAGCACTGCCAACTGGGCAAGGGAGGGGATTGTCCTGCTCTGCTCTGGGCTGTGGCAGCCTCACCTCCAGTGCTGGTGGCTGCTCTGGGCACCACAATATAAAAGAACATTAAGCTCTTAGAGAGTGTCCAAAAGAGAGCAACAAAGATGCTGAAGGGTCTGGAGAGGAAGCCACACCAGGAGTGGCTGAAATAATTTGGTCTGTTCAGCTGGGAGAAAAAGAGACTCAGGGAAGACCTTGTTACAGTCCACAACATCCTCAAGAGGGAAAGAGGAGGGGCAGGCACTGATCTCTTCACCATGGACAGGAATGAGGAAGCAGCATGAGGCTGAGTCACAGGAGGTTTAGGTTAGAGATTAGGGAAGTTTTTCCCCCAGAGAGTGGCTGGGCACTGGAACAACCTCCATAGGGCAGTGGTCACCAGCCTGACAGAGTTCCAGAAGGATTTGGACAATGCTGTCAGCACATGGTGTGATCTTAGTGGTGTCCTGCACAAGGCAGGAGTTGGACTTGATCCTGATGGTCCCTTCTCAACACCTGACCCCCAATACCAAATCTATCTGAACCATTTTTCTACTGAGGCAAGGTCAGGGGAAATACCTGCACCTGGTCCCCTCCAGCCTCGATGGCAGAGAACGCAAAACCAGGTGGCACCAGCAGGCTGTAGCCCCTGTGCCACATTTCAGCCTTGTTCCTGCCCAGGATGCTCACAGGCCTGAACTCCAGACACTTAAAGCCTGTCAGCAGCAAAATGCAAAAATGAAATCATGCTGATACAGAGTCAAAATAGACTGAACAAAGAATGTAATGTGTTTAGAATAATTCAGAGCATTGCCTCTATTCTTAATTATAATAATCTCATTAGTTACTATTAAAGACTTAAAATACATTCTTTTCAGACATACAAGTCATAAGATATCTGTTTTTGACAACCCTTGAGAATAACTTATAAACATCTAATTGGTTTGGAAAGAAAGACAAAAGGACTTGGGCAAGTAGAAAAGAGTGTATCACTCCAGCACCACAAACCAACCATGAAGTTCTACAACGCATCCACAAGAAAATGAGTTTTCAGTGCCATCCCAGGAGCATTAAAAATCATAAAGCTTTACAGAAGAGAAGGCAGATATTGGAATGGTCTAGGGAACAGGCAGGAGCTTTTCTCACACCAAGCTCTTGGGCAGTAAAGTGACACAGACTTCCAGCTTAAGACTGCAGAACTACTTGGCAAAAGCAGAGCTGTTTTCTAGTGAAATCTGACACGTGACGCACCCCCAAAATTCAAGGCAAACATTAGGCAAGAAGTAAAAGCACCAAAATCTCTGTAATCAAAGTCTAATTCTACTGTAGAGGCTTCTTAACCTGTCAGCAGGCAATAGGTTTGGGGAGCACATGACTTGCTCTTCCAGAAATTTTAATACAATTGATTATTTGGGCAATAATACTCTAAATGCTGAATGAATAAAAGCATAACCTTAGTTCCAAAATCAAAGCCCAGAGCTATTTTAAGTTCAAGGAGAATGCTAAAGAGGGAATGCTATAACCACTACAGAGCAACTAAAATGATGCCTATTTTCTCTTCAACGAGAGATTCAAAGAGATTACTGATGTATAACACTCAACTCATTTGCACAGCAAGTTGTAATTTATAATAAACATGGTCAAAATACACAAACTCTGAAACACTGCAGACAGAAAAACATCCTGTATAGTACTAGTTACAAAACCAAGCTGGATCATCAAATTGAAACGTTTTCCATATTGATTTGGAAATAAAGTGAGAATCAAAACACCAATCTTCATATAAGACCTCACGTCACACCAGACCCCTTTGCCAGATCCTGGTGTTCTGCTTTCTAGGATTATTTAATGGCCATTTAACCACAAACCACACCCACTCTACAGAAACCCTTTTCCCACAGAAAAATTAAGCTCAAAGAGTCCAAACACTTACTCTACCTGACTCTAAGGTCAGGACTTCTGGTAAATATAATGGGAATTTTGTGTCAAGATTAAGAGGAAAAACATCTTACAGTCTTAAAAGAGTAGTTTTGCATTTTTACATTACTGCTAAATCGAAACACTTTACTCTAAAAATTTGTTCCTAGCCTGGTGTTTTGCAGAATCATTCATCATCAGAAGAACTCAGACCTGCAGAAACTGGTTCCTTACTGCATCAAACAAAAGCTGCATTGTACAAGATACCTCTGTATTGTCACCTGTGGAGGAAGTAAAAATCCAGAAAAAGTGATTCCCACTGCCATGTGAAGCATGCTTGTTTCACAAGGATTACAGATGAACCAGCATTATGCCTGACCTTTAGAGGTTGATCCACCACCATGACCAAAAATTAATTAAATGTTCATTCCATATGGTACAACCATTCACATACAGGCATTAGACTGAGCAGTGTTTTACTCTCTTTAAAACACCTTTTTAAATACCTCCTAAGAAATAACTATAACTTTATCTAATATTAAATGGTCAAGCTCAAATATGACCATTTTCCCACTTCATCACACAGTCAGATGTCTTCATTTAAAAAAATTCCGCAGAGTCAAAGGCAAAGAAAACTGAGTAAGCAGTACATCAAACTCAATTATATTTCAAAGACAGGGCCTCTTTGGTTTGTTCTACTTGTCTCTGATTGCCTGCAAAAAAGCTCACAAAGAAGCTTTGAAATTACCATCCCAGTAAGATTCCCACACTCTCAATGTTTGTGTTACTGCAGCCTGGCTGACCACAGACTCAACAAAAGCCTAACATATTGACTTTCATAAAAGCAGCTATATCCCTACTCCAGCTGGAGATACTTTATTCATTAAGACAGGATAAACTAAAAACAAGACAGAGACACTAATACTTATTTCCAAATGATTTAGGGCCATTACATTTTATGCACACTAACACAGCCTAAAAAGTTTTAGCTTGTAACTTTGGCATTTAGGTTCCATCTTAGTTAAATAATTTTGAAAACTAGCTCTCAAAACCCGAGACAGTGGGATGGCATTCCAGAATATGAGGTGTCACTTGTCCTTTCAAAAAACATGCTTGATTTTACTGAACCTAGGCATGTAATAGAATGGGATAGTGACTTTGCACACAATATCTGGTTATAGAACAATCTTCTCACTATCTTTCCACATTAACTTCTCAGAATCACCATCTGAGAAGCAAAAGTTTTATTTTTAAGCTGAAGAATGCAGAGAGAGATGGACCTCTTCTGCTCTGGCCAGCAGCTTTCTTTTTGTACACATGGAGAAAGTTGACAGGAAAACAATGACAACAATGGTTGTTGTGACACAAGTATCAAAAGCACTTACCAGAGAAACTTGGCTTTCTAGCAGTATCGAACAGACCAAGGACCACACTGAGGCTTGCTGATTAATGGATAGGAGAAATTCAAATTGAGTTCACCTCAAACACCAAGCTGGCAGCTGATGTGAAGAAAATCAGCCTCAGTACTGCACAGCTGTCAAGGAAGACTCTCTCAAGTTATTGCTATTGATTTGTAGGAACATGATGACCTGTGTTGTGTTTCAAGGAGTCTCTGGGTAGGGGGTATATCAAGTACTGGTGACTTAACTGGGAAATATTCTCTACAGGACAATCTGTAGTAGTAATTACACCCTATCTTGTACTACAGTAAACATATCATGGCTAAACATAAAGACCACAGAACTGTGGCAATCCACTACAAAATGAGCAGAACAACAATGTTCAGAGGTTGGGAAGAGGGGAGGTTTGTTTCGGGGTTGTGCTTTCTTTGTTTGTTGTTGTGTGTTTTTTTTCTTTTTAATAGGAAAAAGAATCAGTTCAAGTATCAAGGAAGCTGACAGAACAGACAAGGGAAGAGAAAATAGTACAGCAATAAAAAGAACAGCTCTACACACAAAAAAAAGGCACTGAAAAATGTGAAAGTCACATTAATAGAAACTACATCATGCAAATAGTCTGCTATTCCTGTTTCATTCATCAACTTGGGAAACATTAGAAAGCAGCTAGAATACTACTGATTTTCATTATATAAAAATTCACTTAAAAGATTCAAAGCTTTTAAATAGGATTCAGTTTTCCTACAGCTTCTACAGCTTTTCCATATATAGATGTCTAAGAGATCCCAGATCAAATCAGCCTCATCTACCTGAGGTAGCTCACATGTACCAGCCAGATCAGGAATGCAGAGCTGGAACTCTGCTGCTCTCCTCCCACAGATCCCAGCAGAAGGTGAGTCTCAGACTCATGGAGCTGCATGTGTAAGAGTCTGCACTGTGCCTGCACACAGCTGAGGTGACCATGTGCCCTGTGTTCATACAGCTCAGGTGGCTGGGTGGCTGCAGGTCAGACACCAAGGAGATGCAGCCACATCATTCACACCCCACAGGCACCAGAAATGAAAAGTCTGTGCAGACAGTACATCCTGTCTTCTCTCTCCCCTTCCTCCTTAACTGCTTGCTGGATCAAGCAGTTTAAAGAAGATACTAAATATCTAACCATAATACTACAAAAAATGCTTTCGATTTCTTTTACGTAATCTGCAACAAAGGGAAAAGAAATCTTTTATTTGACTGATTTTAGGGTAACTCAGTCTCAACAGAACGAATCTTCAAGAAGTCTTTTTCTCCAGGGAAGACAAGTGAGAACAGTGCTCTCACTGTGAAAGTGAACTCATTCACAACTACAATATTCTTTTCATAATAAAGTTTAACATCAAATCAAGGAACTTAACTAATACTTCCAGGAAAAATATTCTACACCAAAAGAAAAAGTTATAACCAAATCTAAAACTAGAAAAATTTAGAAGTGAGAGGAACTTCTGAATTCAGGTCAGTAAAATTAAGTTCTTCATCTTATCAAAAACTTTTGTTGACTTTATGCCAAGTTATATACAACTACTGCTACATTCCTTTCCAAACAAAAACAAAAACACAGATCTAATCTACAGAAAGGAGAGCAGGGATCCTAACAAACAGCATTTGTCAACATCATCTTAAAAATGAGTAACTTGCCCAGTACATTTCTCTGAGATATTTCCCTTTTAGAACCACCTTTATTTGTGCTATAGCACACTGTAGAGTTTCCCAGGGAAATTACCTTGGTGCAGGAACGAAACATAGCAACTGTAAAGAAATTTGTAAATCAGTTTTTAAAAAACTCATCCAGCTCCCATAAGAATCAAAATGAGTCAACAGAAAACTCCAATAAATGAGCCTCAAACCAGTCCATGGGTGCACATGCATAATTTGGCATTTGTATTTAGCTTTTGTTAAGTGCATTTTGCAAAGCTGACAAGTGTTAAATTGGTCTGAATACAAGACAGTCCTGAATATCAAGTGACTCATTCTGCAAGAACAAATAAAGAGAAAAAAAGAAGAGTGAATTGCACTAAAGCATCTAAACCTGGCGTATGTCAGTCTTGCTGAAAAACCCCATCACAGTGCCTGTGGAACATTAGGAAATTTTAGTGCAAAATCAGTTTAAAGGAGCCAGCACAATCCACAGCAACCTAAACTGCAGCGCCTTGAGTCCCAGCTGAGGAGCTAAGTCAGAGCTGGACAGCACCTGCATGGATTCAGAGCCTTGTTACCCTAAACCAGTCTAGCAACACCAGCATTTCTCAGCTGCAGGACTGGATACAAGATTAGCCCAGAAAACGAGATCAGAATATCAGAGATCAAACAAAACACACTTTCGCAGATTCTGGAGTCAAAGGGATCAGGATAAGAGACCTGGGACACACAGAAAATGGGAATTATAACAGGAAGTAATTTTGATCTCGAAGGTGACATGGACATCATCAATTAATCACAGCTTCTGCTTCATTAATACTCCTTAAAGAAAGAGGAAGAAAGAAACTGAATAGGAAGGAATGATGAGGGCTGCCAAAACCAAAAGACAATAATATCCAGCGTTCAGTGAGTATTAATGTGGATTGGGAATCTTTTTCATTTTAACAATTCTCTCTATAAATAATTCTTGCAAAAAACTTCAGTTACTCTCTTAAAATGACACTGATTTTGTTCCCTGGGATAGAAAAAAATCATCATATTCTTAGTCATTTTTGTGTTTCAGCATGTAAAGGAACTTTCATCTATAAAGGAACTTTCATCTATGTCCTCTCATCCCACTTCCTTCCTACTCGTTGTAAAGCTGTTCCCAGACATTATACATCCTCTGTAACACCACATAGCATTAAGCCTTGCTTTAGACCAGTACCACACACCACAGTACCATGTGGGTTTTTTCACGGGTTACAAACAGTCACACAATCAACGGCTAAAGACAACACTTAAGGAAAGTCTAACGACATGAAGAGAAAAAAAAAGTAACAGAGTCAGGAAGAAAATACAAAGGAAAAAGCTGGAAAGCTTGGGTCTTTTTGCAAGGAGTAGGTTTCCTGGTTCTGGAAAGCACAAATCTTTGTCACTTCAATAGGCCATCTCACCTTTCCATGCTTCAGACTCTGCAAATTAAGACAGCACTTCACGAATTCACTATAACGTTGCAAAATTTAATGAACTTAAAGCGTCTTATACAGCATGTCAGATTCCACTTGTAATATCTTGTAATAAACAAGTTCTACTGTACTTTTTCAAAGTTATTTCAGAAAAGACACTTTTAGAGATCCTTACTTCATCCCTGTTGTAGTTTCCTCAGAAGATTCTTAATATCTCTTCTGATATCCCCGTATGGAAACTGCCACAGAAATTTGGTGGTGACAGAGGGACCCTCATCATGTTCTAATTGTTTTCATTAGCTTCTTACCCTGCTGATAACTGCTTTGAAGGACACAAGACTTCTTTATCCCCAACAAGTGAAAGACACAGAGAAGCATCCTTCATTTTTGTCAGTCTCTATTTTACAGAAAGACCTCAAACCCAACTTGTTCCAGAATTCCAATACAGCTTCACAAGAAACATTACCAAGAAATATTATTGATCATTTTGCAGATCAGTTGTGTTAGAGCACAAAAAAACTGCAGGAGGAGCAGCAAAATTGTTATTGCTGTTGATAACAAGAAGGAAAAAAGACAAAATCTGTCCTGTCTCTTCCCTCTAGACTTCCTATCCTACTTCCCATCTTGAGACATGGAAATCAGTAGCAGCAAGTGGATTATCAAGACAGGAGGCAGAGAGGATTGTCGATTCTCAGTGGGGTTCGATTTTGTTTTGGTAGTTTTTTGTTTGTTTTTTTAAATTCGCACACACACACAAAGAGTAAAAGCAGATAACTGCTAAACAGGGAGCTCTGCAGCAGGCAGGCACTGGGGAAATGGGATATGAAAAAGAAAGGGCCAGAGAAGTGAAGTCAGAAAACTGTCAGAAGTCAGTAGTAAAGTCAGAAAAAAATCTAATGAAAACCAAATTTAAAAACATCATTAAAACTAAAAGCAATACTGTAACTATTAATAGAAGTGCAAACAAGTGTATCTTTTTTTCTAGCAAGCAGCCAAAAGAGAAATAAAGCACTTGATATATAAAAATATGACAGAAAAAATAAATAATATTCTGTTGCATAGACGATAATTTAACCCCTTTAAAGTTTAGTATTCGGCATAAGCTATGTCTTTTGCAGATGTATTCTGTAAACTTCTGAAAATGTCTGAAGGAGCAGTGGAACTATGGAGAAGCAGCAGAGACGCTGAAGGACAAATGCACAATTCACAGAGGAGTAATTGATGCCAAGTGATGCAGACTGCAAAACTCTCATTCCTGCCCCAGCAGTTCTGCAGACCATGCTTAGTGAAACGTTGCACTGTTGCCTGCTCAATCTTATTTTTTTGTCTCAGCAGAGAAAAAAATCACTGTATTGCTGCTCTTAAAGCACAGAAATAATCCCTTGCTACTCAGGTTATTACTAGATACAATAAAGGGCATTCTGAACCTTTATTTTACACAAGAAAATGCTGAACCACTGCATATTCAAAGATAATAAGCTATTTTTTAATTTTTAGGATGCTTTTGGACCTTCCACTAACTACAAACACTGTAAGTTTAGAAAATGGATAACAAAATTAAATTCCCAAACTGACAGAGAGCAGGCTTAGGTTAGGTGTTAGGTAGAAATTGTTCCCTGTGAGGGTGGGGAGGCCCTGGCACAGGTTCCCAGAGAAGCTGTGGCTGCCCCTGGATCCCTGGAAGTGTCCAGGGCCAGGCTGGATGGGGCTTGGAGCACCCTGGGACAGTGGAAGGTGCCCCTGTCTATGGCAGAAGGTTGAAATGAGATGAGCTTTAGGGTTCCTCCCAACCCAGGCCATTCTGTAATTCCACGATATACACTGTGCTTTAGAATTCATGATTCTTGCTATCCCTCTGATAGCAAACTCACATAAAAATTCATTAATTTATTTAAAATATTTTCCTGAAATATAAGAGAGTTAAAAAGAGAGTTATCTGGTACTCTGTTCCCATATTACAGTTACTCTTGTATTCACTGAAGTTCTTGTGTCCCTTCCTGACAGGAAGGTTATGAGTACTCAAAAAAAAATTACTAAAATCATATGTACAATTTTGAAATTGGCAATAAACCACCTACTTAGCAATTGTAACCCAGGGACACAAAAATGTAATGGTGCTGGTTTTGAAATATTCAAAGCAAAAGCAGTTTGCCACATTCTTAAATATTCCCTAATCCATCAACCAATCCTGTAAACAGCAGGAACAGAACAGAAATGTGGTCTGAAAAGCTCCTTCAAATCAATTTACATCTTGGGTAAGCCAAAGAAACCCAATCTTTTTCCACCTCGAGATTTCCACAAGAGGTTATCAGCAAGAGAAGCTTTCTCAAATCAGCCACTTGCAGAATTTTATTTTCCTCAAATATACAACCTCTCAATTATATTTTTCCCCTAATTTCTCACTTTTTCTTACTTTTTTGCAGTCTGCAGGATGTGCTTTTAACAGTAAAGAAATCCTGAGCTCTAGGTAAGCCTTCATACTGAGCTTTTTAGTGAGTCAGTCTGTGCAGGACATCACAGTGCTTTCCTAGAACTCACTGTCAATATTTGGAAATTAAAACCATGTTTTTTATTGTGCATTTAGTGATTCTACAGGGAGGCACTAAACTACTTTTCTGTATGCTGTTATGGCTTGTCATTTTTAAGCTATAAAATTCATCTCCACCTCATACATGAAAAGAAATCACTAACATATCAAAGCTTGATATTAGTTAGAATACAGTCCTAGCCTAGAATTTTCAAAGCAGATGAAGTAAATAAGATTCAACACTGAAAGGAAATCACAGTAATTAATACTTTTAAGCTACTCTGAAAATCTGAATCTTCATTTTTCCTTCTCCTGAAAATGACAAAATGTATACATCTATGATTTTACAATACCACTTACCTGTCAGTAAAAGCCTATAATTTGTTCTCTGTTGCACACCAAATACCTTTAAAATCAAAGCAGAAGACTTTTAACTAGAAAACTATTAAATATTCAAAGTAATTTTCTGCTATAGCTCAAGTCAAACATGACTTGAGTTGCATAGTACTGGCTTCCAATTTATAAATCCTTTTAGCAGTGTTATATAAACACAACAGAAAATAATTTTCTCCAAGTATTTGTACAGTAATTCCTCTGAGGAACAATAAGAGAGAGAACAGAACCAGAAAACACGTGCAAGTGTTAATAACTGGCAGATTTACAAACATGAAACATCCTACATACTTATTAAAAAATCATTTCAATGACAGCTGTTACACCTACTACCAAAAGCAGTTCTAATGAACCAGAGACTGTCAGATTATTCCAGCGTGGCAGGAGGATCACATAGGGACTAAACCAGAAAGACAAAACTGGCTGAAGCCAAGGAGAGATGTGTAAAGCTTGTTCTAGCAACACAAAGTCAAGAGACTTGTCCACTAGCTCTCAGGAAAGCTCCTCTCATGAAAAATTCTTCAGTCTTCTCCATAGAAAATACCTTTTAGGTTTTTTCAAGAAATGGTAGTAATGACCAGTTATTCAATACTTTTAAAAGTTCCAGGGTATGAATGCAAATCAGAATTAATAAAAAAATCTGAAATGAATTTGAGTCCTTCAGCTAGGCATGGCCTATTGAAACACACAGCATCACAAAGTGGCACCAAACCCACCCAAATCTCCAGCTGTGACCCAAAAGTTTCCACCCCTCAAAAAGCTTGTTATGTGGGATTAGCACAGGAAATGTGTGCAGCTTACCAAAACAATGTGTTTGTGACAACAGTGCCCACACCCACAGGCAGTGCGGGCCAGCAGGAGCTGAGCTGCCGAGGGAACAGATGCTGCTGGAAGCTGACATCCACACCTTCCACGGCTGCCTTGGCAGGGCTTGTTTTGGTTGGGTGGCTGTGGGGCTTTGTTTGTTTGTGGTTTCTGTTTGCTTGTTTCATTCCGTTTTGGTTTTTTTTTTGCGGTAGGGTGTGAGGGTTTTGTTGGGTTTTTTGTTGTTAGCTGGGGCGTATTTTGGTTGTTTTGTTGAGCCTCTAAAAAGAAGATCTATCTCTAGTCTGAGCCCATGGATTTAAATGCCCATCCAGAGCCAGACAGCATTAGGGATGCTGTGGAAGCACACTTTCCAGTTTAGTGTTATCCAGTCTGCATGCTCAGAGAGCTCCACAAGATGAATCAAAGCCCAGTGTGCATAACTCACTCTGAAAGTGCACATCTGAACCCACACAGTTCTGTGGAGACACACTGAGATAACCATCCACACATGACCTGAAGCTGGGAGACATGCTGGTACCACAACCAACCTAAGAACTCTGGAAAATAAAAAGCAAGTATTTCAAAGAGGAAATTAAAAGATGTTTGAAAATGAGGATGCTCTAACACTGCTGAAAAGTAACAAACTCAAAGAGAAGTAAAGTATTAATAGTTCAGTACATCAAGGGCCCTAACTGTCAGAAAATGGGATTTGAGGATTTGTTGAACCAGTAATTAAAATATAAATAAGAAAGCGACAGAGGAACACAGGGACACAGACAGCATCTGGGGACAAATCAGCAGGAGTGTCATACATACAGATTGCACAGTATCCATTCTGCTACAATAAGCACTGGTGAAGATTCACAGCAAGAATGCTCTGCCCAGCTTGCCCACATTTCATTAAATATACCCAACTACTGTAGAGAATCTAGGTCAGAAATAAAGATGCGAAGAGATTTAGAAAACTACTTATAAGTGAAGACAGAAAGTTCTGTATGGTTTACCCAGGCTAAAGAACAGTGGCATTTTCTGGTAGGTTAAAAAACCTCAAAGAATGAATAGCAACACAATCATTTGCCTTTGTGTCCACCATATACACATTAAAAAAATCAGAAGCTTAACTTCCAGGAAAAATTTACATTCCATATTAGGATATATAGAGTCAATGTAAGAGATTCAAACTAGCACAGGAGTAGTCAGTTAAGTGCTGGAAGATGTAATCAAGGTTACACGGTTTCCTTTATTACCTTACTCTAGGAACTTCTAAACAAACACTCAGCCAGAGATGCTGCTGTTTATAGATGGATCTCACAGAGAAAATAGAGTAGATGAGCTGTTGAGACCCATGCCAGGTGCACATTTCTATAATTTCACGATTTCTGTAAAAAAAAAATACATTCTTGATGTCTTATTTTAGTGTGTGCATATATATAAGCAGAGAATCAGAATATGTTTGTAATACTAATTTATTTTCTAATTTACCTCTATAAAAATGTGCATCTATTTATTGGACATCACTATTTATTAAGAGAACATCATAATTCTCAGAGAATGCAGTTTACCACTCCTTTGGTCCATTTAGGCAGCTTTGCTTGTGCACTTACAGTGACTTGGAAGCAAGGAAGGTTTCTGTGTACTCTCCATCACCAAGCATCTCACTCAGGGATTTAGTTATTACCATGCCCTTCCTAAATCTTATATCAATGCCTACAGTTAGAACTTCTGAGACTCCATAATTCTTCATCAAACAACTTAATGGTGAAATCCAGCCTAGGTCTACAAGTTAAAATACAATTATCAATTAATCTCTAAGTATAGAAAGACTATTAAAGGACCAGCTGGCATTTTAAAATGATGAAAGCCAACACTGTTCTTTGGCACCACTACTCATCAGCACTAGCTGATGTTGCTAAGCTACTGCTGCTGCCCAGTTAGTTACACACCATCAGGTATTAAATTCATGCAGGCCACTAGGCTGAAGGGGAAAAAAAAAAGGAGAAAAAAAAACACACTCAAAATGTAGTCTTACACCAGTAAAACTTGTAAGCCAAGTCCTACCATCTGAGTCTATGAAGTGCAATATAGCGTGTGTTCATGATGAAACGATATACAGAGAAAAACAATCAGCCTTTGGTGCTATTTTAGAGTCCATGTCATCTTTACTTGCTCTGTTAATTTACTTCAACCTCCTTTTGCTATAACACAGCTAAGTTTTTATTGTTTTGCCATAATGTAGATAAGTTTTTGTTACCTACCTACATTTTGATGAGTGAATTTTTATTTTTGTGAAATAAATTTCTTTATAAGAATCAGAAGGATATTCTGCTTCTGCGGGTCAACGGAGGCAAACAAAAAAACTATCAGAAAGGATGATAATTCTTCTGGCAGCTAATTAGAGCCTATAAAGATAATGCTATTTACTACATGATCACTATTAAAATATCTTTTGAGTTTCTGGCAGTTTCTATGAGATTATAGCAGCAGCCTTTTCCTAATTCTTTCGTCACTGATCACACTTGTGATTTGCAGCTTTCAAACCCAAACCTGCACTTACTCTTAAGCAGCCTAGCCAGCCCAGGAAGCACCATTATACTATTTAACAAACTCAGAGAAGACTCCAAATATCTTCCTAATCATAAACATCATCTCCACAGTGCTCTTTCTCAAGCTTGATTCCATTTCTATTTAGGACATTACTTTCACACCTTTAGCAAAGCTGTGTTTGGTAGTCAGCTTTTTACTGTGCTGGTGCAGGAAGAGATAATTCTATTGGTAGAGGACAATTCTGACCACTAAATAATCCTGTCCTTTCCATCATACACTGTAAGCACTAACTGTATGACTGTGGTGTTTCTTCCCTTCCTCATACTATTCAACTAGGAGGAACATTATTAAGATCAATTACAGATTTAATGTTTACCGGTTTAGAGTCTTTTTGGTGGGTTTAGTTTTGCCCTTAGGTGAATGTATAACCAGTTAAAAAACTACACAGAATCATATTTAACCTTTTTTTACTCTCAGTCAAGAATCAATTGGCTTCTGCAAACTTTCCTCAGATCTTTTCTATGAAGGAGCTAAAGGAGAGCAAGCAGTGTAAGCGATCACAGGTGCACAGGACAGGACAGACAGCCAGGAGGTGTTTAATTGACTGACGGAAGGGACACTCGGTAGCTGCACTCAAGCACAAAGGTTATTGTGAGCTGGGAGCCAAGGCAACCTGACAAAAGCACCAGGGCACAGCTCCCAGCTGCTCAACACAGGAACTGGAGAGCCTCACTTCCACAGACAGGTTATTGTCAAAACTGTCGTATTATTACTTCATCAAGCAAAAGAATTTTCTCTTTTTTTTTGCTTCTGAATAATTGACCTCCATTTTGTAGGAAAACAAACAAACAAACAAACCCCAGGCAGAACAGGGGTTCGTACTACAGGCAGTACATCCTTGAAAGATCAGCTGTCAGCTTACCCTGTTCTAGTTTGTTTTAACACCGTATTATGAAATCTCCACAATATATATATTTTTAAAAAACTAAGTCAAACAACAAAACATAAAATTCCAGCAACCAAAAAAAAACCTCACACAAAAAAATCCCACTAAGCAAAAAAAAACCCCAAACTAATTAACAAAATACAAAACCAAACCAACAACAAAAAGTAAATATCTGTGCAGAATTTCCATTTATATTTAAGAGGGCTAGTTCTATATATTTGCTGTTCCACAGGATTATAAACTGTGAATTTATACCTCAACTAATGCTACTGTTACAATCCTAGATTTCTAGGAAATATTCCTTGCGTTATCTGCTGGCACATTCCTTAAAGCCTTGCTACAGACCACTGGGTCAGTGAAATGACAGAATTCATTGTCCCTGCAACATGGTCTAGTTACTTTTTAAAAACATGGGTAGGTTAAGCTAGAAAAGTTTTAATTTCTCAGGCAAAGAAGGGCAAGAACTATTCATCACTATTATGTTTATTAGAGTTCCCTCAGCGTGTTTGTACAACAGTGTTATCCAACGGTAAGGCACATTTAGAGCTTACCAAAGTAACAGATCATCACTTGTCAGATGTGGGAACACAGAGGGAAGAGATAGCACATTTCTTAAGAAAGTTCTTTGGGGATTGAGGAAGTGTGAATCTTGTCTGAGAACACACTATTTGCTTATTCTCATCTTCCCACTCCTCAGGCATTTCAAGTGGCAACTGGGGAAGCAAACATTTCTCTCATTTAAATGACCAAGGCATTCTTTAACATACACCAAATACATTGATTTTTAATACATTTTATTGCCTTACACTGAAGTTAGTGCCTGCTTCTGAGAAATCCAGTAAACCACACTCCATCCAACTATAACTTTACTAAATAAAATACCTATATGAGGTATCCTTTTCCATGCTAGAGAAACTATCTTCTTTAATACACAAGCCCACCTTTTCTTTCTCAAGCTGTTCACTGGCAATTTAACTGGAAAAGAGAGGAATCCTTTTTTGCAGATCTGTTCGTAAAATTAAAATTTTTCATCTTCTTCAGGATGATCTTCTCAGAAAGTATTTTTTACTCCATCCAAAGTATCATTATATGTATTTATACCACTAAACCTCTCATTTCCATCGGAGTCTACTGATTAATGTAATCACTGTGCATTATTGTTAATCCACAGGCTTCTTGTGGGCTTCAAACAAATATAATTACACTGACTGTTGAATTTCCTGCTTTCAGAAAACAGAACACTTCACAAAGCCCCATATTATTTTTAAGTATAAGCTTTTCACATCCTATTCACCTTTGGCACGTGCTGTAAGTCAGACCTCACGCCCAGCAGCTGGGTTTGGTGCTGCCGAGCTGGCAGCGAGGCAGGCTTTGCTGGAACTCCCAGCCCTGGCTGCTCCATGGGCTCCCAGGGAAACAGGGTGGGCTGGACACACCCAGCTGGCAGGTGAGGCTGTGAGACCCCTCTGCAGCACCTGGGCTCTCCTGAGACCTTCCCCCACACTCCTGGCTCACAGATGGAACTTCCCGGCCAACTGGCTGAAAAACATCACAGTTTCAGTGCTGCTTTCTGTCATGTTTTACCCAAAACCAAAAAAAAAGCTGCAAAAAAGCTGCTCCTAACATTGGTCTCATTTCCCTTCTCAAACTCTACACAAGAATTACATCAATAACAGCTAAACCACCTAAAACTGATTCCTGAGGCACTTAGGCTGGAGGCAAAGAAGGCCAAAAGGAGATCTAACATTTTTGATGTTATATGGTTAACAGACAGACACCAGAAGTATTTTTAGACCTTTCTGAATCAGGGAAATATAATTTAAAACATTGCTCTAATTTCTAAACTATCTAGTTTTCAAGAATTTGAGCTACAGGTCATTACTATAGCATTCAATTTGGCTTCAGTCTTTTTCTTGATTTAGTCAAATACAGCAGATCCAAGGAAATACATTGTTTGGAGACTCCCATATAGTTCCTAAATATAATATACCTAACTACAAACAAAAAAAACTAATTTATTTTTATTTTCCAGGAGCTCTAAATGTTAGTGCATATAGAATTACTTTTCCATGGGTAAAATTCTTCACAGACCTATCTTGTTTCATTGATGTTATATAAATCAAATCAGACACTGATGAAGGTAAGAAATCTTCAGAACCCCAAAATAGCCAATCTCAAAAAAGAAGAAAAAAAAAAATTGCTTGTTGCCGAAATATTAAAGATTGAAAAGTAACTGTAACTCTCAAATTGACTCATTCTTTTCTCATTTCTTATCTTCTCTAATTTACCAAAATAGGTTAATTTACAAGATAATTACTTCTGTAGTTAGGAACCAAAACAGCTGAATGAGGCAAAACCTCAAGCTAACCCCAGACAATTCCTACTGGAAGGCAAGTTTTTAAACTGTCAGGACATGGCAAGGAACTACTAAGTGGAAGGACATCATAACTTGCCTAGTGTGAATTCTAGTCCCACAGGCAAGAAGGGCATTGCTGCAGGGGAAGGGACAAGGTCAGCAGTAGAAAATGGTTTTGCTTCCTTCTGCCTTCCCTTACTTTAGGTTCACAAACCAGTGATGGGTATGACTGCACTCTTCAGGCAAGCCTCACCTAGGACTGACAGGTATTGTCACCAGGGACCACTTTTCCTAACAGCTGGTTTGATATCTGGTATTTCAGACACTTGGCCCACAGGAAGGTGTCGTGGTTTAACATAACTTGGATTTTAGTTGAAGAGAAAATCCATCAGTTCCGGAACTGAGGGCCAAAGGAAGCTGCCAAGGTCCTCATGGGAATCACTTCCATAACTGATGGATTTTCTCTTTAACTGAAAACCAAGCTATGTTAAGCCACGACAGAAGGTCAGTGAAGGAAGATGAGCACATGGTCTCTGGTAGACACCAAATGCAACCAGATACTGGTCTGATATTGGTTATCCTTATTATCTGTACAACACTTTATTGTTTGTACTGTCATTATTGCTTTTTCAGTAAAGGCTCTTCTCCACTCAAAAGGCAAATATCACATACCAAGAGAAATGAGTCTGTCAAGCCACAGTGTGAGTATTTGAAAAGCTCAAAGGAAAAGCTGCACTGAAGATTTAAACTACTTAGGTAGGAAAGAAAATAATTATTGAATTAACATGAACTTCAAAACCAGAGAGCAATGTTTTAATATTGTTGCTAGTTACTACTTATTGTAATGATATTTCACAGGATCGCAAAGCATGCTCTGGTTGCGAAGCTTTATTCTAGATGTCATAAGGAATGAAGGAAAATTTTTAAGGGAGGAAAAGAAGTAATTCTAAATTATTATAAATTCCTTAGGCCCAAAACAATTTATGTCACACAAGAATAAACAGGACAAGAGGTGTACTTGTTAGGAACTCCTTAAAAAAGCCAACGTCTCCTCTTGTACCAGAACAAATGTGAAGAATTGGTTATGTGAAGGACTCCCACCTACCAAAACATTACTTCTGTCCTTCTGAAAGCACAACCATTGCTGGTTTATGCATAAAAGGCAACATGGACAAGTTGTCAACATCTTACCCAAAGTGTGCAGCGTTGTCAGGCACACAAAGTGCACCTGCCAGCCCATCTGTCCTGCCCTCACTACTCTCTCTGGTTCCATGCAGCAGGTTCTGTGGTAGGAGGGGCAGAGATGCATCAGAGAAATCATGTGCTGCAGCTGTAAGGGAGTCCTGCAATTACAGACACAATGGTAATGTGTCTCCAGGGCATGAGCCATTATCCTACATGTATTTTCCTTCCTTCCCCACCCCCCCACTCCAGTGGTGTTTTGTGGCTTGCCTTTTTCTGGTTTTAATGTTACTTTGAACATGAAAATTATTTATAATACTCTGATGTCTCTAAATGAATCTCCACTCCCTAAGTCAACATTTTTCAAGTACCCTTTATAACCAAATACTTGTTGCAAACTAAGAAATATTCTTTTTTGATGCTCTCTTTTACTCTTTACATCTAATGAAAATTTATTTCACATGAAAACTCTATTATGTTTAAAAACCACTGCAAAATGAAAACTCAAATCCAGCACTTCTTGAATTAGCATTGCTTTTTGGAAAGCAATTTTCAAGGCAGAAAGGACTACAACAGCATCCATTTGGTTTATTCTCATTTGCAATAAACACAATAACCTTTCAGATACAAATCATGTCTGTATAGGCAAGCAAGAGGAAGCGCATCTGTTCTTCATCTAAAGATCCCACAGTTTCATTAGAAGGTTTCTAAATGCGTTTTTTACTTTCAGCTCACAAACATAAAAACTGAAACTTGCCACAAAAATGCGTGAGTGGTCTTACACCCCCCCAGAAAATTTCTGTTTAAGTGGGAACATGTAAAGAGTCAAGTCTATAGTTTGATACTCTGGATGACCTGAGACACACAAAACAGACTGAGCTCCCTTCACATCAACACAAACACAGCACAGGAGCCTTTACACTGTAGAGTGTAAATTTTTTTTTTTTTAGCCATATATTTCACAAGTTTTCAAAAGGTTTTGTATTTAAGCCTCCGGAAAGATAAAATTTGTTTGAACTACAGCTAATTTCAAGATATGACAGAACCACTTTCTACCAATGTTATTTCCAGAATGACACAGCAGTGTCACACATGTTCACAGCACCATCAAAGTTCTTGATGACTGTTCACAGAGTCAGAACTTGAAAACTTCTTATTTTAGTAGCATTAGTCAACAAATGCTTTCACTGCTATAACAAAGGAAAACCACTGAGTTTAGCTGTTCTGGCAGAACCACACTCACTAGAAAGCATAACAGTGAGATAATGATTTGTGTTTATTATTGATAAATTATGTTGTCCCTTGGCTCTTTACATTAAATGCTCAATGTTGGTTTGGTTGTTTTTGTTTTTTTTTTTTTTTAACTAGAATGTAATCTTAATTTCTTTAGCAGACAAAAAAATCTGTCACAAATCTGAAAAATAGCTGCAAACACAATTTTTCACGCAGATGAAAAAAGTTTCTTCCCTGAAGAGAGTGAATACAAAAGTGACAACGTAAAGCTACATGTTTACTATCTCTCAGTGCCTCTGGATTGAGTGTGTTCAGTTTAAAACCACCTGTTTTTATCTCTCTAGCACTGAAGGCTTATCTAAAATCTTCAGATTAAGCCATGCTCTTTTCAGCTAAAACAGTAGCAAAAAAAAAAAAATTCTCATAAGTACATTACACCCCAGACATGAAAATAGCTTTTCTGAGATTGACTCTTTGTAAGTGACAGAAATAACAAACCTGTATAGTTATCAGTGAAGATATTATTTGCTGGTTCTGCAGAACAGAAATTACTCACGATGACGGCTTTTAGAAGGGAGGAAAGTTCATATTCAAAACTGAAAGGAAGCTTGCAAAGCACAGTAACTCCTACTTTGTAAATGAGACCCAAAAGTTTAAAATTGTGCTGCTGTTTCAACTCCCCATGTTAAATCAAGCTGTTATAAAGATCAGAAATCCAACTGTTAAAATTCAGTTTGCCTCCTTTAAGGAAAAAAAACACATATTCTTCAAAGTGTTTACATTGTCTCATTTTTATCGGAATTTGAAAATAATAAAACCAAACCAATAATAAAACCAAATAATAAACTTTTTAGACCACCGTGAAATTATTCCTTTATTTTTTTTTAATCACAGTCTATTGGAAAACAATGTCTCATTATAAGCGATGCAGCAGTAATTCAAACAAGTATTTCTCATTTACTGCAAATTAGCTCAGAAGTACTCCACCTACTCAAGGCCCTTACAAGTAACACACCAAGCACTGGCATCTGCTCCTCGGAACTGGCTACTTTAATCTGCAGACCTGCATCAAGTTACAAAGGTAGATGTAACCAGAATGGAGGAAAATTCTGCCCAGCACAAAGCATTTCTAGTAATCTGTAGGGAGTTCAGATCCTCTGCACAATGCAGGAGCTTTCAGATTGGCCTTACAGGTTTTACCTGAATTACCAAAGAGGAAACAGAACATGAGCAAATCCGCCTGCAAAAGAATCTGGTCTTGAGAGCACCCACCCCATGCACTCAATGGGTGAGTGACTGTGCAGACAGGCCCCAGCCTGGCCCAGACACTTCACTCCCCAGCAGTCAGGTTCCATTCACTGTGTTCTTCCAGCTCATCCTTTGGCTCCATTTTACCCCCCAGGAGCCGAGTCCATGTGCTCTAGGAACCTTCCCCGGTGTGCAGGAACAGCGAGTGGGGGCACACACATGGCCAGAACCACAACACTGATATGGGCACATCCACAGACCACCAAAAATAACAGTGAGAAAATATACCTGGGACAGGACTTCACATAAGTTTCAAACAGCACAAGCAAGAACTTTGGAGGGAATTATCAACATAGTGTCCTTATAAACAGATTGTAGCCTCTGTTTATGGGGTAGACACAGTGACTCTGTGACTTTGCCAAAGATGGAAGACTGAGCTTTAGGGCATTTTGATCTTAAAATGTTGCCTGCACATAAACTAGGATGCTCTGAATGTATAAATATTCCTCAATTATAAATTCCCCAGGTTTTTCACATTTGCATAACACTCCTTTAAAGCAATGTGGTTGCTCCCAAAGAGATGAGGTAATGACCACACCACCTGCTTCTAGAAGAGTAGCTTTCTCTAACTACACCACTGAAATCGTTATACTCCTGTAAGCTACATATTTTCAGGCAGTTCACACCTTACAGAGTCCCTTCATCTGTTCTGCCCTTGGATCCCAGAAGGCACAGGAGTGAGCAGAAAAACCAATTGTGAAAGAATATCTAATTAAACACGATAATTCACAACCCATTCCTTTAGTAAGTCACAATATACAACTAAAATGAAGGTGTAATAAGTTCAGCAGCTGCAAATAACTATTATTTAAATAATTATTTACCTTAGAAATTCCTGCTTCCACCAAGGTACTTGGCTCTGTTCAAATTTCTCAGTAGACTTAACCTGTTACTCACAGCTAGTTCTCGTAAATTCTGGGCAGTATTTGCTGTCCTTTACAGCAAATGCTCCTACATTTCCAGCATTAAAAAAAAGGCTGGAAAGGACAACCAGCATCCAGGAAAAATGTTTCATTCCGAAAGAGACTGAGATATACACCTGTCTTTCTGCTACAAACAAAAGCAAACCCACAACAAACTAACTAAAAACTGCATGCTGACAACAGTAAGAGACTTACTCAAAATAATATTTTTATTCTGCAGTCTGGCTGCCTACAGAAAACTAAAGACTTCAGAATACAGGTCACTTACAATAATATGAGATTAATAAAAACAATGTCTTCCCTACAGACTGGACATCTCCTGCTTCTTATCATAATTATCTTTGCTTTCTTCCACTAGTCCTTCCTGTAACACAGGAAGTTTTTAAATTAAATTGCTCTTAAGGCTAAGGCAACAGAACACACTCAGAAGCAATAAAAGCTGATATGTCTCATGAAACAAATAATGTTACCTCCCATGAGTCTGCTATTCTCTAGTGCACTGCAGACAAAACAAAAGTCAAGGCTGTACTCAGCCCCAAATCCTCAGGAAGTTACAGTTATTTTACCATGCACAGTTCAAAGAATTAAAAAGGAATGCTGTCATCTTTCTAACTGTTTCTCTGTCCACTGATTTGTTATCATTCCATCAGGATATGGAAACAACATTTTCACCCTGTCCCAAAGCCCTGCCTGACCACAGACCCCGTGAAGCACAGAGGATGCACCCAAGGCTCCTCAGTTCTTATGTTCTACGACGTGTACGATCTCTTCTTGTGCACCAACGCCACAGGTTTTAACTGGCATCTATTAACAGCCTCATGGGTTTTCTGGGTTGGATTTTCTTGGGTTTTTTGTCTGTCACACAATATTGTCAGGATGTACAAACCAAGAATGCTAATAAAATTAATAATGATCCATCACCTAGACAAGACACATTGCAATCCTTGTGCATTTTATGAAGGCAAGAAGCGAGCCTGTGCAGGTGACTGATATATTTTTACCAACACTGTGTACCAGCAACACACATCCCTAGCAGGCTTCCTGAGACACAAAGTTCCAGACAGTTGACCTTCTTCCACAGACTGCTCACATTTCAAAGCCCTGACAAACTTGCAAAGGAAAGCAAAGATGTGACTGAGGTGTTAGCAAATCCAAAAAGAAGTCAGAAAAAACCCAGGGACAGTAGTTAATAAGGGATACAGCAGTAGACAGTAACAGATAATGTCTCAAATAATCAAAGTTAGTGTAATTCTTTTGCAAGTATGTGTAACTGAAGATTCCACTATTTGTAACTAAAGCTGTGACTGCACCTTACAATTCAGAACTGAGGAGTTAACAGTGGTCAGTCAAATGTGATAGCACTGCTATCTCAAATGTATCATCCCATTGAGCAGCTTTTATTTTGTGACTATCACACTGGCAAAAAACCCACCATGACTTATTAGCCAGACTGTGAAGAGGCAAAAGATTACCAAGTCACTTGTAGGATTTTTGAAGTGATCCATTTCCTGGTCTTCTAAATTTTATCAAATTGAAGCATGGAACATCAAAGTAACTGTCCTAGTGTGTGGATGCATCATCTTTCAGGAATGACATAAGATCTTCAACAGCCACAGAGAAATCAGTTTCATCTGTTCCCTGGGCTTGACTATTTGATAATCTTCATTAGAAGTCTGATAAGTCTCCTGAAAACTTTTTCTGTGTGGGAATTTACCTACCCAATTCCCAAGCCAGCAATACAAACTCCTCCAAAAGAAGCCTGAAAATGAATATTTAGAGATACAGAACATTGTCTGAACCAGCAGCAAACTCCACAGAATAACAAATTGTCCACAATAAACTAATCATCATGACTATGAGTCCACATATTTGAAATCTGCCATTAGAACAATCCTCTGCAGAGAAGGGATCTGGTCACATATTCCCACCCAAACAGTGTCTCCTCCAAGGAAGTTGTAGGCTGAGCTCTCAGGCTGTGTGTGTTAGCCAGGAGTACTCAATCAAGCACTCCATACTATGGGTTCTCATATCCTCAGAGATGACCCAGAGCTCTCACAGAGCACACTCAGAAGTACAGCGGAAATTTTGCAAAAAACTATCTGAAAACCATAGAGTTAGAGTATCATTTATACCTACAGCAGGTGGACAAGAAAGCTGCCCTTTGAGTCCCAGGCATGAAATTATCATCTCCAAGACAAGTAAATAAACGAATATGTCCCGGGCTGTCCCAGTTCCATGAGCCCTGTGTCACACAACAGGAGCAGTGAGGTCACTTTCTCCCAAGGAGTTTCGCTTTGCTTTCACAGCCACACTACTGGCAAGGGCTTCTCCTGCAAACTAAAGTTCCTTGCCCCAAGCTACAACTATCACTCTATTCCTCCTGACTATCCACAGGCAATAGTGGAAAAGACCAGAAGTGTGGTACAGAACAGGAGAAAGGAGACTAGAAAAAACAACCCTTTAGCTGAAATGGAGAAGAAGAGAAAACCACAATTGCTAACAAATAATCTTTATTGTCATCTCCCCTTCACTTCCACAATGATTCTGTATAGGAACATGCCAGGACAACCTGTTGCATGTGAGGGTCACAGACAAGTAGAAGTTTTTGGACGTTAACTCCTTTAAGCACCACCTGAGGTTTTTAAACCTATTTTGTACAATGTCATAGAAAAATACAGAAAAGGCTTCTACATTCAGCTTTCTCAGTTAATAATGCAGACAAGTATACAACATATTTCCCATTTTCCATAAAAGAAAAGTTGGGTTTGAGTTCACACCAACAATCTCACTATATATCTGTTTCCTTTTTCAAAGAACACAAAAAATGTTTTTCATGTATTTCATGAAATGTAATGTATTTCATGAACCTTGAAAACATTCTACATTAAAGATGCTTTTAAGTTAGAAGAATTGATCTGCTCTGAACATAGGATATGGATGAAAAGAAGCACAACTGAGAAGAAACTTAATGAAAAGAAAGGCAGCACAAAATCTTCCAGCAACACACTTCTACACAAGAACACAACAACTGCCAAGTAACCACACATAAAAAAGGAGATAGGAGAATACTCAGCAAGTACATGCTAAGATTTCTAGTGCCAGAGTAATTTCAGAAACCTGGGTAATCTTGTGATTTAATTTTCTATTTTACTAATACTTTGCTCTACCGGAGAGAACTCTGGTCTCTAACTAAGCCTGGTAATTTTCTTAAATTGCTGGGATCAAGATGGGGGGTAGTAGGATAAACATCTTTCTGCAAACTTGTAAATAATTTGAAGAAATGACTTCACAAAGCGAGATTTGCTTTTGCAGTCACACAAGCACAGCTCCATCAGCCTGTGGTTTGCTGCTGCCCCAGCACTGACAGGAGCCATGGACATCAGGCACACTGAGCAGCAGCATTTCCTTCCATCTGGGCACATACAGAACCAACACACTACAAACTGGCATATGTCTTGCACTCTAAAGAGCAAGGGGGGTACAAACATTTTCTCATATTCAAGCAACTATGGACCTACAGGAGAGACAGAAAACCTTGTCACTGCTTATACTTCAGTGATCTACCAGAACAGCCTAATTTTGAGACCTATCCTTCCACGATTAAAATGAGGCTAGTACTCTGTTCTTGATGTTCCTAACAGGATCAAAGACACTTATGTTCATTTCCCTTATATGAAAAAATATTTTCTTTTACCCAGCTGAGAGAATGTGAAGAAGAAATCACCATTTTCTCAGGAAACTGCAATGGGAACAAGCTGCCAAGCATTTCAGCACACAGATTGCAAGGTCTTGCCAATAAATGCTGCCTATGCAGAGAATTAACTAGTACCTGCTTATCTAATCCTCAAATTTCCTTCTGCTCAGTGTGAGGTTGACTCTGATTAATTACCTTAAAAATGTCTTAATACAAAATATATGAAGATAAAAAGTATCTTCCTAACATGATGCTATGAAAGATAAACTGTTTAAGGTATGGGATGATGCTTAAATAAGCTCTGAACTCTTCAAAGTTTTATGGAAATTATGGTGCCTTGTTCTTTAAATAAGCTCTCACTTATGTGGTCACTTGATTTGATTTCAAAAAGAAAGTGAGAAATCAGAACCTTTCCCTGCATTTGATTACAGAACTTTCTGTGAGTCTAATATGCAGCCTCATCTATTTTTGAATTTTTTCAACCAGCTAGACTGTTACAAACAGTAGGAAATTATTTTCAGAAACATTTGAAAGACTCTTAACACATTTTTGAAGCCTTCATTTATATTGACAGGGCACTCGGTGTCAAAAACTGCTGAAAAGTATCAACTCCAAGAGTACCCTCTTTCAGGATGCACATTTCTAATGACTAAAAACTACAGTATGTCACATAAACACACACCCAAAAAAAAAGAGATTCAGAATTTCTACTTTAATATCAAATGACTCAGTTATTTACTTCCAAGAAGCGAGGAGGAAGTAGTGTGAAGGCAGTGAATATCTATGTCTGATTTGGCACCGAATAAACAGCGGAAGGACAGTCCCATTATTTTTCCCTCATGTCACTTAAACCCACCTGTAGTTATTTCTTTAACTGTATTCTACAGAAGCAAGCTAAAGACTATTACTCTTCCACAGAAGCATTTTTCAGCTGTAAGTGATGATATATCTAGTGTTTGTTAAATCCACTAAATAAATCAAAGGGCTTTCAGAAAAGGCTGTTTAATCAACTAACTTCAAAAAGTTATTTAGGGCTCATCATGCTTCAAAAACTGCTCTATTTGCCCTTAGTTCTTGAGACTTGGAGGTAAGGATAATAGGAGGAAACTAAGTTTATTCTAACGCTCAGACAGATCATTTATAAGGTAGAACTATTTTTCCAAAAAGTAAACTCTTAGTTTAGGAAGCAATGTACACCTGCCTCATCCTGACAGCACAGGAAAATAAGGCCTTCTAGTCAGCAGTCCTGCAATTCTCTGAGCCTTCCACCCATTCCACCACAGGCTGGAATCATGGGTTTGGTGTCTTTGGTGAGCAACATGCATGAAATCTAAGCGGGAAACACATTTTCTGTGAAATACACTGCACAGAGAGAAGAGCAGAAAGCATCCACAGTAAGAAAAGCAGTCTGTCTTGGAGGATAACAACCACCAGAAGCGTCTTTGCACACAGAACACAGGAGGTGGGGGAAAGGTACTACTGAAAAAGTCGTGCTTACTGGAATCACAAGCAGTTATGCATATTCCTGCTCACTCTGTCAAGGTAAGAAACAAAGGTTGCCTGAGCTGTGCTGGTTTAGTAGCACATTAATACATAAGCAGCCAGATTCTGAACCCAAAATTCACACCTCATTACAACAAATAATTGCATATTACCTAGCAGAGGATTAAATTCAATAGAATGACTATTAAAACATCAATGCTAATAGTGTAAACTCATATTTCTTTTCAAGACTAGAATAAAATACAACAAAATCAAGAAAGACATCTAAATAATTAATCCAGAACGACTCTTCTGCTCTGAAAGACTCAGAAAAAAAAAAGTAATACTCTGCATAAGAGCATATTAAATAGTTTAAGGATTTTTAAAAATTACAATATTTCCACCACATGCTCAGAACTAAATAACCCAAAATATTATATCTAACTGTTCTGTTTTCTAACAAGCACGTTTGAAGTTGAAAACTCTTTGGTCCATTAAAAGAGCTGAAGAGGCATAACTGAAACCAGTAATGCATTAAATTAAACGGAGCAAATCTTCACTAGCACAGGGTCTGTGACCAGTGCCCTCAGAAATGCCTAATTCTTCATAAGTGTCGAGCCCCATTTCACTGCTTATGAGAAAAACTTTCATGAAGCAGAATTATCCTAATGTGTCCATGTGTGCACTGCGCCCACACACAGATGCAACCACTCATGATCAGCACTAAATGAGACCACCTGAGTCAGACTATCAACTCTTTTCTTGGGGTTTTTTTGTTTTTTTCTGGGTTTGGTTATTTTTTGGTTTTTGGGTTTGTTGGTTTTTTTGTTTTGTTTTGTTTTAAATTTGTGCTAGCAGAACACAATGGAAAGTGAACAAGCATATCACAAAGGAATCAGGACCCCGATTTGCGTTCAGAACAAACAAGCTTCTCCCTCAGACCAGCAGCCTTCCCTGGGACGAGCCCCCGCCTCTCTCAGGGACCCCAAAGCCAGGGCCTTTCCAGCCCTCCCGGTGCACTCGCGCTCCCCTCGGCAGAGCTCTTCCATACCGTGTGTGTACCTTAAATCCCACTCCTGCTGTGCCCGTCTCGTTTGGTCACCTCCAACACCTCACGGCTGAATCTGCGGCCGCGCCAGACCCGGAGCGGCGGCCGCATCTCAAGGTGCGACCAACCAGCGCCGGTGGACCGGGCTGAGCGGCTGAGGCAACGCCAGAGGCTCATTTGTCATCCCAACTTTCACCCGACGCTGTCTAATAAAACCCAGTCCACCTTGGCCAGCCCTTCCAAAGGGGAGGTGGAAGTGCCACCGCGCTGCTGCCGGGCCGGGCCGGGAGAAGCGTCGTAGCCGTGCTGAACACGGCGCAGCGGATCGAGGAGCTCACCTGCCCGCCTCAGCGCGGGGAGGGCGCCGAGGCC